>JAJKLF010000016.1:600000-908296 GCA_022984865.1 Hypomontagnella submonticulosa
CCGCTGTAGTCAACGTCGAGATATTCGTGGATATCGATGGCCGTGTTATTGGCCGGGTCTTTGAATTGGTGTATGATGGCGCTGCTCGGATCAGGACCTTCGGTCCAAGCGTGACCTCCAGTCCAACTGTTACCGGGCAGGATGATCAAGTTAGTGGCACCAGCTGCACGAATCGCGTCGATGGCGGCTTGGTTATTCTCTAGCACGAGACTGGTCGCCATGTCGTGCGGTTCATTCATCAACCCGAAAATGACCTTCTCGTTGTCGGCGAAACGACTGGCAAGCTCGCCCCAAAATTCTCCGAACTGCTCGGTTGTAGCGGCGGTAGGATCTGAAGTGTTGCCAATTACGCTACCGGAGTATGGCTGGGAGCTCGGATCGTTGTAGCGCATGTAGTTATGCGGGTCCAAGATAGCATACGCGCCCTTAGTGACCGTCACATAGTCCACTGCTTCCTTGAAGTAGTCGAAATGTGTCTCATTGAAAGTTTTACCGAGGCCAGTCGCGACAGGAGCCATACGCTCAAGGAGGAAGGCGATGCGGAACAGGTTAAGGTGGTTCTGGTCCACGTGAACATCCACGCCGGCGGTGTCGATGAACTTGTAGTCGACGCCAAATGTACCGGGCAAACCGGTACCCTTTTTAGCGTCAGCGCTCCAAACGCCGAATTCGCCGCCTGACTCGGCGACGCCAGCATAGTAGATAGCGGCCGAAGCCGTAGACGCTAGGCTAGCAAGGAGAGCAGGATACTTCATATTGAGTAGATCTCTTTGCACATATACTTCAGGTTGATAGAAGGTAAAGTATCGCTAGGTTGTGGGAGTGAGCTGCTTCTTATACGCTAGACTTAGCTTGCCTAAGTTGAACGATATCAACACGCCATCTTCTCTCAAATTTATCATTAATATCTCCATTGGTTGTGAAGGAGTCGCCACTGATTCCCATCCTTATTCGAAAAGGATCGGCATGAGTTATCGGTACTTGAGCATGGTCGGCGTAATCTACATGTAGTTACATTGAAGCCCGGGTCGTCGGATCACGTCTTTAGTTGCCCGTGGAAGATTACGAAAACGGAATAAGTGCTAGTAAAAGTGGCCATCGAATTCAGGTACTGGGGTAAATTTTATTATAAAACCTAGATTGGGTATCATTGTGGTGAGGTTGTGAGATCAGATGCGGAAGCAGGCCCTCCGCCTGTAGGCTTTGGGAAGACCCAGATTGGTTCCGAAGGGTTTCCCGTTATTTTGATGGTGGACCGCCGTCGCGGTATCCCGCAATGTAGGTAAGCTGGTGTCGATCCATCGAACAATGCATAGTGATGAAGTCTCTATACTTCGAGTTAGCTACCGAACACGGCCGTGCTCGTCGTTGTGAGTGATTCGGCCTCCATATAGACCGGGTCGTCAGAGTGCACCACCGACAAGACTGACAATCCACATTGCAACCCGGACCTTTAACCCAACTCTTCTTTCTGTTTTGGCGAAATCATCTAGGCTGACGGGGCTAGCGTATTCCTGCAGCCACCTTTGCTCATCACCTAATCGCTTCTTTAAGCCAGCATCCTGGGTCACGATCAAAGCACCCGCTTCGAGGTCGTGAGAGTAACTGCGCTTAGTATAATTGGAACTTCCGATAATACTGATGGATGGATCTTGTTCGTTAGGTAAGGTTATCCATAGTCCTTTAGCATGATATGTCCATCCGCCGGGCTCATTGACGGTACCTTTCCTCCATTCCTTGAGGACGACGGCTGAGTCTTGCTTTCGCTCCTTGATTGCGCGAAGGAACCTGCGGGCAAGTAGGGTATATGCATCTGGGAGGAGTCCCGAGACACCTTTCGATTTGTAAAAACCATTCGCGTACGGGGAGGCTGTGATAACGACGTTGTTTCGCGAGGCGGTTGACAACAGTAGATTGGTGAGTGATGGGGCTGGGTTAAAGTAACCTGCTGTGAATGTCCACGATGATCCAGTATATGCTGGGCTGGCCAGTGTCTTGAGAACGTGTGTGATCGCGGGTAGTTCGGTTGATGTATCCGGTTTCATTAGCTGTGAAAGTTGTCCAAGCATATAGACTGTTGTATCAGGAGCATTAGTTGGGCTCTGGCCTTGAGATTCAATGCCGTTAAAATTGTCCTTCGGTGCTATCAACCTATGTACGAGCGGTGTAGCTTTCGAGATAAATTCGGCGGGCTGCTCTAGAGGAGAAGGGGCGGCATTGGTTGAAGGCCAATGCAGTTTGAACCCTGCGGGATCATCTTCTGCGGGTTGTACTAAGAAGCTTAGCGACGTGACGCCTCGGTATAGCTCCCAGAAGTGGTTTGTCACTTCACTGGATGAAAATAGGTGATATCGATCCTGGCGGTTGGTGAAGTAGTCGTTCGAGAGGTTTGCACTTCAGGAAGTCAATTAAATGATCCCCAACTCAAAGGATAAGTGCCAATTCATACCCTGAGAGAATTATCTCGTCATCCACTCCATAAAGTTTCATATGTTGTAAACCCCATCCTTCATTAATGCGCTTAGGTATATGCTTCTTTCGCAGGCCAGTCAAATTAGGGGTATGGTACATTCGGATCTCGACGCGGTCTGGACCAAACTCTGTGACCAAAGGCGCAAGAAGCGACGCGCAAGATGGCTCGGGTGCCTCTCGAGTTCCGCGGAGGGCATCGGTGAGAATACTCAATTTCAGTTCGGGGTTCGCTCGAAGGGCGTCTTGAAGTGTTTCGATCTTCTCTAATCAGCATTGGTGTATACCCGTCGAAATTGGTTCACTATCGTACCAGCTCTTTCTCTGTCTTGCCGATATAAAGAGTGGATAGAAATATTCGTTCTTTAGCATTCCTTATTCGGGCCTGAGTAATATCGATTTAGCCATGAGATCTTTGGTAATTCACGGCGCATTACCAACTTTTAAAGTTTCGTAGAAATCTGTAGGAGTTTTGATGATCTGGATTTGAGATCCGCTAATCCTGAATGAAGGAGCAATCTTGTCCAACTCATTGGTGAAGGGTGCTAGCATCCCGACGGGGTTCGTAGGACTAGCTGTCGGGAGTGAACCGGAAGGCATTGAATATCGACGGCGGGAGTGCTGGCCATATCGGATTATCGGACGAGATGACGTAGGTCGTAGCCTTAGACAGCACCGCGATGCGCCCCTAGCTATCATCGTGGTTTTGAAAATGAGCCGAGTCGTTTATAACACTTCATTGAATATGATGGATGGAATCAACGAGATATTCTCTAAATAGCAATACCGAAATAAGCTCGAAAGCTACTCTCCAAGCTAAATAACCTTATCGATATGACCCCTGCAAAATGACGTTTTGAGGGTGCAATTTGAAAGCCTGGGCGTGACTTAGGGAAACTTAAAAACGGGCCGAGAGATATCCCGACGGCCAATGTGGGTCCCTGAAGTCCCACCGTCCAATCGAATGCGAGGCGATGACCTCGACTCAATTGGCTTTCAATTGATCGTTTCTCGTTTCTCGACTTGTAAGCACCAAAGTTCTCATTGAAGCTTCGCCCACCATGTCGACCATCACGAGAACCCTCAGCAACCTGTGGCGAGTAGGTATTAGGGTAAGTGTTCCATTACCAAGCTTCTTTGATAAACCTGGAATGCTAAGTTGATTCGCGACAGGACTACTGGCATCAACTAAATGTACGTCGGACCTCCCGCCAACGAGCTATTAATTCGAACTAACCATGGTTTCACCTCGGAATAGTATATCGGTACGGATTGAGGGAATTTCGATGGTATTGAAGCGGTTCTGACAGGCTATAGGCGACACCAAGGCTGGCACCCTGATTGGTACCGATCGATTCGGCAACAAATACTTCGAGAACAACGAGGAGCTTCCCCGTACGCTATTATAGCTTCACCTTCACCTGGTCAATTGGATGGGGATTCTAACGGATCGCAGTTCGGACACGATGGGTGGACTACAAACAGCACGACTTCGACGCGTACGTATATCTCACAGGCTGAGTTGCGGGCTTTCCAACTAATACCACAATCCAGTGCTCACATTGAACCCGGCTGGCACGCCTGGATCTCCTACGCCGTCGACAAGCCACCTACCGAAGACCCCCTTCTCGCATACAGGCGACGACCCTGGGAGGATACAGACGCCAAGACTATTCCGAATTACACAGCGACAAGAGGCGCGTACAAGCCTTATAGCACGTGCGTGATAAAGATTCCAATTTCTTTCGTATCTTATGCTAATAGCCATATAGGGTCAAGTCTAAGATCACAATGTGGGAGCCAACAGCTGTCGAGAGAAAATAAGCAAGCTGGATGAAGCCCCTGTACATATTTCCAATAGTTAAAGAATGACAACCTCATTATTACCGTCGTGTATTGTGGTTGCGAAGTGGTGAAGGTGCTCGCTAGACGACTAGCAAGCCGCCGCTATAATTCAATAAGGAAACGCAGCGGAGAGGTGTTCCGAATCTAGCGTGACCGATAGCTCGAGCATATATATCTTTATTTTTATTTGTTGTATCTGTCGTATTTGATCGACTAATACAACATAGAGCTAAACAATTGGATAGCCTGTGGGGGGTTGTTCTTATAAGGCTCTAGCTTTCCGACAAGAAGGAATTCGTCCAGTATAGCTTTCTTGTATCCCTCAACATCCCAGACGTCTCCACCAACGCCCTTCACAAGCGTTCCGCTTCCCCAAGCCTTGCAGCAGTATCAGGCTAAGGCCAAGAGAACACCATCCCGAATACAACCATCAATTTCATTATTGACCTCCAGGCTGTGCCTAAGTATCTGCGGCTAGGACCCGTGCTTCTTCAGAGCCGCAGCAACTTCGTTGCCGGTCCCACTTGAGGTAGCTCCGTACTGCGCGGGCTCTCTGGCCGTCAAGAGGTAGTTACTTTCCGTCCGGAGGCGAGGTGTGATCTTTCGTTCAGTCCATTATCGCGGCTTACACCTACCGCCCGGCGTAGCCAGTTCCAGACTGAGGCCAAGCGTGAGGATGCGGATTTATGACGTATCTCCGCAGCGTAGCCGACGATCGCAGGGTAAGCCTAAACTCGGAGTTTACAGGTATTAATACGGTGAAACCCCCGCCGAAATAAGATGTGAGCGCCGTAAGCTCCGAGACGCTCACACATCTCCACCAATACGTGAGATTCTAACTAACCTACGGCCAACAGAGGGGATCGTGCTGACGAACCGGAAATAGGATCTCATCACACTACCCATTTCAAACCAATTATGGCGCCATCAACGCTCACCTTCACCACCGGACCGGACCAATTCCTTCTTCCGAGTCGGGACAGCTGGTATACAGCCCCGCCCGATTTTGAGGTATCCACTCCGGGGACCATACTCCGGGCTCGAACTGTCCCGGGCGGCCCCGCTATCCTCAGTAATGCCTCTGCGGTATATCACATTCTGTACCGTACTACCGGTTCGCGATACCAGCCAACCTGGGCAGTAACGCAAGTACCCCAGATTTTTTTCCGTTCCCATAACCTTGATCCCCGCCGCGTCTGACCATAATCATCAATCAGAACGCTGCTTATTCCCAAGAAACCCTTCGTCTCACCGTCCGGGCACAATGCTCTGCTTTCTTACCAGATTGCGTACAACACGCCGAACATCGATTTCGGCCCGTCATATCGCATCTTCCAACCAGCACGCGAAAACTCTTATGGCATTCCCACCGACCATAAGAAGGTTGACGTAATGTTGGACCGTGGCTGGTTCATCAACATCCCGGACTTCGAGGGGCCACAGGCTGCTTTCAGCGCGACCGTACTGGCCGGCCACGCCACCCTCGACGCTATCCGCGCCGTGCTCTCCTTAATTAGGACCCCAGGCATCCTATTGCCTAACAGCGCGAACAAGTTCAAGTACGCCATGTGGGGATACAGCGGCGGTTCCCTCGCTTCCGAGAAAGCTGCTGAGCTGCAAGTTCAGTACGCCCCTGAGCTATCGGCAGGATTCGTGGGTGCCGCGCTAGGCGGCCTGGTGAGCAATCTGGGAGCGGTATTCGGTGTCACTAACAAGACGGCCTACACGGGAAACCTCGTCCTCATCTTATTAGGTATTATGAACGAGTATCCCGAGGTTGACGCTTATATACGGAGCCGCCTCAAGACCGATGGCCCTCATAATGCTGCCGCCTTCCTCAAAGGTCGCGAAATGGACTCTCTGCTGGCTTTCAACGCATACGGGGGTCAAGACCTGTATGATTACTTTGTTGGTGGCCGGGCCGACCTTGAAGAGTCAGAAGCACTACGTAGGATTAAGAAAGTTGAGTGGATGCTGGGTTACCACGGTGTCCCGTAGATTCCGCTCTTCATCTACAAGGCGATTGGTGATGAGATGACGCCTATTTCCGACACGGACGAGCATATGGCTCAGTACAAGCGGTTTGGAGTATCGGTTCTATATGAGCGCAACACGGTTGGTGGCCACGTTTCCGAGATCGTGAACGGCCAGGACCGGGCAATGGAGTGGTTAGCCGGCATCTTTAATGAGACTCAAGGCGTGAACCAAGGATTTGAGATTCGTGATGTTGCTGTGGACATTTTTAAGCCTCCTATTCTTAACCAATAAGTCACAGCAGAACGCTATGAGGGCATCTACATTAAGAACATTAAGTAACAATTCAACATGCACGTACTCTGTCCGATATTGACACATCACGGCTAACGATTTACATATATTCTCGGTGTATGTGTAAACAATACCAGATTCTGATATTCTAGGTATACGAGCAAGCGCACCACATCTGTCAATCAGGTAGATTATATTATCTGATAATGACACACCACTAAACCGTACCAACGGATCTAAAAGCTACTCGTACCGGTGTGAAAAGGGGTTGAGTGACTACACGCACTGCACTATCTGCCGTGAGTCTACAATCTTGTCAGGCGTGACTGTCCACAATAGCTTTCTATTCCTCGTAGTCCATTGATTCCTCCGCCCGAATAGTTTCGGAAGGTATGCTCGACAGGAAACTGGTAGGAATATCCCACTTTGCTTTGAGACGTTCCTGCTCCATCCTCCTCCATGCTACACTCGGTCCAAAACTCTGTCCCTGGGCCTCTGGATCGGGTATCGGCGGTATGAAGCGTCGCGGAGTGGTAAGACCGCTTCCATCGAAGCATTTCACGAGCATCTGCGCTGCTGATGGGCGATTATTCGGGTTCATCCTGGCCATCTCTTCTATATCGAGATCGGGCTTCATTGCTGTTGAGGCAAGTTCCACCACCATCGCACACTTATCCTGCGGGCCCATGTCCAACATTTCCTTGAGAAGATGACGCGTCTGGGTCTTCCAAAGCATGGTTGTATACAGAGACCATATGTCGCACTTGGACGTCCCATCCATCTTTCCGAAACATATCTCGGGCGCCATGAAGAATAGGGTACCGGCGCAAAGATCCTTCTGATGTGCGAGGCTGGAGATACCGAAGTCTGCGAGCTGAAATAAAAATTCTCCGTTCGGCTGTGAGGTGTAGAGTATGTTTGAGGGCTTTACATCTCTGTGAGCAAAGCCCCTGTACGTGATATAATCCAGTGCTTGCAGCATCTGAAATAGGAGGGACCGAAGAACGGTAAGATTCTCTGCAACTTGTAAAGAGGATAAGCTGCCTTCTTTTAGACCTGTGATGATGGAGACCCGCGAATCCTCTTTCACAGTCCCGATGTAGTCGACGATGTGGGGCTGGCAGAACTATGTTAGTATAATAATATGGGTTAGAAAGGGAATTGGGACGAGATTACATACGTGTTTCAGTTTCTCGAGAGTCTCAACCTCGCGTTTGACAATCTCCCAGTACCGCCCCTTGACCTTCTGCAGCACCTTCACGGCGACGAGATTGCCTTCCCGTAAGTCGACGGCCTTGTATACTTCGGCAAATCCTCCTTTTCCGATACGATTCATGAGTTCATATCGAAATGTTCGCTGGTTGGCTTGCGTATGAATTCTCGTAAGCATCTGCCACGGTTCGCCCATCTCTGTCGTGTCGTTGTTGTCTTGGCGTTGGTCATAGACTGGTTGAACTTCTATTAGTTCTCTAGGCCATTTCAAACCAAACTCGAGGAGGTTCTGGCGCTCCCCACCGAGCCCGATTACATTGTTCAGTCCGGGAAGGACTACTGCTCGGCGGGGAACTCCATACTCAAAGGGCGTCGACTTGTCTCCGGCGACACGCGATGAATGGTTGTGCGATCTATCGTAGAACAGAATCATGTTAGATTCTAAGTTCATCTCAAAACTGCATTGGAATGTGGACATGGAATGGCTTGGGAGGTAAATGTCCATCTCTTCGCCACGTCCTAGCGTAGCAATAGTGCTTGATGAAGTCGACTTAGATCTTACGTGACCAATACCTAAAGCATGTGTTCCATCATCTAGAACCGAACGAAATCGACGATTGAATGGATTATAAACTACCTCGCTTGTGCGGTCGTTCAAGGGCACGAGGTAGAAGAGGGGGGTCTGATCTTGATTAACTTGGTTGCTCATTTTCGGTGGTCGTTTCGGACGAGCTGAATAATAGGTCAAGTCGATGCGGAAGTGGCTGTGTTATGTGGAGAGAGAGAGATTGAATGTGTTCTGGGCTTGAACCAAAGTGGAAGATGGTTTATATACGAAAATGTGAACTCCTACAAGGTGGTAGTGACTATGAAATGGGACCTACATTCGCTGTGGTCGAGAACGGGCAAGTTCATCACCACAAACAGTACACACCTATTAAGAATCATGTCTTTAACGCGGTATCTGTAGCGGCGACTGAGATGTCGGGTGAAGCAAGACACTTTGTCAATAGAACGATAGTGAGTCGAGTACTTATCCTCGGGGACCTCACCAGTGACTTGAATATAAAATAAATACACGTAGGTACCTTTGTACATACCTACACATTGGTGCGGTGTCGAAAACTAATTTGGCTGCCATGGCCCTCGAGCATAAATCACATACAACCTTCGTCTTTGTGATGTCACATTTCTTGGACGAGTCGAGTAGCCACTGTCAGCGATCTTGTTTCATATACTATTCCTGGGATACCACTTAATCTTCATATTGCCGACGATATGCTCGTTGCTTAAAGGACTATAAGGCACCTCAAATCTGGGTGCCCTGAATCTAATGGAGTGGCAATACATCCATAGTCGTCCTGAACCTAATAATGTATATACGGCAGTGGGAAAATCCTAAAACGGGTAATGTAATTTACTAAAGCAAGAGACTTAGTTTCTAATTCACAAGAACTTGAATTCCTTGTATTGGTTTCTTTTATATTCCTTTACTCTCTAGATAGTACAGGTCACGGGGCTCACTACGCGGGTATATTAAAAGACAACCTTCCCGTGTAGGCGACCGCTGCCGTCAGTTCATCGGTCCCAGACAGAATAGAGAACGCTACAGCCATATGCTAGAATAGAGCCCGTAGAGTTGGACTGTATTAACCAAAATCACCCGCGAGAGTCCGCGCGGGATGGAAAGTCCCCTTTACCGGCGCCCCCTTGGCGAGGAGGGACGGCGGGCTCCCACGTATTTACCTTATAGGGTACGGCGTCTCAACCTAAGAGTATCTTAATACGGACTGCTCAGGAGTGTGACAGGATTCAGCCTCATTACTATGGAGTAGGCAACTATCATTACGATGTGAGATACCTCGGTATCAGATGGCGTCCACACCACCTAATAAAAAGTCATCGCCGTCGTCATCAGTTGCCCAGAGCGGGCTAGTAAGACCGTGTCGCAGGTGGGGAAGGATATGCTGAGTAGACTTGTCGAATCCTGGAGAGTGTCGCTGATGAGATTCTCCTTGCTTGTGTTACCTTCAGTTGCTTCGGGTACGTTAGGGGGCGCTGCTGCTTCGCACAGGCGCTGCAACCGTTCCCACTGGCCAAATCCTGCGGCCATGTGCAGGCGACGTTTCCTAGAGGGTCTCATCCATGGATATCAGCCTGAAGCAACGGTAAGCGAAGGATAATGGGTTCCGACCAATCGTTCGGCGCGTCTTTCGTGACGTTGCCTCCATAGGTTGTGGCTTGCGTCTTGGGAGGTCGATAATGACGTGCTGGTCGATACGAGGGCTGAGGACGTAATACGACTCACTTCCAACGTGTGTAGTCTTTGAAAGCAGGTGGAGTTGATCTTGGATCTTGGAACACAGATTATCACTTGCACGTCAACCAGTCTTAATTGAATTGGCAAGTATCCTCTGGCGTACACATACGTATTAACCATCAAACTACAGCAATACAGATCCAGACATCTCAACAGATGACGACAGGTTTCAATCATGTCTATTCGCCCGCATTGCGCTTAATCGAGATTTCCCCTTTATAACTTTATAGGTCGTCGTAGCTAAATTAAATAATTTATATGTACTACGTTCACTCCTAACTTGGTGATTCGGAGTATCGAGCGTCTAGCCTAGTGATAAAGGGGAATAGGGAGGCCTAGTATATAGACTAGGAGACCGGCGACATGTATCCTTAGGATCATATAAGCAGCGATGCCAAGCTATCTTGTACTCGCGAGACCGCAGTGGATGTTGGAGCACTGGCGTATCGCTCCTTTGAGCTTTCAACTCCCATGTCGGGGTTGGGACATGATGTTCTCCCCACTTCAATCGACCTCGAGCTACTCTTCGGGATATGCAGATACTCGCTTGTAACAAGGCCGCTGCAATGAAGCTTGGTTAATTGAATGTATCTCTATCGCCATCGCAAAGGTGCCTGAGTTATAAAGAACTTTTCAATGCGACGAATAGAGCTTCCGCACGCGCCAAGACTTCGCCATTCCCGTCTTCAATCCATCCTTCGGCGAAATGCTTCCGGCCTTCAACCTTTAAGATCCGTGCTTGCGCCAAAATCGTTGCGCAAGTAGGAACGGGCTTTAGGAACGTCGTGTTAAGATAAACCGTCATATACGGCATCTCGGGAATGAATCCCCTCTGCTGATTGATTGGGATGAGGAGGCCGGTGACCTCGTCGAGAATTGTGGCGACGATACCACCATGCAGGACGTCTGGATGGCCATTGAGTCCAGAGCCTAGCGTCAGGAACGTTTTTATAGAATCCACCCGGTCTGTAGGCGATACAGGCTCTTCATAGACTTCTAACATGGCTAAGATAGTAGTCTGCGACTTGAGGGTCTCCGCGTATAAGGAATCCTCGCCATTTTGTTTTGGTCTGCGACTGGCAGGGGTCCCAGTGACGATTCTTGAGCCGCGGAGGTGCTGCGCGCACCAAGGGATGGAAGCAAAATGCTCGTAGTCGGATTTTGAAGCTTCGGTATCGGACATCCTGGGCTATCCAGATACCACTGGTAACAGTTCGCCTGATTAGTTGAAAGTGACGAACTTGGGAGCAGTGAGTGTTGAAGTTGACGTGGTATCTCTATCCCTGCTTATCAGCGCGACTGTATGAAGCTGTTTACTCAGGTGTGCACGGGCCATCTTGGGGGTAGACGGCGAGGGGTTGCGCGCTATTAAATGGTCGGATGGCGATTTGTCACGAATCGCTTCACAATACTATTGATTTTTATCTGATTATTCAATCTGAATTATAAGGGATCTCTAAAGGTAGCAGACAAATGGCGAAAGGCCAAAAATTCCAAGTAAACGGCTTACTCCCATCGGTTATCACATGATCTCTTGGTATCACATGACTTATCATCACCTGACTTGGATGGCATAAACCTTGATAAGCAAATATGCAGGATTTATCGATGGTAAGGTGCTCCATATTTATCCTGTCTTACGAGTTTGCCATAGGTAATCATAGCCTCGGGCCGGTTTAAACCGGCCTTCTCCATCACGTCGTGGGAGAAAAGTATGGAAGGGTATAAAGTTAAGTGCACCACGTGATTTTGGCCCCTGGATTCTTCTATCAGTCTCGTGGAGATAGCAAACATTTCGCTTTCTCAGTTCGTCTAGCGTGCCTGCTCCCGGAGATAGGGAATTCCCGCCGGCTCGGGCTCCTGGTAGAAGGCGAAGGTCTGAGACAAGATACGGTCCCGGACCTGTCCGCCGCCCTGTGGGTCTGACCCCGGTCGGTGGTCCGGCGCAACCACCTGGTCTAGTCAGATCCACATCAAAGCCTAGTTGATGGCCTGTGTTTGGTGCGCCGAGAGCTCTCGGTCTCTCCACAAGTCCGTCTCTGCCGTCCGGGGGGCATGCCGTGATAACGTTGCTTCGTTGAAGCCGTGAAGACCATCCATATGTACGTCCTGGGTAGTCGGTACGGATCAACATGTAGGTGAAGTACCTAGACGTTGCTAAGTCCCGCCATGGCGAATATATTTCCAAACTCGATTCTCACTAAAGTATATAGTTTCCCGTGACGGCGCAAGGGCCACTATTTCCCTAGTGGACTATAAGGATAGTAGAGATTAACACGTAACTTGATAGTACTTGAGGACTTTAGCATTTATGCCGACTTCCCATAACTTTTCCCCCTGCATATGAATCGACCGGTGCCGCATTTGAGGACTTGCACGCAGTAGGCGTTCCTGTGCCGGTGGCATTCCGTCTCTGTCCCCTCCTTAATCTTGGAGTACTCGCTGGGGCCGCCCTGCTGACACATTTCCTCGAAGCAGTACCACTTGCCGGTGGAGGCTAATTCCAAGAAGTTCAACAACTGGCGGCGCGGCTGATCGGAGGCGCCAGGTTCGGCCGTTATCTCGACGACCGTCGCCATGGAACACGAGCCGATCCTGTAAACGGTGGATTTTAAACGCCTCAGCGCTTCCATCAAGCAATTTACTTCTTCGCGCCAAAACGAGCGTTTGACCTCTTGCTCATCCTCACCATCGGCCTCTCGGCGTGGCCGTTTGCGAGAACCATTTGGGACCTGACTCCGTTCCTGCCGCACCTCATCCATTTGCTTTTTGAGCTGGATGTTGGCTTGCTCGAGCTGCTGCACGGCATCCCCTAGCATCGTAATATCTTTCTCCAAGACGGTCTGCTCGAAATCCAACCGTTTAACCTCCGCTTCCAGAGTCTGGACCCGCGACTTGAGCTGATTCTTTTCCTGTGCCATGCCGAGGCTTGCTTTGATAACCTCCACTTCTCCCGCCATCCAAGCCGCGATCTGCTCTCCGACCGCGCCATTCTTCATGTCGTTCGCCATAGTCTTTGCTGTTATTTATTGGTGGAAGTTGCTGGATATTCTGGGATTCCAATCATCAAAAAAAAACTCTTCACGTCGATTGAGGACTGTTTTTGGAAAACTTACTGGTTTTATGTCCCAGCGCGCCGCACAGATCCCGTCCTACTTAAGTAGAGTTCGGACGTGCCACTAAATATGACATTCGGATCTGAAAATCCGCACGTTGATCACGGTAAAGTTTTCACTTAACTCGTTCAATCCTCTAAGTTTCCTAAGGCAACTATGGGTATTAGGCGGGAGAGCGTTACACAGATATAAGCTTTTACGTCGTTAGTTACCCGCGCCAGGATCCGTCCATGCAAGCAAGGAAGGCAAGATGACTGAGCGCTCATCGTCTTCTCGCTCCCGATAATAGTCACTCTACATATCTTCTGAAACCGTCTCAAACATCGCGCCATCATTGGTTACATTTAGAATGCAATCTTCCGCGCGTTTCCACCATGAAAGCCCTACGGTTCCTGATACACGACTTCTGCGAGAATGCTTTTGTGGCTCCAGACCAAATTGTGGATACGGGCAAGGGCGATGAAGCCCGTGAGATTGATTTCGGGGTTCGAAGAGAGGCTCGTATGCTCTTAGATGGAGAGCGATGGCGTCCCTTTTATATCTGCAGCCAGGTTCAACTGGCGAGCAGATTTCGGCGTGTTCGCCCCCACAGTTAGTATTGTCTTCCGTTCTTTCGTCAGACTCGTAAGCCATCATCTTGCTGACATCTTTCTCTCGTACCATCTAAGCCGACAGCCGCAAGACTTCCCAGGAAGCGCAGCCGACCGTACAACCGCTCTACCTGGAGACGTACGTACAGGCACAGCTAGAGGTAAATAAGCAGGATAGCGCCGAGAAGGCTAGCCAGGAGATGCTCCGGAGATGTTGAAGCGTGTTGCCGGTTTCGTGCTGCGAAAGATAGTCGGGTTTGCGGGACTGACGCGCACCGCACACCGCTCTCCCCCTTGAGTAAGACAGAGCCTTCACGAGGTCCTTCTGGGGAGCCAGCAGCTCCTGAAGCTTTACAGGCTGCTCGGGATCTGCCTGGAGAGAGCTGTGGACTTCGAGGCTATCAGTCTATTGTTTGGGCCGAATCGGGTTGGGTCCCGCCGAGCGCGTTCAAAACCGATGGGCCGCCATCGGGACATGTGCCTCCGACCCCTTTGTCGACGGCCGTTCCCTCATGAGCTGTTTTTCAGACTAAACTAGTCCAAGCATATCGATGCCGACGACGCCAATGGAGTTTGACGAGGGTAGGGTCCTACCAGTACTTGAATTAGGATCACATCGGTCCACTACCATAGGTACTGATGTACTATACGAGCGGACAGAATTGCTTCCTTTGCTTTGATCTTAACAAAAAAACTTCATTTCTGTTGAATCGAAACCATTGGAATTATACAGCTCCGAAACGCCTGTCTAGACGAGTGAGATCATGCAATTGTCAACGGGCCGCACTATCGCAGATCAAGACTGTTAATCCAGCCATACCTTCACACACTTATCCTCCCGAGGTCGCACATCGGAACTCGTATCGCATCATTGATTCTCATTGGCCAATTTGATTCATTTTCGCCGTAAGAGGTAGGTGGGGCTGCCGGGTACGGAGCCCCTACGGTGCGTGGACCGGGGCTAGATGCCTAGAATCCAGCCAATCCACGACTTGTGACGCAGTCATATGCGGAGTAGTGGATCCCCGAGTATGAGTACTTGTGAGACAAGTACCTCAAGATTCCTGACAAAGTTTGACCCGGACCAGCAAGGCTTCGCTGTCAATATAGAGGAGGAAGACGAAGAGGACGAAGAGGTCGAGAAGGCCGCGGTTGGGATGGGTATGGAGGGCTTGGGGAGATAGAGGGGATGAATTGAAGGACCTGTTTCAGTGCTGGCATTTCATGACTCCTGTCAGTGCTGAGGAATACGGTGTATTGACTTGATCTTCAAGCTGTACGTGTACAAGGGGGCCTGTCTTGTATCTATTTACTCTTTCTCTAAATCCATATACTCTGTTTAAAATAATGCGATACCTTGACTACTCGTTTTGTAAGTCTTACAACTCATCAGCTTCTGTCGATGGTACATACGACCCAATAGCCTGAATAGCATCTCTACGGCCTTTTAAGTGGCCGTCATGCGGCGTAATACAGTCTTTTCTGTGAAATCAGATGATGGGAGCGCAACGGCATCCCTAAGTAATTACTTATTCCTGTGTAGCCTAACTTTCCTCGGGCACGGTCAAGCGCATCGCTTTCCCCTACTTGGGTAGATATCTCGTAGGTCATCTCCGAAACTATGGGTAACCCTTAAGGCATCTATTGTACAACACGCATAAATTAGGTACACACCTACCAATCCTGAGCCCTGCTACATCTAAACAACATCTGGCTAATAATACTGCTAACAGGGCCTTGAGTGCACGTGCGGTATTTGCTAACTCGACGACCACTATCACACCAGCGTATAGCTACACGTGCCAGATGGTAGAAGGGTACCATGTAATGCAATCTGTTGAGTTCTTACAACTCCCCTAGACCTGTTTCCTCAGTGTCTACAACTAGTGACCTTCCAATTCGACCTACGTTGACTTGTATTACGTAAATAATGACCTTTGTGGTAATCAAAGCAGTTTGAAGGTTGATCGCAACAAAAGAATGGTAATATTCATGTAGGCCTCCTTTCATAGGGCTTGGTCCATATAATTAAATAAGGTGACGGTTAGATTTCGATTAACATGACGGAGCTGCCGATATATATATTTATTTCAAGACTCGTTCCACACTTTCAACCAACGCCGAGACCTCATCCGTAACAAGAACTAATAGCAAAGCAATAGTGACGGTAAAGATAACAAGATGGATGATAGGCAGTATCAAGAGGAACTAAACACCCTAGAGCAGCTTCGTCGTGACCAGGTGCTACTGGAGGTAGAGGAGAAGACGGAAAAACTCCGAGAGAAAGCCACCGGAATGATGAAGTTGGTGATCGACCAAATCCGCCTAGACCCGAAGTCTCCTTTCGTGTCCGCCGAGTATGTTAATTGGCGAATACGTTTTAGGATGTGGAGAGCAATGGGTAAGTCGTCTTCCTATTGTTTAATGTTCTACTGATGTTTCTGACTGCTTGATAATATATAGGTGGGGAGCTTGAAGACTTCCCTTGGCCCCAGCCTCTCTTCTATGGTGAGCCGTTCTGTCGAGAATACCTAGAGGCATACTTCGAGAAGGAGATGAAAGCCGGCGAAGACGATGAGGGAGATAAGAAAAACCGGAAAATGCTAGAAAAAGTAACTAGAATCATGCCTACAGGTTTATTCAAAGGCAATGACCCCTCTTCTCCTTCGGCCTACTATTCGCCCATGAAAGATAGGCAGAAATTGCACACAGATCTCATGGGCGAACAGCGGTACTTGGAGCACTGCGGGCCATTTGAGATCCTCTTAGAGGGCGTCGAAGACTTCAAGACGCTCCACCAGCTAATCGGCAGCAACAGAGACTGGGCTACCACCCATCAAATGGCCTCGAAGTTGATGAGCCCGGACGGGGATATCGTTCTTTTCACACGATGCGGGGGTCCAGATGTCCTAGTAGACGGTCGCTACCCGGTCAGATGCTATCTGGACTGGCCCCAAGGCGTTGACATCAACGACAAAGACTGGCGCACCAAGTTCCACAAAGCGTGGGTGGGCTTGCTAGCATGGTACCGGGAACTTGTCTTTGGATACCGGGGCCCTTTCTTAGAACGTCTAAACCAGTACTTCCGCTCGAAGATGGAGGTGGAGCCCGGGCGTTTATACCGCTTCATCGAAAGCGTGAAGAAAGCCCGCGCCGAGCGCAAGGCGGCCCGCGAGCAATCCCAAGCCACCAGGGCAGCAAATCTAGCGGGCGGTGACCCGGAACGAAATATGCGACTCATCAAGCTCCAGGACGCCTGGGGCGAGCATGCGTGCACTTCGCAAATGGAGAGAAAGGTCAAGGCGGCCCACAGCTCGGTGGCCAAGTTAACGGCGCTGGTGAAGACGGTGCAGGAGAAGCGCCTACGGGTCGTGACGTACGACACGGAGCAGTTGCAAAATATCGCTAGGCCGATCACGTATCGTCTCCTTCGAGAGTCGGTCTTCCAGCTCCTGGGAGAACGAAAGGGTGTGACGGATAAGCTGAGGGACATCATAGACTTGGTTATGGATACCGCAGGCCAGTGGGCGGCGTTAGGGTTGTGTCGTAGCGAGCGCTGTGACGTTGCGCAGTTTATGTTGGAGGCGTGGCAGACACGTCTGCCACCGTCGGTGTACTACGAGATTGTTGGTAAGGCGGTTCAGGTTTTAGAAGACATTAAGGCTGCAGACGAGCGCGAAGGTAGCCAGTAGGAGATTAGAGCGTTGTTTCTAGCTTTTTGAAAAAATCCTTCTTGGCACATATAGTTTACATCATGCGGCCATGAAGTCGCAGGCATCAAGTCCTTGAGTATATAGTAAATCAAATCGCGAAATTTCCCGCGGACACTGGGGCCCGATCCCATGTATATCTAACTCCCTCCCAGTAGCCTATAGTGCCCCTTTCTATTACCGCACAATTAAGCCGTTCGTAATTGCTCGTCGTAGATGTATGTTAGAATCTCTGCATAATTTATGCTGCGTCGCAATGTGGGGAGTATATACATATGCCATATACGGTAACTACGGCTACCTTCTCACCCTGCATTGGATCTGTTGGCCGCCAGCTTCTCCCATTCCAGCCGTATCAATTCGATTTGTTCTTCTAGACGACGCTACTCTTCCTTCTGGGAGTTCTCCTCCTATTAGACCCTCTAAGCATCGCCACGAGTTGTCCCGCAATTTCGACCGTTGTGGCACTCGAATGAGATCAGTAATATGAATAAAGGAGTCTTTACAATGTTTATTCAGCTTTGGATATGCGGTTTTTAGGAACACATATACTTGATTCGATATACGCTTGATTTGGTAGACGGAAGATATTTAGAGTAGCTTTATTACTGGCGTAGACTGCTTGGTTCCATGCTGCACATGGGGATGTTACATATTAATTGATGCATACTAATGACATGTATATATCAATTACACGTAAACAACTCAGATCGATTTGAACCTAGGGAACGAAATTTGGTTCGCTAAAGAAAGATTTCGTCTATCGTAGCTCCTAATCGTAGGCCGTTTGATGAGATGACTTAAGCAAGCAGTAGACGGCTACGAGCTTGCTCAAAACTACGCCCTGATGATGCAGATACCTTGCCAGGCCTCTGGCCGTTACGCCTGTATATCGTTCGGGACCCCTATTCGGGAGAGTGGGGACTCGGTTCACATATATCCCAATCCCCAACCCAAGGCACCAACGTACAGTGTTAAAACAATCTTCTTTCACACCGTCAGCCTGGGATCGTTCGAGTTATACCGCCTTTTTTGGCAAAAGTCATTCCTTGGCGGGCCTACTTAATGTAAAGACCAACCCCTCTTAAGGGATCGTATATAAGTCTTAACAGCGGTTTAATTCCCTTGTACATTTTGCACAATATAAATGCAATTTGACATTAGCCGTGTTGGGAATTTACTACTCTTTTGATATCAAATACAAGAGCCGCAAGAGTAACCTAACCATAAGAAGTAAAGCGTACGTTTTAAGTGGACCCGCCAAGGAATCACTCTTCCGAAGAAGGCAGTAGTCACGTGGTAGAAACAACATCATCACCCGACGCAAGTTTCAAAATCGTAGGCCTGTACGAGGAATTCTAGGCATGTCCATAGCTCCGAGTTGGTTCCCTGGTTTCATTACGGCGCGAGAGGCTTTGTATGTTCAATGATCGAATCACGCGCATTCTAAATCGCCTGGTCCTGGTCGCGACGAGGACTGGTTTCGGAGAATGTGGCCCCCGAAACGGTAGCCCCTTACTTAAACCGAGATCGATTTCTAAAGCGACTTCCCAGCCGGGGTACATGATGCAGCTTCCCGATACATACCTAGGAGGAGCTTATACCAATGGTTCCATAACATATCAACACAATCGGTGAACTATTTCAATTAAGGATGATATATTTCGGAAGTTAGATGCTTACGTGTGCCTAAGCAGGAGTTACCAACCCAGTCAAGTACCCAGATATCCGATTGACCAGCAAGCCAGGCACATAGCCAACCCCTGAACTTTTTCTCCTTTAGAAACTCATCCGGGTCGTCAAGATCAGGCTACCTTATCTTATGGCCGGCCATCAGTTACCGGCGACGATGTTAAGCGTACTATAACCTATTTGTCCCGCATATATTCAGTTGTCCTTCCCAGGATTCTTGCTGACCTCCCGAGACTATCCGTTTTCATTCCTAAAACATCCATTGCCTGCTCCAGCATCTCTATTAGCCCCCTCATAATGACTGCCGACTACTTTTCCATGACATCCATCGAGTTGTCCAGAATGTCAGCGATTCCATGAAGGCCAGACCATCGGACCAGTTCAATGGGTAGCTTGCGATTCTTATCTGTGGCCCATGCATCTGCCCCAGAGTTTATCAAGAGTCGCGCGATCGCTTCTCTCTCAGCAATTCTCGGCCGGGGCCAACTTTTCAGCTTAAGATCATAAAGGTCATAATCCGAATCGTTTCTCCAGTCGAGACAATGCAGCGGAGTTCTTAGGTTCCTGGATTTAACGTCGACCTTTACTCTCGTATCAGCGAGGAGAAGTTTAACTACATCGAGGAACCCGTATTTCGAGGCATAGTGTAAAGGGGTAAAACCATCCTTGTCGGCAATGGACGGATCTGCCCCATTGCAAAGCAGGATGCGGACAACATCAAGCCGATCATCTTGTACCCTACTCTGCCATTGCAAAGTGCTCGAGCATTCATCCCCTCGGTTCAAGGGCGTGTCGATACGGCAGGCGCAATGAAGGGCGGTAAAGCCGCGAGTATCGACAGTGTTGACATCCGCACCGTACTCAACCAATCGCTTCACATGATATGCAAGGGTATACTTCGATGCAAAGTGGAGTGCGGTAAGCCCGTATTTGCCCTGTACGTTGACGGGAGTATGTTCTCGAACCAGGAAGTCCATCAGCTTCCCAACCTGGGACCCAGAATCGTGTCTGGAATCGTGTCTTGGATCGCATAGGCAAGACAGTGCGGTCTCCCTAGTCCAAGTCCAGCTTTGCTTAATGGTTGGCTTCCGGCCATTCCATATGTAGCCCAAAGCCGCACCCTTTGTGCAATCGCTTTCTTGGGTAGGGTCAACTCCGGCGTCCAACATAACCCGCAGAAGGCAGATAACTTTATCGTAATATCCTTCCACTAACGATGGCTGCCTATGGTATCCAGAGCCTGCAAGTTTGTCGACGGCCATAACCCAGAGGCTCTGACCAGAGCTGGCATCCAACTCGCTTATCGGACAGGGTTGAGTCAATGTGAATTCCAGAAGCTGTTTATGCTTTTCCATACCCAGTTCACCAACAGGTATGCGTAGAGCATGCCTCAGGAAGTCAACACACGACCAGTCATAAAACCGCTCGTCGTTCTTGTTGTTTCTGGCGATAGCTAAATCTCGCAAGTGTCTAATTTTGTCCATTTCAATAGTCGTGAAGCTTTCGTCCTGTGAGAATCGATGTCGGATGTCCGTCAAAACTCGTGCCTGATTTACAAAGTCTTCATCGTGATTACCGATCGAAATCCGATGCCGATGGATATATTGCTGATACCAGTCGGCAACACTATAGGTCGTCTCCGTTGAGGCAGAACTGCTTTCGATGATCCTCTTCGTGAGTGTAGCTGGAATGCAGTCATTTCTAAGGGCCAATGTGATTGGTCGGCTCCAATAATAGCGCTGCGAACAACAAACGTGTACGGGTTCTCTGTAGCAGCTGGATACGGATACTTTCCTGTCGAATCCCGTATAGCTGATGTATAGTGAGCTGTTAGAAGTTTTTCTAACACGAGGTTTTGCCGCGAAGCAACCAAGATTTGCAGCCCAATCGAGTAGTAAAGCTATGAGAGATACTCTTTTCTCGTCATCTATGTTAGCCTCAAGAGCGGTGTGAAGTGGATGTTTTCCGGATTGGGGGATCGCGCCCTTCGCCCACCAGAGTTCGCGAGCCCACGCGAGACTATGCCACCTAAAGCCGGTCCACTTGAGACTGCTCCTCCACCCGGCGCCGCTAGCTCTCATGTTGCTATCAGCACCGTATTCTCTGAGTAATACTTCGGCGATGGCAACCTGCTGATGGGCGATAGCTACGAGTAGAGGTGTTTGAGGGTATATGTGGCTCTCGCAGGAGTATCCGCATGTGTAGTGCGAATGGGAAGTGGAAGGGGGGACGGGCATGTTAACCCCAGCTCCTAATTTTAAAGCCGTGCGAAGTAAATCAACATCCCCATTAGCGCATGCCCAATGGAGTGCTGATTTGCGAGTTTTGGGATTGGTTCTGAGGACCGCATACAGCGTAATACGGTATAATGGCATACTACCTGCGACCTGAGCAAATTCGAATATATTATTCGGGTCCGGTAACAGATTAATACATTCTTCCATCAGTTCTTCAGGTAAGGTTAGAAGTGTGGCTTTTGTCTTCCGAGGAGAACTCGAAATAGAGTTCTTATTCGGAGAGGTAGAAGCCATACTTCGAGGTTGGCTTTGAATCGATACCAACTGAAGTATTGATGGGTCAGGGGATGAGGAATGGCGTTGGGGAAGGTTAGATTGAGTAGACGCCTAAGGTATGTACATGTAGGTAGGTATTCCCCAAAGAAAATATGAGGGGTGTTGGTCTATGCGCCCAGCTTGGCCGAGTTGGTCGGGAGGTGAGAGATCTATCCAGATTTCTCGTTTAGGTCATATCCATGGATAGTACTCGCTAGCTCGGTAGTTGCTAGTAGGCACTACTATGTAACTAACGCCATGGCTTCCGTGTATCTTTTAGGAGGTAATCAAAGCGTACGCCACCTAACGAGAAGATTTGCTTAGATAAATTGATTTCTGCCTTGGGAAAAAAAACCAGTCACAACCTTGGAAGAGGAAGGGACAATAAAACTGCGTACGTCTGGCCGACTACAGGAATCCAGACGTACTGTAAGTTTTGGGGATAGATCCAATGGAGAAGGTTCTTTTAATATTAGAATACCAGGTATGTATCTAACGTATCCGTGGATTGATACGATGCTACAGCGAAACCACAGTTCCTGGTAGCGGGGAAACCCTAAAACGGTTCCATACATTATGTATGCAATGATTACTGCTAGGTATGTGCTCACATGTACAGTACATATGTACCTCATATATGTACCTACATGTACATATGTAGGTATGTGCGTCCAACTCATTGATACGAGAGTCAACGGTAAGATATTGTAGATAGTAAATATCCTAGAGTATACCACAAGCCCATCGTGGCCAACCCCCTTCTACTCAGGCAGCTCACACTCAACCACGCTCTCAATGCCGTTGACCACTGTCCAAATATTAACGATCTTGAGACCGCACCTCTTCTCCAGCAGATCAGACCACTGCGCCGCGCTACGCTCTTTACCTCCAAAGTTTGTCATCATGATAAGGTCCAAGGCGGTCTGCTCATAGTCTTGCTTCATAGCCGGGACGACGTGCTCATGAACGAGGAACTTGCTGTAGCCCGGTTTCATCGCTTCCTTGACACGGGTGGCGATCTTGACGGCATCCTCATCCGGCCAGTCGTGAAGGACGAAATGTGTATAGTACGCACGTGCGCCTGGAGATAAGTTTTTAGTCAGTCATCTTGAAATAGATATTTAAAGAAAGAAGCTCACCCTTTACGGGCTGTTCAGTGAAGAAGTCATATTCCATTCCCTCGATACGTGGGTTGAGTCCCTGTGCATCCTTCAGTACAATGGGTAAATCTTGAAGGATCAGGCGTCCAGGGGCATCGGGGAAGTTAGATCGGAACTGATCTGTATAGTGACCTATGCCACCAGCAATATCCACAAGCAAGACGGCGTTACTGCTTTCCCTGTCGAAACCATCGAGAAGCCGTTCTTTGACGGGGTAGAACTCTGGATCACTCCATGACGGACGCCCTAAGAGGTAGCCCCTCATGTGGGCGTTGAAGTTCTTGCCGTGCGGTGGGGTTGACTGGATATGTTCAAACCAGTGGAGTTTGGTATTATGAGCTATCTGATACGCTGTGTCGTGTTTGTCTGTTGGGATTGTGTAGCCCCTATCTTTGAGCCATTCGTGGACGTGCAGAAAGGTGGGATTAAAAAGTGGCGGGCTATAAAGCGATCTCATTAGTCTCCATATATCTAAGTCCGTCTGACGGTAGGTCTTACAGGGTATAGTAGCCACTGGACATAACATGTAGAGACAAAGACTTGGTGAAGTGGTTGGGCGTGTATTCGTCAGGGGCAGTCATATCTAGATATCCCGAAGCGGAGATATGTCGCATCATTCGCTGCAAGAGCTCCTCTTGTAAGCCGAGTTGCTTAGCCAGATCCGACACTTTCTGAGGGCCGTCGCCATTCTTTGCCATTGTAGACCACAGACCCGTACGTACGCCAAACGTGATCGCCATGCTGTTAGAGGGCTGCACCCAGACATGCTGAATCATCATCTCGCGAGGAGTCTCAAGGGCCCGCGCGAGCTCTCGAGCCTTTGCAAGCAACTCTAGCCTCGGTATGAGAGAATAATCGCCTGCATTGGAAAGTGCATCGCCGGCAGAGGCGACCTCTGATAGGAGCCTAGGGACCGCACCAATATTAGATGGGGTAACTGCCGAATCGAGGTCAATAGAGGTCATAATGAGTCAGGGATGTTTAAAGGAACGAAGAGACGGAATGAGATCACTTTTCATGGGAATATAATTAGTAGAAATAGAGAAGCGTGAACGTTCAGGCAGCTCCCCTTCATATAAGCCTTCGGTTCGAGGCCGGTGCCGAGGCTCCTCTTTATCCCCTTGGTGTAGGTTTCCCGTAGTGACACAGCATAGAAATAGGATTGCAGTTCACACAGACGTTTAAGCAACCACTAAGTCATTCGCTGATCGCCTAGTCTTGCCGTTGGATACGGTCTTCTGATACCAATGGTTAATATTGATACCATCAAAATATAGGACCAGACTGACCAGTTACATTGTGGCGTGCGTAATACGACCAACCCCTCACTGCGTGTCAGAGATAGTAAGCCCCCAACGTCGCGTCGAATAAGCGCCTCGGCGCCTCAGCGTCAATTTCTCGTTCCCCCTATACGGTCAAATCGCACGCCATCCCCTAAGTACCGCAGACCATGCTGAAGAGGTTCCCGCTGTTACACAGAATGAATGGATGACTGAGAGCACTCGAGTGAAATTGTTATACACAGCCGAACCTATGGCCCCTTTCACTTTAACTATAACTTATAGACGTAATCGAGGGCGAATGCACTTTCGATAGCGCTGCCAGCAATATTATGACTCCAATCTATTACTAGACTAGGAGCGGCTATACAAAATGGCTACCTTACCGCCCTTAGATCCGGCCCTCGCGGGGGAGAATCACAGCCCACATGTCATTGCCTCAATCTGCATCGTCGTGGCTCTCAGTACCGTGTTTGCTGCGGCCAGGCTGTATGTTCGGGTATACATGATGCGCAAGTTCCAGTTTGACGACTTCATTATCGTACTATCAGTTGTAAGTAGCGGGAAACTAACCCTTTATCGTCTCGATAGAGCATTGACAATAGACAAGGTCTGCGGCTGGACAAGTGTTGGATTTTCTACGGCTGCGATGTACTCGGGAAGCGGCCGACACATCCAGACGCTCACTGACAAGCAAAGACAAGGAGCGATTCTCTTCACCTTGATCGGTTTCGTCCCGGGAATCCTCTCGTACGTTCTACCAAAGATGGCCGTTGTGACCCTCCTCGGCAGACTTCTGAATCCTTCACGGTCGCACCTCATATGGCTCTGGTCAATGTGTATCATCTGTCTGGTCACACAGATGGGCGCGGTCGGGATCGTCTTTGGCCAATGTCAACCATTAAGATCTCAATGGGACTTCTCTGTTCCTGCGGACTTTTGCTTGTCCAAGTGGATCTTGGTTCACTACACTCAGGGCACCTGCAGTTAGTAAACAAACTCACCCTGATTATGTTGCTTCGACGTTCTTGCTTATAGCTATTGGGGTAGCGTTGTGTGCCTTCGTGGATCTCTACCTATCTGTCTACCCTGCAACGGTATTATATAAGATCCAGCTCTCAGCAAAGAAGAAGATTGGATTGAGTGTCGCACTCGGAATGGGCTTAGTGTAAGTGGGCGTCACTGTGATCGCGCTGCGCCAGTTCTATGCTTGCTGACGCAAAGTGAAGCGCGACTATCGTTACCATATACAAGATCACCGTGCTCGAAAGCCTTGCTGGCCTTGACTTTGCGTGTAAGTGGCCCAAGAGACCGCTTATGATGGCTTTCTAACGTCACCAGTCGACAGCTCTGATTTAACCATCTGGACTGTGTAAGTGCCTATCATGATGTGTAGTTGGGCTAGTATTGCTCATGACTTGGTTTAGCTGACTTCTTGTAAAGTGTCGAAGGTAGTGTCATCATCATTGCGGCCTGCATCCCCCTCCTCCAACCTCTTGTCGAGAAAGTTCAGAATCGGTCCTGGTCCTTTAAGGGTGATTCCCAAAGCGCTTACCTGACGCCCAACAGTGCAAGTGGCCGTCGTCAGGGATACTCCGATATCGAACTATCTGACAATAAATCTCGCATTCGAAGGGCTCGTCGCAAATTCGAAATGGAGAGCGTCCTCGAAACCAAGAACAACGACGAGAATTTCGGGGCGGCGTCGATGCCAGCCGGCAGCCAAGAACGGATTCTGGAAGAAGATGAGACCGTTCCGACTACAGCTTCTAGAGCACAAGTAGACAGTAATAGCACGCAGCCCGAGTTGCCTGGGGGGATCTATCGGACTGACGAGCTACGAATTAGCTACGCGAATGATGACGGAAACAGTACTATGTCCCATCGGTATCAGGAAAGCTGGTCATAATGCATCTATTCGTCGGAGCGCATGGTTCTTTACTTCGCTGAAGAATGGAGAGGGATTTCTTAGCTACTGA
Source organism: Hypomontagnella submonticulosa (assembly GCA_022984865.1). Taxonomy (NCBI): domain Eukaryota; kingdom Fungi; phylum Ascomycota; class Sordariomycetes; order Xylariales; family Hypoxylaceae; genus Hypomontagnella; species Hypomontagnella submonticulosa. The sequence goes on from JAJKLF010000016.1 coordinate 626,194, forward strand.
TATTTAAAGGTGTTCATTACGGGTTTCGCCGAATCTATTCCGTCCTTACCTTATACGATGAGCAAGTTTGTAGGTACTTGGGGGCATAAACAACTCCCTATATGTGGGTTCATATTGCCACTACCTATAGTGTTAGTGTTCTGGATTAGTACCACGGCAGGCTGATAAGGGCCAAGGGCTGGATACCATATGGGATTTCCCGCGGCTCAGCTAAGACATTCTTTATCAAAGCTGTCGGAGAAAGCGAAGGCAGCGTTTATTCCAAATCAAATCAAATCAAATCATTCGAATTTTTGATTTATTTGACGATATTTTGGATTTGATTTGACGGAAAAATGATTCCCCGGTCTATTTTTGGGACCAGACCCACTATTTCCGAAGAGACATTAACCAGCCATAAACCAGCCACAGCCACAGCCACAATTGAGGTTCGTGCTTCGGTTAAACTTCGGCCCGAAATAAAGTTTATCATCGCAATGAATACCTAAGTATCTTCGTAAATATCGATACATAGTAATTATTAACCAATAACAGGCTGTATATTTTTGGAATAATAGGTCTTCCTACGTCAATATACTTGAATCGTTTCAAATAAATATCGCTTCGAATTTAAATTGACCAAGTCAGTGAATTTCATATTTGTACCAAATAAATCAAATCAAATCAAGTTAAATCATTATTTGATTTGGAATAAACGCTGAGCGAAGGTGACGATCGTCAGACCACGTACAGCGCGGGACCTGCAATTGTCGTAGTCATTCCACTTCCTAAAACGTACATATGTATATACCAATGATAATCTGATCTCAGAAGTTTTCGGCGTTTTGTTTGGTCACCAAGAAAAGATTTTTTGTAGCGGATAGATGAAGAGGAAGCAGGTAGATAATATGTGGCGCTACAGACATGCATACGCCCGGTCTACGCTCCTAGTCCGCCTCGAATAATGAAGCCGTATAGAGCGATAGGCCGCAATTTAATTATTCTCATTGGGGATGACCGCGTGTCTTTGCGTGGCACAATATTCATAACGCGCGATACCACGTTACACGTTGCATACCTACAGAACAGCTAATGACACCCCCGAAACCAAGACGCCAGTTCCTACGCGCTACACCGGCCACTGCCTCCAAGAGAATTGAGGCTCCCGCTTGTCTTTATTCATCCTCGGCAGGGGGATGACTCTTACCTACGTGCGATTCCATACCCTTGATTCTGCTTCGCTTGGACACTAGATCCCCAATTGCCAACAGAGTCGCGCCTCCCATGATGTCAAAGACTGCGACGTTGGCATCGAAGTCATGGGCAATCCAGTTGTGCAGTTCCACCGCCATCAGAGAGTCAACACCATAGTCCAATAAGGACCTGGTCGCATCGATATCCTCAAGGAGGATGCCCAAAGAGCGAGCCAGCTTAGCTGCCAGGCTTTGTACAACAATATCTGATCTGTCGCAGGGTGAAACCGCTTGTCGAAACAAGCCTCCGGGATCATCCGTTCTCCGGCCGTCGAGTGATTGAGTTGATGTATCTCTCGGCTTTTTGAAGCCAGCGAACAGTGGTCGCAACAATTGCCTTGGAAGCGTGTAGTTCTGTTGAGCTGCGAAGTCCTCTGGCGTCCGCGCCCCTAAGAGGAGTTGGGCTTTATCAGTGGTGAGTAGGGGGGCTGAGGGATCACAGTATATTTCCAGCACGGCCAAGAACTGGTCTTCTTCGATTGGGTCCATATCGCCAGCTAATTCTCGTGCGACTTGATATTTCTCCTTTTCAGCAATGATGCCAATATTTCGCATCCATCCAAGGTCGATGCATACTGCCTTTTCTCCTTGGGCCACACGGTAGCGTGCCAGTGCATCTTGATATGTACAGCCAGCAGCGTAGTTGCTCTGGCTGCTGCTCCCATATACTCCAGCAAGAGAAGAGAGCAGCACGAAAAAGTCAAGGTCCCGCGGTAAAAGTTCGTGGAGGTTCCTAGAAGAATTAATTTTGGTCTTGACAGCGAGATCCCATTGTGCATGAGTCATGTTATAAAATATCGAGTCCTGTTCAGTTAGTTGTAGTTCTAGGCCAAAGGCAGAGTGGTCGAACCACGTACTTGAAGAACCATCGCAGCATTGATGCAGCCCCTGATTCTCGGCATCGTCTTAGCACAATTCAGAAGAGCGGTAGAGAGAGGACCGGGCGCCGTTATGTCACAACGAGGCGCTTCGATACGAATGCCCTGACTTCGAAGCTTTGTTACGGCATCCTGGGCGGCTTTGGAGGATGAAGTGCCTGATCGGGAGAGAATGATGATGTACTTCGCTCCTCTCCTTGCCATCCAGTCTATAATCGAACGTCCAATCCCCCCAAGGCCACCAGCAACCACATACGATGCATCTGAGGCGAATTTACAGCTAGGGCGATCGCATAACAGCTTCTAAAAGCAAAGTTAACATTCTTGTGAAGTGGTTGATTTTTATCAGGGTCCAGACTTACCGGCACCATGTTGGAACGTTCCGCAGTGATTATAATACGTCCAGTGCTCTTCCCACTCTGCATATGCCGGAATGCCTTTTCGACCTCAGAAATACTATATATGTGTAGCGGCGAGGGATAATGGATGACACCTTGTTGTAAAAGACCCACGACTTCCAGCATCAGCTCACCTGTCAGCCGCGGGTTTGAGAGGGCAATGTGATGCAGATCTACAGCAAAAAAACTCGTGTTTCTGCTAAAGGATGCCATAGGAAGCGCTGCATTCAAACCGATATCGGTCTTCCCGATCTCGACAAATCGGCCGTATTGTGCGATACATTCCCAAGAGGCTCGCAGGCCATCACCGGACGGGGAGTTTAGAACGACATCAACCCCATATCCGCCTGTGAGGCGCATGATACCTTGTGCGAATGACGTGTTACGGCTGTAAAAAATATGCGTAGCCGGAATGTTGAACTTATCCATGAGGAGATGCTTCTTGTCGCTGGACCCTACGGTAGCGAATATCTCGGCGCCAACCCACTTAGCGATCCATAAGGCCATTTGACCCGTACCTCCTGCACCAGAGTGAATCAGCACCTTTTCTCCAGGCTGCAAGTGTGCGAGTTTTATCAGCGCCTGGAATGCCGTCATGGCTGGGTTGACAGCCGATACGGCCTCTTCGAAAGAAAGGGAGTCGGGTATCTTGATCGTGGTGCTGACATGACTTCGTGGGTACGTGCGAAAGCATCCTGGGCGCGCTATTATCACACGATCTCCAGGCTGGAAATCGTTACAATCAGACCCTACTCTAGTCACCAGTCCTGCACACTCAAAACCAATGTTCTCATTCCTCAGGCGTCCGAGGGCGATGAAGACGTCACGAAAACTCACCGGCCACGCCTTCGCTTCGATCTCCACGTAGCCAGGGGCAAGGTCCGCTTGGGAATAATTGGAGTCGTCCGCAAAATGAATAGTGTCAAGAATCCCTGGAGCCTTCACATCGAGGACTACAGCACGGCCCGGGAGCCACTGCTCAGTTTTTGAACTTGGCGAAAGTAATGAACGTACTCGATTTTCCAATGTAGACTCTCGTTGAAGACGACCACTGTGTAGGCATCCATTACGCGCGACGTACTCCATTTCAGGAGACGGAGGACCGCAGAACGATACCTTCAGAGCTTGGCGAATGTAACCTACACATTCGGCTCTAGCACCCTCTGGATTGTGTCGGACAGACTCAATGTCCAGCGTGACAATATGTTTCTTAACTGCTTCCGTTCGGATGACTCGCACGAGGCCGGTGATAGCGGCATACAGTGCGCCCTCTGAATCACCTGAACTATGACATGTGACCCAAAGAAGGCTTTTGGATCGTTGTAAAACCAGTTTCAAGTTGTTAAACTCATGTTCCGATAACTGGGAAACAAGTGGCGAGCCTAGCTCCAAAAGAGCCACCAGAATATCACCTTCGGGCCAACTTGTGATAGCTGCAGTATCTAGGGAGACCATTTCCCCGTTCCAAGTACCGAGAATACTCTCAGCGACGGCGACTTGCGTCTTAGAGTTGTCATCGACGATAATTACGAGTCTCGGCGTAGATGAGGATACGGCTTGTTCACACTGAGGGTCGATGACTTTGGAAACAATGATGCTGTATAGGTGACGGGAATCATCGTCGAAGTCGCGGATAACGAGATCATTCCCCGAGAATCCCGTTTGCTGCAAAAGCCCTTCCCACTGCGTATCCGTAATGATTGGAGAATGGGCGCGCCACTCCTCCTTAGAAAGCCACCACCCCGGGAAGAAACCCCATGGAATGCTCACGCATGGGCTCTGAGGAGCTACAGGTTCCGAAAGCAACAGATAACCTCCAGGTTTGAGCAGCTGCTTAATGTTACGGAGAGTAGCAGCCAGGTCTGATGTCGCATGCAAAACGCTACCTGCGATAATCATATCATAACTTGCCGGCTCGAAGCCTTGACTTGTCGCGTCGAACTCCAAGTCGAACCTCTTGAACGACATCCTAGCTGCAAAGGGCTGAAATTTTGCCCGGGCCTCTTCGAAGAATGCTGGGGAAATATCGGTATGTACGTACTCAAGAAATCGAGTAGACCCATCTAAGTCTTCAAAGGTCCGAAAGGTCGACAGAACATGGTTTGTGAACGCGCCCGTCCCCGCTCCAACCTCCAGAACTCTGATATCAGGTCGCTCATGGGTCAATAAACGTAAAAACTCCTGAAATCGAGCATCACACATGTCTTCAAAGACCGAAGAATAGAAATCTTCCGCCATATTCTCATGAAATATGGTTTCCAGGGGATCTAACTGTCCAGTAATAAGAGCCTTGAAGTTTCGCACAATGGTTGGTATAAGCCTTCGGTGAACATGGGTAGCTTCAAATTTCTGCAAAACGCGTTCAATGTTCTCACCATCCATGGCCGAAGGCGAGTCGCATGGGAAGTAGTGTCGTATGGAAGAAACATGCCTTTGAAGGTGGCGAGGGGTACTGTTCAAGTCGTCGTCGGTGAGGTCGCCAATGGCGCGGTAAGCTGACGCTACCAAAGTAGCTCCAAGAGACTCGATTGACATGATGAAATTGGGCTCTGCCCTCAGCGGAGTTGCCGCCTGGAAATACTGGCGGAGCTGTTCCTTGGACAGGAGGCTCAACTGAGGCCTCCATCCTATGCCGTAGAGCTTCACTATCTCGTTCGATCCGCCGTCGTCATTGCCAGATACGGTAGTCAGGCCTATTCTCTCAACGGTATACAACGGTGTCCCATGTTGATCTAGAACGGAGACGTTGACATCCACGCCGACCGGCTTCGATTGAAACTTCGCTGTGCAAGACGCTTTCAGAGAGCCGGCCTCCCATTCGTGTGCCGATATCCATGCGTTCGCCAAGGATCGGGGAATCATGGTCGGTATCGACTGCGATAAGCCTTTGGAGGTTTGGGCCAGCACAAGATGCATTGCGGCGTCTAATATTGCAGGGTGCACCACGCCATCCGCTGTGCGCTGATTGACGTGGGCAGTGTTTATTGAGGCCGTGGAATCACCACGGCCATCCCACTTAATATTTTCCAATAACTGGAACGATTTGCCGAATTCTATACCGCAAGTCTCCTTTACAAACGAGTAAAAGCGGCGCGACTCTACTCTTCTCGTGCAGGACACGGATATCGTACGAAAATGGCTGTTGACTCTCTCGTGCTCTAGTTGTTGATCCCGGCCTTCATCGACATCATTCGGAGCTTCGTTATACAACGCCTGGATAGTGGCTTCGAAACATTCCGTCCAATTATCATCACACAGCGCATGGATCTTGACCTCGGTCCACCCCGAGTCTTTCCCATGGACGTTGCGTGAGGGCCGCAAGTAAAGAATAGTTTCCGTTTCTCCAGAACTTCTGTTTATTCTAATTGGATTGATGAACTCGGCGCGTTTAATGTAGAATCCAGATAGTTCATGGCGTGTTGATGTATGCTGCTGTACTGCCTGCATTGCCATGACCAGCATTCCCGTAGCTGGCATCATGACGGTATTATTGATCTGTGGCATGTTAGTTACGTTTTAACCGAAGCTATGAAGACGGGACTTGACGTACAATATGGTCTCCAAGCTCAGGGATATAATCCAAGGTCAGAATGTTCCTCCATCGTGGCTCGAGAGGGTCCCAGTCGCTCACTCGTTTGCCTAGCAGAAATCTAGGGGACCTCTTGCGTAATCGTGAGTCTCGGCTCATCCTCGATTCTGCCCAGAATTTTCGAGAATGATCAAAAGGGTATCCAGGGCAGTCTATCAGAAACGGAAGCATATTGGAGCGCTGTTCATTTGCTGCCGCAATGGATATACGATGGCCATGGCAGAATAATACCCCGACCAGATCTAGAATCGCTAAGGACGCGGGTTTCGACTTCTGTAGCACAGAGTGGTACCGATACTGCTTTTCCTTTTGCGATACGAACGCATCATTTAATGTGTCGACTGTCGGCCGTCGAAGTGTTGCGTAGTTCAGTGTTTAGTGTTAATGTCAGTGCGCAGCCTTCGGTGACCCAAATCCCCGTGTAATAAATAGATACGTATGTCTTACAAGGGTCTCATTAGACAACATATCTTGTATCCAATACCAGGGTACATGTAGATACCGAAGTTGGCTGCTCCCACCGACCTGCCCTTAAGAAGAAGGATGGGGTTTCTGAGTGATACCCGTATGCAATTGCATCTGTGTCGTTGCATGATTGCACTCGAACTATCCGGCACCTCCTTAGGAGCAGAGCTGAAATAAATTCCACTCCACCAACAGTTCTGGTGGGTGGAGGATCACAGGGTGCACCGTGTTCTTATGCATGCACCCAATAAAGATACGTGCCATCCTTATAACCAACTCTACGAGAGGCTTTGGTGGATTGATTGCCAGCCCTGCTCAGGGGTAGGTAGACGGGTAGATCCCCCCACCCTCCTAGATATCAGTAGCCCGAAGATACATAGTACATGTAGGTAGTCTAATCGATTCTATACAAGAGCTACATAAGGTACGTACCTAGTATCTACATGTATTTGATGCACGTGTCTGTATGTAGATAGGTATTGAGTACGTATCTCCTATGAAAGGTCCGTAGCAGACACCCAAATAGTCTATCGCTTCCGATCTTCAAACTAGGCGATGAAAGTTTGGATTTGACCAACTTTTCATCGACCCCAGTAAAGAAGCCATTCCCAAGTCCACCGTCGGTGAGCTATGCGAGATCTGAATAAAAATTACCACGTGTTCGGAATAACAAGTTGGGTCCGCGATGATGGGAATTAAAGACGTCGAGCATCTGAAACTCGTTGATCCGATGTCTCCCGTCTGTTCTGCCGGTTTCACCCTCACCAACTTTGCCCAAGGGTCCTGGTGCAGTCTCAAAGTCGAAATACCAAAGCGTTTTCGCCAAGACGAGGCTTACTTCGAGGTATACCATTGACTTACCTGCACACGCCCGAGGGCCGACGATGAATGGGACGAATGCCTTCTGGCTCTCGGGCCGAACGTCATCGTCCGCAGCCGTCGATACGCTGGTCTCGATCCAACGTTCCGGCTTGAATTTGAATGGGTCAGGAAAATAATCTTCGTTGTGGTGCAAAGCATAGACATTAACGCCGACCTGTGTGCCTCGAGGCACAGCGTGTCCTTCCACTGTCACCGGCACATGGCTATCTTCTGCCTGTTCCCGCCATAATGTAGCTAGCGACGGCGGGTTCATACGCAGTGACTCATCGATGCAAGCGCGTAAATATTTGCAGCTTGCTAATTTGGGCCCGGATTGAATTTCCCCGCCACTGGAGAATGTAGAGCGAATCTCGTGTGCCAAAGTTTTGTAGCATTCGGGATAGCGGCAGAGGTAGAAGAAGAGAGCACACATGGTTGTAGCTGGTGGGGTGCCTCCTAGATTTTGACGGTCAATAATACGAAGCTATAAACACATATTGGCCACCTACCTGCTGTCAGAAAGAAAACGATCTCACCGACTATGTTCTCGATGACATCGGTGGCCGTTGGGTCAGAAAGAATGGAATATAAATCCTGCTCATTGCCTCCTCTGGCCTTGCGTGCCATGAACATGTCCTTTATAGTGCTTCTAAACTGGCGAGTCCGAGGGGAGGGTAGGGCTCGGAGAATAGAGCTAACAAACCGGAAGGCGGGTAGATGCATAAGTATGTTGGCCTGGGTCTTTGCTGCTATAAGAACGCGGAGGAGAACGCGGTTCTTCTCCTCCGTCTGCAAGTTGAGACGCTGTTCGAGCGCAAGACTCGCTATAGTATCAAATCCCATATATTGGCATCGACTAGTCATGTCCTCAGGTGTCGAGCTGTTGCATGATTTTAATATAATGGCAAGGAAGACGTCGATATGTTCTAGGATAGTAGGCTCAAACATGCGCATTGACCTGCTACCTAGGACTTGGGCGTATAGTTGCCGCTTATGGCGATGCTGATCTTTATCTATGGTGCTGAAAATACTGCTCCCGCCGCCCAAACGCGAAAGAACGTACACGTGCGATTTAGTGAAGTTCGGATTCTGGTAGATGTCTGACTGATCTCAGTGTTGAAGTGCTTTCATGATCCAGGCGACGTAATTACCTTGCACAGCTGTGGCTGAATTGAACAGAAGTCTATTCGGGCCATATCGGACCACAGGGCCTGTAATACATTTAGAGTGACTCAGCCATGCAACAGCTATGTGGAAGGTGGTGGTCCTCTTACCGTACTTGATATGATTTTGGAATATGTCGAGATGTGTCCGTTTGCAAATGGCTTGGTAACCCTCGTAACCATCGGTCAGCTTGGCAAGCAGAGGACCTGGGAAACTCTTCAATGGATGAAATCGAATGCGATATGTTGCAAGAAAGAGCACCTTGCATAAAATCAGCAGATCTGGACATCAAACGCAATGATGACCTCACACAGGGCACAAGAAAATAGACGGCATAAGTGGCGAGCCCTATTAAGGTCAAGGTAACGCCCATCTTGTGGTTAATTAAACACTGGGTAACAGTAAGGTGGGAGATGAATGGTTTCCTTCGCCTACCATAGTACGAAAGCCTTTGGACCAGGTGAGGGGCGAACATTTATACAACCTTGAAACACCTGTTGGTACTTACATGAAGATATATTTAGATATACGTCGATATTTACATATGTGTATATGTGGTACATAATATTTGCATATCTGATAGCTACATATATGTATTTGTACATACATGTATACACCCATATAGGTACACTGGTGCTACAACCACAGCCGTAGACTCCAAGATTCATTCAAAGTCTCCTAAAACACCAAAACTACCTTCCTGATAACTACATGTATTGCCCTAAGTAGTAAATGTCGCTTATTCGCTCTAAGTCCTGGTTATAACTGACCTCCGGGGTTGCAGTGTAAGTCCCTGCTTGCTCCTCTATAGGCCGCAGTTAATCAGCTGGTAACCAGGGGTGCTGGTGAGGCGATAGATCATCTGAGTCGATTCTTGAGCTAATACTTTCCGCTGTTGAGAATTCTGTTGTTCGAATAATTTTCCCTTGGCTGTCTGCCGCGTGAGTCTGCGATGGGACGTTACCGACTTCGAGATCTCTCAAGGGAATTTCGCTACGTTCGTCAATTCTTTCGTATACACTCTTGGGGGAGCCCTCACTCCTATTGGAAGCACCCCCATCATTGGATCCAGGAGGGGAGCGAGGACTAAGCCTTGTCCACGATCTCAACGATACGGCAAGCCTAGCCAGCGGGCCCTTGGCCCCGCCAAAGGCTTTTGGAAAGCCGGGAATACAGAACACCAGGAAAACACATGTTGCCTCAGCAAGTCCCCACATCAGAGTATCAGCGCCATGGTAGTCCAAGGTAAACGTCGAATACACCCGTCCAGCGGCACAAGCGCATGCCCTGAAACAACGTGGAGTGTCAGCTCACATCATCCAACACTGCGCTCAATGTAGCAACTTACAGCAGGCCCACAGAGAATATAATAGAAATTCCAGCTCTCCGTGTGCCTTTGAGATTTAGCTTCCATATTACCCGCTGTGGCAGGAATAGTATAAGTATATCAAAGGTAAGATTGATGACCACAACGCACTCATCCAAAGGCTTTCGATCGATGCAGGTACCCGAGAGGAGCGGAAACCAGTTTTTCTTTCTGGGGATGCAAGCGAGCTGCGTCGCGATAATTCCGGCAATGTAGATCATCGTATTAACCGCAATGATAACGCAGCATATCCATAAGAACGCATTGCGGTTGGGTAATGGCACAAATACGTGGATCCATTCTATGAGAATGGCGGCTTTAGCGAATATCATCGTCAGACTATACAATGTTATGAACAAGAAGGTGTGCTAGAAACGATCAGCAACGCGGAGCAATAAGTGGCAAGCGCATATATACACTTACGTTTATGAAGGATCTCACTCCCCTAACATCAAGATCCCAGATGTGAACCCAAAGACCAAGGTCTGATGTTGCAAACGTGATAATGACAACAGCCGTGGCAATGTAAGTTCCCTGTGCCATTTAACCAGGTAGTAGTCAAATGATAGTGCTCCGGGACGCGACATACGAATGCTATAGCTCCTAGGACTTGAGTCAATCGAATTCAGCGTCCAGTGCCACTAGTAACAAGACGGGTAGCCTTACAGTCTTCAGTCCTCACTCGCTTCGCGCAAAATATTTTCGAGTACATTCTTATGAGAAATCCCAAGCTTGCCAAGGAGAGGCATAAGTCTGCCACGGCGAGGCCTTGTGCATTCTTATTGGGAGGTTCCGTGAGATCAGGAACACCGGACGGGTTTGGAGCCGCGGGAGAATCAAGGATCGCATCTAGTTGATCTGGCGTAAAGCTCGAAAGGTCCATTTTTTGACTCGTCTCACAGAATATCTAGGTAGGCTCCAAATAACGGACTCGGAGAGCATAAACGTGAGGCCCTAGGGTAGAACGGCTATGGAGGATTGACGAGGCAGCACTAATCCGGTCTTCATAGGAGAGCCAAAGAGCAATTGTATATCAATCCTGGAGGCATTAGGAGCCTCGCTCTGCTCGAGCTTAATGCTGTTTATTTGTATACTATATCTCTACACGTATTCTAGTTAACCGCTGCTTCATTACATGCATCTCACACATTAAAGCCCCTGAGGCCCGCCATAGCCCTCCATCTGTTTTTCACATCCTGCTACCCAACATCAGGAGCCTCTTTCTAAACACTCTACGCTCCTCAAGGACACCAAAGCACCAACATTTATGCTCCTGGATGAATTATGCGGCACAGTAGGAAGGCCACCATCAACATGCATGCCCCCACCAACATACATGCGCATAAATGAATGATGCGACATAAATCGCGCCACCAACAACATACCGGTTGCATGTTGTTGGACGCAGACTAGTGGCCGAATGTCGTGCGTGTGGTGGGCGGCCCGAACGACATCGCCAACCCGCGCACCAGGATACTCCAACTGATGTCACCTTCCGACAAGGACACAATTCGCGTGCCGAGCGACCTAACCTGACCAGTACTTCGTGACTACATGTAGACAGCCAAGACTTTTTTCTATCCTTAATTGCCCACATCCATCTTCTTGGCTCACTGCGGTTATGGTTTTTGGCGATAGACCTCAAAAATGGACATCCTCAACCACTGCGATCCTTCTTCTCGGCACCCCGATCAAACTCGCCAGTATGGACAACCTATGGCTATCAATAACTCGGACGACACGGATTCTAGCCAAAACGTTGATCATAGGAGAGGAAAGATAAAACGACTCGGACGACAAACCCACTGTCCCTCAAAACCGAAGGAATGGCCCTAGCTCGTGCCAAGGACTTGGGTATCTTGCTATTGACTTCTGGACCCTGCTACCTAATCCGGTAAAGCTATTTGGTGTTTCCACTTCCTAATCCGGATGGAGTTCAAAGCTTCCTGTCGGCGCAGTCCTTCGAGCCCATCGCGTGGAAAAATCCCGGTGGAGAACCCAGGTTTATGGTACTCTCCAAAGTAGGCCATCCCGACCAGGGCCAGGGGTTGGGCTTGCTCACGATGAAATTAAACAGCTCGCATTTCGAGTAGAACATCGGAAACTTACCGTCAAATTGGCAATTTAAATCACTACATCCCTGAGAGAGAAAGGAACTGTGATTGTTCACCCTTGACTCCTGGTTGTTACTAGGCTGAAGCGCTGCCAAGCGTCCCAGTGTTGTCACCTACATCGCCCGCTTAAACGTCGTATTTCGCGTAAGAAATCGAAAATCTTATCTCTCGAGAACGTAGTCATTCAAATAGCATGTACAGTCTCTTAATACGTCTATTTCGGAAGACTTCACATGCAATGGAACGTAGCCGGATGTTGTTAGGTTAAGATTACGGCACAGTTGCATAGGGCTGGAAATATAGCACCCCTCATTCGCCAACCTGGGGAAATTCAGGTTATAGGCATGCCAAGGAACATCATTCTTTGCTTCCCTGCAGCGTAGCTGAGCCCCTTGAACATCATTCATCACGAGCATTACCGTACATAAACTCATATCTTCGAATATATTCAAGAAATGCACCCCGTTCAGTTCTTTTCACCCGTCCTCGGCGTGAATTGGAGCATCAGCGGCTGCAAGGTAATCGTAAAGGTATCCTTGACCTCCTTATCGAACGTCTCGCCGGTCTCGCCAGGCGCGAACGAGAGATCAAAGTGCTGTGCTAGTTTCGAGAGCGTGATCCGCAGACTCATCATCGCTAAGGGTTTGCCGGGGCAAGCGTAAGGGCCTAATTGACTCGTCAGCAATGTCCTGATTTGGATCCCTCTAGTTTAGGTACGCAAAGAAGTCTTCGGAACGAACCTCCGTAAAATGGCAAATACGGCGCGCCGTTTGTTCCCATCTCGGCGCTGCGCTCCCCCCACCTTTCTGGGATGAACTCGGTAGCCTGTTTCCAGTAACGGGGGTCGGTCTGGATCAAGCTTATCGGCACGAAAACGTTGGTATCGCCGGGTATGAACTGCTCGTCTATCTGAATGCCCTCCTTTGGTGTTACACGAGTGGCACCGGTCGGAACGGCGGGTTTTAAGCGGAGGCTCTCATCGATGATATTGTCTATGTACGTAATTGACTTCGCCTTGTCGTACGTCCAATCGGATGGTGTAGGCATGGCGGCATCGACCTGCGACTGGAGTTTCTGGTACACGGAAGGGTGCTTGGCTAGGAAGAATAGTGCCGAAGCTAGGGTAGTGGCTGTCGTCTCGCTCCCCGCGACGATAATAACGCGTGCGTCCTCGTCTAGAGATGCTTTCGTAGGCGAAGCGGAGATATCCTTCTCGATAACAGCTTTCAGGAGCCACGACATGATGTCCTGGGGATACTTTTCCAGGTCGAAGTCCTAAAAAATGTTAAAGATGCACATATGATAGGAAATATCGTCTTTAGGTAACTTACCTTCTGCTTGGCCGCGATTTGAGAGTGGCAATAGTTGAAGAAGGATGCGTATCCCGCCGTGACTCCGGGGATCCGCGCGAGCATGTTTATCAACCATGGAACATGGCTCATGATGCCTAGAACTATCATGTGGTCGTGGATTGCTTTAATAGCCGGGTGCTCTATTCCTGTCGAGACGCAATCGAAGCGTTTGCCGAATCCCACGTCTCCCATAATATCAAAACTCAAGAACATCGACCAGGCCGTTACGTCAATTAGTCCCTTTCGCTGGGAGATCTGGGAGACGAATTGGTCAGCTAGGGCCTTGATTCGCGGCTCATACGTATTTAACGCTATTATTCAGAATTAGCACATTGGTCTTCCTCAACAGAGTGAGTGCGGTACGGTACCTTTCGTTGAGAACCCTCTATCCCAAGCCCTACGCCTCCGTCTATGGTCATCCACGTCTCTTGTACCGTCGATCGATGATTTCTTGGGGTCTGCATCCATGTGCGCATACCAAGTTGACTTAGGGCACTTTGAATTGGGGCCATAGATGGTCGAGATCGCCGATCCCCGGACGATGCATAACTCTCGAGGTCCTGGGCTCGGTTAATACGTATGCATATACCATGGACGTAGAAATATCGCTCACCTGTACGAATAAAATCCCCATATTCATCGTGCATCTTAGCCACCTCCTTGTAGTATTTGACCTCCTTTGCCGCTTTAATCGCCGAGAAGACTCGAGATATCTTGGTGTCAAGCGGTCCAGGAAACCGCCTCAATCGATGGAAGAAAAGCCTATAAATGACCATACTAGAGAATAACCCCGCGTTGAAACTGCTGGCTAGGACGAATAACCTCGCCAAAGTATCAATAATGGAGAACCCGAGGAAGAAATATGTGGAAGCAAGACTACATAGAGTGAGGAAGAAACCTGCAAGAAGGCGATACATGAAGTTCTCCACCTCTCCCATCTGCGCGATGATGAGATGGAATAAGACGCCCAGGAACACCCCAGGCAAGACTACTTGGGAAGCATGGCCTTCGGCGAACAGGCCGAAGCCTGAGAATGAAGCTGTACAGAATGGATTCATTGCTGCTTCAGAGGTCCATATGGAAATGTGGACGGGATGAATTGTCCAGCGCTCAGATGGCTAAGACATGCATTAAATAGACCGATACGCAACACAAGGGCCATTGATATCATCCTATCGTGCCACAGCATATGAATGTCTTACCCTCGCTATACCCTGCCTATAGATATGCGACGATGACATTTCGTGATGAGGGGTGATTTTTTCTGTACTAGGAGTAGTTGCACCGATGCAACACCTGAGTATGGCATCTATAGGCCATTCGATGGAGGTGTATATGAGCCAAGAAATGGCTGGAGGAAATCGGTCCAATAGCAGGCAACGGGGTCCGCTGCGCTAATACCGCCAATACCATGATACATGATTACAAAGTTTACATAACGCGTTCTATTTTAAACCAGGGCCAAAATAATAAGACTAAACGACATCCCCGGCAGCGAACCCGTCGTCAGCTGACCGTAACCCAGCTCCCAGGTGAGCCCTCCGAACGGTACGCTTGCAACTTTCGTCGCAGCGACCGGTAACGAGAGCGACAGTGGATCTTCGATATCCTCGTAGGCCCCATTCACCACGCTAACCATCACCTGGTCACCCCTCACCCAGTAGGCTATGTCGAGCAACGGGAACTCGGCCACGTAGACGCTTCCTGTGGGGCGACCGCTCAGCAGGAAATCTCGCACGGGCGGCTGTGTGACGACGGCCGCCATCTGGGAGTGCGCGTCGAAGAGCTCATCACTACTAGGCCAAGTCCAGGCGAAAATGCCGGTGGCGCCGCGATTAAACGCTAACGCGTTCATGACGAAGGCCTCGGCAGTCGTCGGATCCCGGAACCAGTAGTCCTCGCCGTGGAAGGCTTGCGGGTTGTGGAACTTAGGGAGCGGCCACCGGCCTAGCCACTTCTCGTACTGGATCAGGTCGTCGAGGCGGTTCGATACGTCTTGCACGTTGCCCGCACAGTTGTCGCAACCGCAGTCGCCGAGGGTCGTGTTACACTCCGTCCCCCACTTGGAAAAGGTGCTGTTGATGGCGATCGGGTACGGGTCTTGCATCAGGATGTCCGCGCCGGAGGAATACTCACCGAAGTAATAGTCTTGGCAGTTTAGCGTCACGGCCACGGGGTGGTACGGGTCTAGTCCGTGGATGAGCTCCTGCGCGGCGGGCGGGAGGTCAAAGGGGGCTTGCCAGCCGTCGGGCCTAGGTCAATTTAGCATGCGCTACTAGCAATTTGTAGAGGGAGAAGAGAGGCATAAAGAAAGCATACTCATCAGCCGTCCAGTAGGCGAAAAGCGACGTATGATGCTTGATAGTATTTACACGTTGCTCTACCTCGGTAAGGTTCTTGTACGAGCCACGGAGATCGAACATGAAGCGCATAGTCCGCGACTGATCCATGCTATCATATACCGGATTCGTGTCGGCGAAACCCGCCAGCGAGACAATGGCGTTAAGGCCTTTCCCGCTACTGGAGTACCCGGCCACAAAGTCATGGGCCTCCGCCGAACTATTCGACCCGTTGTACAAGCCATAATATCCATATGGTAAGAGCGGCACATAAGTATCATTGGTAGCCCGATTCCGGAATAGCAAGCCGCCATTTAGATTATCGATCTTGGTAACACTACCCATCGGAGGACCCCCTAGGTACCGGAACGAGCTGCTCGCGGTGAAGTTCTGGTCGCCGTACCGTGACGTTCCGGAGAGTACGACCTGGTAGGGTATGGCGCGGGGGGTGAAATCGGATAGATCAAACTCGAATTCCGCGCCGGTCGTGTTGACTGGTATGCTATCCTCAACTAGCTTCTTGCCTTCCTTATCGCCTGGGGACGTGACACTAATCGTGAAGAGCAAGTCCGTGAACGGTTCCGTATTTGATCCTCCATCGCTTGTGGAATTCGTCCATGGTTGGCCGAACCAAGGTGACAACTCAGCATTGACGACGAATGACCCCTTGTTCTCATCCTGTAGGTAAAGACTATACCGTGGTTTGAATTGTATGTAAAGGTTTGGTGATCCGTCCGGATTGATTAGAGCGGGTTCCGTCGTGTGCCCACCAGGCTCAAAGGACGGGTATCCGGCCTCATACACCTTACCACACCATCGAGGCCATCCCGGATGTTGTCCGGTTTCGTTTTGATCTTGGGCGCTCGCGAGTTTCGCGGCGAGAATCAAGACGCTGGTGAACGCGAATCTCGCCATCTTGGAGAGGGGGAAATTGCGCAGTTACTTGTGAGCACACAGCAATCTGTCTCACAGCCCCTCTCGCTGTTCGCGTTTGTGCCTCACTTCAACTACCAGATTCTCAGGGAAGTGAGCATCTATACGAGCAGCGAGGCCGCGTTGCCGGCTCTTAAAACAACCTGAAAACAGGTTAGAAGATGGGGTTACGAAGATATAAGTAGAAAGGCCAAGTCCAATTGATTGCAACGTTCCTAATCTGGACCGAACTGCCTGTTTAAGAGGTCTCCAAGGGAGGGAGGATTCCCGTCGCTGACTTTGCCCCGCATCTGGGCCGATCTTCATCTAAATCGATACCCTAATCGATGAGATAAACGAGATCAATTGATAGATAAAAGGTAATCTTAGGCGAGGCCGTACATGAATCTTGAGGAAGGTAGACTCGGTCGGGAATATTACACAAGGTTTGATCTTTAGTCATCTCGCATACATACCTAGGTACATACTGTATGTATGCGGGATAACACAAGGGGGTTTGCGGCTCAACGGTCTTGTGAACATCGGACTCAATACTGTCGAGGTTCTGGTCGTTATGAAGGTTGTAAATATTCACGGGTTTGTCAAGATTGTTGAGGTTTCGGATATTCTTGAGGTTGACGATATTATCGAATTTCTAGTTCCGAGGTTCTAGATACTATTAGGGCCCAGACGTTACCAAGACCCCGGATATTGTCAAGGTACTGGGCATTATCAGGGTTCTTGAAGTCGTCGCGGTTCTAGACCTAGAACTGGGGTACAGAGACCAATCCTCTTGACGGTTGTCATACTTTGACGTGACATCAGTAGTTCAAATCAGGGGTATGAGAACGGGAAGATGTTTCGTGTGACGGTGCCAGTCGATTGAATATTATATTTACTTGACCGGTCCTGGTATATACAAGTATTCGCTCCTAGACAACATTACAACGCAGCAACAAGGCCAAGAGTCACCAACGCAGCGACAGCCCATATTCTCACACCAGTTGATGACCTGTTATCGGTATATGTGCCGGGTCCGCTATTCGATGTGGGCTTCGCCGTCGCACTCGCTTTCGCCGCGCTTTCAGACGCCATCCAAAGATCCCATTGGTCCAGAGCCGCAGTCGTCCAGCTAGGCGGAGCCGGGGCCGCCGTCACAGCGGTCTCCTCTTCGGACGGCGACAATGCATCATCGTACATGCGAACGGCACACCAACTTCCCGCATTCGCGATATCCTTGGCGATGTTCTCCGGCAAGTCGCCCTCATACACGAAGCGCATACAATTATCGACTTCCTCGGGCCAGCTGGAGGTAGAGCCCTGGGTGAAGGTGGGCTCGGGGGTCTTAGCGGCAGTACCGGAGCCGGTAGCGTAGCCGTAGAGGACGGAGTATGAGTAGGATGAGGTGACTTCGGGGACCTCGCAGAACTGGATCTCGCATCCCGTGTTCCCCGGTACGCGCATGACGGGACGGTTCACCATGTCGCAGCACTCCTGCAGCGAGACGACCGCATAGTGCATGTCGGGCGGCGGGTCGGCCGTGTCCTTGAATGAGAAGGTCACGCCGCAGGCATACTCGGAGATGTTGCGCAGCACATTGTGCGTGTTGCATGTGCTGTCGCTGTAGCTACCTAGGAGGCCGGCCATTGCGGCGCGATAATAATGACGATGGTCTAAGTACCTTCTTGATCGAAGCCGTCCTCCCGCGATAGGTTAGATGCCGTCCAAACGAATGTTTCTTATAAGTAGCGGGAGCTAGCGCTAGTCCATCTTTTCTAGAAGCAACATTAACGAAAGTAAGAATGATTGAAGACGAGAAATGAACAGGTTCGAATTGCTTCGAGTCCAAGCGGAACCTAGTCATCTCCATTTATTCGGCCTAATTAATCCATCCTCACTAACAGCTTGGCGCCGACTTGCCACTCAGGGGTTCGACTTCAAACGATCGCGTATATCCGCCATTGTTCTGTATCCCACAGCTCACATCCTGTGAAGATGTTCGTGATGAGTATAGGAAAATCGACATATTCCCGAATAAATGGTTACCGAATGTAAGGGACAGATAGTTCTGAGCTTATTTATTAATAGATCAAGGTTAAGCTTGCATAAGGGGCATTGAGTGATATCAGGGGCCTCTGAAGGCCGCTATAATGATAGAAGGTTATAGCGTATATTATCATACACCAACTCTGCGAAAGTTCTCACTTTTATAGATAGGAAGATAGAAAGTGGTATCGATGGGAAGAGCTCAATTAAGCGACAACGAAAATATTTATCTCTTGGAGTAGAATGCTGATATTGTTGAGATATCTCCTAGTAAAGGCAAAATATGCGGTCAGCGCGACGATAGCTTTGTGATTAATATACGCTATAACCCGCCATAATTGTAGTAACTCATATAGGGCACCACTGCTCCGGTAGGGCTACCACTGAGACCGCTATATTTGTAGTGGGCATAGCGTGTTTCGCATCCATGCTCTTCAAGACACCCGACCTTTGATGCTTATATATGAAATCAATTGAGACCTATATGCATACGATGCGCTTGACTAAGCGATTTCAAAAAAGACATTTTTATTGCAGTAACACTCATTATGAATAAGTAATTTGATGATTAATGTAAAATAATGACGAAGATGGCCCCTAAGCATACGCTAGAAGCTGCTCTAATCATAGCGCACTTCAACGAGCCCTGTGGAGACCAAACTTTACGCATTCTCGGCAGGCGGTCAGCTTAGCGTTATCTTATCGGACGACATCGAAGTGGGGCTCCATGCTTTCAATTGAAGTTTTCCAGCGAAAAAAAAGTCGAGGACCAACAATACATTTACAGCAGCGCCGTCTTTCAACGTCGAGAAACCCACACGTAATCAACACAATGGCAGGGCTAAACTCGAAAAAGCGCAATCACCAAGATATCTCCTCAAAAGCAAAGCAGCAGAGACCGAAGAAGAAGCAGAAGAAGGTCCCAGAATATCATAGCGACTCCGATGAAGAGGGTACCAATCCCGAGTTCCGCCCTGTCAATCTTCTAGACTCGGACGAGGAAGATCTCGACAACATTGCCGTAGATGACGTACCATCCGGTTCAGATTCAGACTCGAACTCGGACTCGGGCTCCGATGTCGATACGGCACCCGCAAAAAAGCCTACCCCGAAACAAAAGAAACCTACAACCAAATTTGCCAGAGATGCGCCTAGCGACAAGAGCTCAGACGAGGAGTCGGGAGATAACGAGGACGAGGATGACGAAGATGAGGATGAAGAGGGAGTAGGCTCAGATGGCGACCAGTCAACATCACAACCCAGGAAATCCAAGTCAAAACGCAATGACCCCGATGCTTTCGCGACATCCATGACCAAGATTTTATCCACAAAGCTATCCAATACCCGACGCGCAGACCCGGTGCTCTCGCGCAGTGCTGAAGCCCACCAAGCAGCCAAAGATGCTGTCGATAGCGCATTAGAGGCGAAAGCCCGACGACATATGCGCGAACAAAAGCGCCAGGCACAAGAGAAGGGCCGAGTGAAGGATGTACTAACGGGCGCTGTGGACATAGAGGGTCAGCCGGAGACGTCTACCCAAGAAATTCTACAGACGGAGAAGCGGTTAAAGAAGGTAGCGCACAGGGGTGTAATCATGCTATTCAGAGCCGTCAGGGAAGCACAAGAGAGAGCGGCCGAGGCTGAACGAGACACAAGGAAAGACGGCATCGTGGGTGTCCAGAGGCGTCAAGAGAAGGTCAACGAGATGAGCCGGCAAGGTTTCCTCGAACTAATTGCTGGCGGCGGAGGGAAGTTGAAGAAAGGCGCTTTAGAAGAAGCTTGATTTACTACGTGCACAGGTGGATTATCTACACCTAAACACCATATCCACGAATATGATACCAGATTTCTTCATGAACATGATCTCATTAAAGAGTTGGGGTGCACTCTATCTCCACGCCGGCTATCTCGCCGCGAGTATAATACAATGTATGGCTGAAGTAGTACCCAGACCGCCGGTTACAACGCCCAAATCGCACCACTATTTTTGCACCTCGCCTGGTCGTATTGGTATTGGTACAACTAGTTGTCTTTTAATATACCGATCCTTCCACATCCATATTGGACGAATTCTTGCATCTACTTCGAGCCGAAATCGCTCTTCTGTAAATTCCTCGTCATGGAGGGCAGCTTGACCCTTAGTCCGTCCAGCTCCTTCGTCATGACAACCTGGCAGCCGAGTCGACTTGTCTCTGTTAGACCAAAGGCTAGATCCAGCATGTCGTTCTCGTCGTCTTCGGGTTCGGGCATCTTCTCATAGTATTCGTCGTCCATGATAATAACGTGACACGTCGAACACGCGCAAGATCCTCCACAGGCTCCCTCCATCTCCAGGTCGTTCGCTTGCGCAATGTCGAGCAGGTTGTCCCCCTTAGAGACAGCTATCTTATGCTCTTTGCCATCCTTGTCCACGAACGTCACGTATAACCTAGCTATACATTAGCTTTCGAGTTTTCTATGAAACCAATGGTGACTCACTCTTCGCCAGGTTTGGGCGGATGTACATGTCCGTGCTGGTGTCGAGGGGAGGTGCTGAATTGTCGTAGTAGGGAAGCGCTCGCTCGGGTGTGACGTATTATCGGTGAGTTCGACTTTATTCTGGTAGGTATTGAGAGGGCAGGTCGTCCGAATTGCGACAGGGACTGGACGGAGGAGAATTGAAGTTTTTGCAGGCTTCTAACAAAGCTTCGAGACGCCGCCATTGTGTAGAAAGGAAGCCCGAGGGCAGCAATTGGAAGGACTCGGGGATGTCGGCGGAGATGGGACGAGAAAGACAATGATCCGTCCTGTAGGTGCCCGGGACAAACAGGTATAAATCTTAGAAGCAGGCGGGGAACTCGTTCATTTGACTGGCGTCACCAAGACGAGGCTGTCACTGCAACATTATTTGGTCTGGGGAACCAACAAGAATATGAAATAGTGACTGCGTGCGTCTAACAAGAGCAAAAAAATACCGAACTAGGACGTATGAACGTCAAGAATAATGCGATGCGACAAAATTCCGACGAATGAGAAGAGAGCGAATTGAGATAGCTCCGATAAATCGATAAATTCTTCGAGGAGCGGGCCGAGGGGCAGCCACAATTTCATTAGTAGACTTCCGGCGACCGACAGTCGGTACTTCCCTCCTATTAACTCCGAGATTTAATGCATCAATTGATGTCGT
The DNA here is from genome assembly GCA_022984865.1 of Hypomontagnella submonticulosa. Classification (NCBI taxonomy): domain Eukaryota; kingdom Fungi; phylum Ascomycota; class Sordariomycetes; order Xylariales; family Hypoxylaceae; genus Hypomontagnella; species Hypomontagnella submonticulosa. The sequence continues at coordinate 648,076 of JAJKLF010000016.1, forward strand.
GCACGGAGCTCTTATCTTATCGATACTGGTGTGCATTGTGTGACTGGCGTGACAATGCATAATTCGCCGTGCAAGAATTATCGTACCACAGCTGCATAACCACGCATAAGTCGCATATTTACACCACTTACCTAATCCCGCCTAGAACAAGTCCATCTTCACCGACGATAACAATTTGATGGTTTTTTTTGTATATTGCACGATCCATACGATGTTCACCGAATAATAATACGATTAAAATAAGGCTCGACATGTCCACAACCAAAGAAGGCGTAAATCCTCTGCGCCCGTATTACATACCGCCGTCCATTGGAGAGCAGGTCGGAAGTCTCCCGTCCCAGCCGAACCCTTTTTCACATGGAAATGCGACGACAGCACCGTCAACGTCAAGCAAGTATGCGTCGAGGGCACGGGACATCTTTTCGGATATAGACTACAAGGATCACCTCGAGGATATATCACCGTCGACCATCCAGTCTATTAAACAACTGATCGACGAGTTATTATGGAAGTACACATCGGTGATGATGGCCCAGCCATTCGAAGTGGCCAAGACCATTTTGCAAGTGAGGAGTCAAGATGATCTGGGAGGGTTGAATGCTTCAGCGGCTCCCAAGCCGAGTCCTAGCCTTGTTAGCCCGAAGAATCCGTTATTCGATGAGGTATATCAGCATTTCACTGAACTATAGCTACGGTTTGCAGTTCTTCAGAGGGTCAATGCTAATTCGGTTCCAGGCCAACTTATCCGACTCGGACCCCGAAGAATCCGCATACTTCTCTTCTAGCACACCGTACACACCTACGCCCTCCACACGATCACACAGAAGGAGAGGATCCTCGCCAGAACCTCCCAAGTCGCCTACGAAACCCGCGCTCCTCCCACATCAACTTGCCTTGAAGCGACCAGATTCAATATTTGATGTGATATCACAATTATGGTCGAAGGAGTCAGCATGGGGAGTCTGGAAAGGAACGAATGCCACATTCCTCTACACAATACTACAGTCACTACTAGAGAACTGGTCGCGCAGTTTGCTGAGTGCACTGTTAAACGTCCCGGATCTGGGACTGAAAGACGACGTTGATAGGCTGGTCGACGTCGCATCACCCTACCCCTGGGCCTCTCTCTGCGTAGCCGCCGCGGCCGCAGTCGCAACCGGCCTTATCCTAGCCCCCCTGGATCTCGTCCGGACGAGGTTAATCGTCACATCTACGGCCCGTGCGCCGCGCCGGACACTGGCCACCCTCCGGTCCTTACCTTCGTGGATTTGTCCTCCCGCTCTAATGGCCCCCACCATAATGAACTCCCTCGTCCACCCATTCCTCACGTTATCAACACCCCTCGTGCTCCGTACCCAATTCCTCATCGACCGCGAACAATCACCCATGACTTTCTCCGTCGCTAAGTTCTGCACGTCATGTGCGTCCCTCTTCGTCAAGCTACCCCTAGAAACCGTGCTTCGCCGCGGTCAAGTCGCGGTGCTCTCAGAACCTACGTATCTCCGCGCCCTCGACGAGACGGAGACGATGGATATGGTCGTACAGCCAGGACCATACAATGGAGTAGTCGGCACGATGTACACCATCGTTGCCGAGGAAGGCTCCCGTGCCGTGTTTGCGGTGCCGAATAAGACTTCGCCCCGCGGTCGGCGGAATAAACAGCCCAAGACGGCGGAGGTGGTGTATAGGAAGGGCCAGGGTCTCGAGGGGCTCTGGAGAGGCTGGAAGGTGAGTTGGTGGGGGCTCGTAGGCTTATGGACGGCCGGTGTGGCTGGTGGTGGCGGTGAGGGGGAATTCTGAGATGATCAATTTATATTCTCAAAGTACGGATTTTCGACCTTATCGAGGTCTATAGTGGTGGTATCGATATCGGGAGACGATCGGAGTTGAGGTGTTGATACGTGGACTATTCCCAACTCAGCATGGTTTTGTGTGTGTGTGATGAAAACAAAAGTATTTAGATAAGATGAGATGAGATGAGATGAGATGAGTTTGACTTCATGAGACTTCATGAGATACGGCATGATATCCCCCTATTCAATGATGAACCAGTTTCTATTTACATTTATATCGTTTGTGACTGTGCGGACCATCGCACCACGGGAGTTATTGGCAGAGGCTCCAACATGATGCCTCTTGATGATACATTGGCTTGATCTCAAGGGTAGAAGAATATAAACTTTACGGAACGAAAGCAAATAAAGTGTTCCATGGTAAGCGACAGACTCATGTAAGAAGCTATCCGACGAGATTTCATCATACATGTTTTTTCCTTACATGTATACGAAGTTGCCTACGCTGAAGGTTTAGGAGAACACGTACTCAAACCTCTTGACATCTAGCCCGACTCGATCATTATTTACCTTATCGAAAGTAACACACTCCCAATCATCATATTAATATGACATCCTTGAAGTCTCCATGTCTCTTACCCCTATACCCAGGCTTGATGGACCTCAAGAAGTAGAGAGACTGCAGCGAGAGGCTCTGTTTGACATAAGGCTTACATACCGATTCAGCGCCTGGCTTCACACTGCCTTCAGGTAAGCAATTGTGTATAAGTTTAAATCCTATTATGATTTTTTAACCGTCCCTAGAGCCCACCTATTAAAGGTTTTTCTTCCCGTCGACATTGGCACATAAGTAGTGTTTTCCCCTAAATACTAAACAGTATGGCTTGACTAGCTTGACGGTTAGTATAATACTATAAATTAAGAAGCTTAGATTATGCTTGGGATGTTTATAACCTGGTAAGGCTATGGACAGGATTGGGAAATATAATAATAGAAAACGTAAATCCCCGATATCGAGTAGAATTCTCGCTTCGCCCACCCTCGAAAGAGGCCACTCTAAACATTTTATACATTATAAATATGCGTGGTTGTCGGTAGACAAGGTCTACTCTCGAATTGCTGAAATGAGTGGTCAAGGGACTGCTTTCAGGTACAGTACATGAGGACATGGCTAGAATATGTATATAAGACAGGTGCTCTCCCTCTACTCATACAGCTAGATGATTAAGTCAATACACACAACATCAGCTCATATACCGTATCTTTTAGCACGAATAAGGTATGTATATACATCATAGAGGACTGGCGATCAGCTCAGGTTAGCAGGAGGGTATTACCGGAATAGTTATACGCTCTATTGATGCTTCATATCTCTCTCTAGGTAGGCAGTTGCTCTATAGTAACTTCCCTTGTATACAGAGAGAGAAGTAATCCATGGATGGCATAATCTAAGTGGCCACCACCAGTCAGGGGCTAGGTGGCGGTAGCTACTATTGATCTGACAGCGGTATCAGGAGAAGAGGCTTTAAACAGCGCCTTCTTAATAAGATAACTTTAGGGAAAGCCTTAAGTTAAAATTATAAATACTCGGAAAACCCTTCGAGACGTTAATATATCATCATTATCATCATACCGATCCAATAACATGATAAGCCATTGGACGACCCCTTTCTGACGGATGAGTGTCGATAAACTGAACTGGCTGATTGACGTACATATATGTGTGCACATACAGAGCTTCGAAATTAAAACTTCTGAAAATCTCAACATGACTAAATTGAGACATCATATTGCTTGACAGTATGAAATAAGTACGCAGATATCTCGGAAATGTATTCCTCGCCTTAACGTGAGGAACAAAGTACATGTCTCATAGAGGCGGAACGAGCCGAATGCGCCCCTGATTCATCACGCCGCTAAAGATCAGGCTACCCTACCAGTCCGCCCTATGATCCGTATTCGTTAGCATGTTGTAAGAGTAGAAACAATCTGATAAGGAATAGATCGCGATTTCTCTCTCTTACATGTAACTCGTCTCGTGTCTTTACAATGTGATTTTATCGCATGAGTCCAACCGGGGCCGCTGCCGTTTACGGTCGCCCGAAACGGCGATGTGGAGTGCTAGAGATCGACGCAGGGGCTTCTTGGCATGGACGCCCCCTTGCCTCACATCCTCGGGGTGATCCCCCACCGATTTACGGCGCATCGTGAATTTCCATCGGATTCGTCCAACTATCGAGCAGGTCGAGCCGAGTCTGCCCAATACTTTATTTAAGGCACGCATGATGGGAGACTTTATGAATCATGACTTTGCCACGTCGCGCTCGGAATGGTGATAAATTAACCAGTGGCTAGGCAGTCCGCGATGCCTTACTCTATGCGAGGCAACGAAAAGAGTTTGTCGAGTTCAGTCCCGAAGTACTTCGCGAATGTACCAATATCTCGAATATACGGTAATGCCTTGCATTCGTGGGTAGGATGCGTAGGATATGATCCTCTCTAGAGCCGTCTGTACTTCGAATATGGACCGTTCATCTCAGTTTTTCCGTGCCTGAGACGAATTTCCACGAATCGTCGATGACTAACTTCGCTTCGCGGCTTTGTCGTGGGTCATACCATCGTGGGTCTGATGGGGCGGCTACCGATGGTGTGGTCGGACCAAGAGCGCGTCTCCTTAACCCGTCTAGTTTAATTACGGCCCGGAGCGTGCCAGAGATTCTGTCGAGATTCGAGAAGCATTAGCATTCCAGTATCAATTTGCGATATACTCGTTACCATTTTGTGCGGGTTCAAGTCTATCCGGGGAAGGACGGAATATTATTTACAACCGAGTAAAAAGATGTTGCAATTCAATCTCTCTACCTCCCGCTTTTGGTCAATTCTTGTAGCGTTGCTTGTCGTCAGGCCACCGTCCTCGCGGCGGGTCTCGTCGCATTAACCGCCAAGGCATAACATGACGTTCGTTTGGAGTTGAGTCCCACAGCACCGAATTGCTGGTCCACCGGTATTGCAAATGCATGCTACCCTGGCAAGTGGTCAGCGTAGGGCCGCGTGGTAGGGGGTCATTTCCATCACTAGTCTCCAAACCAATCATAGCTGCTGTCGTGCCATCTCAGCTTGTCAAGACCACCAGCGTGTATCGAATTCGTTCCTTCGACTCTTCGGGGTGCCTTGCTAGCTTCGGGTGCCCGTGGATCATAGAGGACTGCAATTATATGATCGCTTATATGGATATACGACGACGGTACCCGATGGCGTGGTCGTCCAACTTCTATATAACCACCAGTTGTGATGCCCTTCTTACAGCGAGATTTCCTTCCTCATCGCCATAGGTTTGCGAAGTCGATTTCATCTGCCATTCTTTAGCATCTCTCTTTTCAGAGTCAGTCATTCTTTTCCTCCTGGTGAGAGCAGCTATCTTGATCGATACGTCTTAACTTCGTTCATCCCAACTTCGTTGTCTCTACCATTCAGTCACTCACTTACTGTTATATCGACTCTCGCATCCATAAAAATGGGTATTATGAGAATCTCACCTGTTGTCGCGGCTCTCGTCTCGGCCGCTACTGTCGCTGCTCACGGTCACGTTGACCACATTGTCATCAACGGTGTCTCCTACCAGGGCTATGATCCCACCAGTTTCCCCTACCAGCAGAACCCGCCAACTGTTGTCGGTTGGGCTACCTCGCAGACTGATAACGGTTTCGTCGAGCCTAACAGCTTCGGTAACGCCGACATTATCTGCCATAAAACCTCCTCGCCCGCTGGAGGACACGCCCAGGTCAAAGCTGGTGACAGCATCAGCATCACGTGGAATACGTGGCCCGAATCGCACAAGGGGCCCATGATCGACTATCTGGCGGCGTGCAATGGCGATTGCGAGACCGTCAACAAAGAGAGCCTCGAATTCTTCAAGATCGACGAAGTCGGACTTATCGATGATTCGGCTCAAAACGGTTTCTGGGGTTCGGACGTCCTTATCCAGAACAACAACACCTGGCTCGTGCAAATCCCAGCCAATATCAAGGCTGGAAATTACGTGCTTCGCCATGAGACCATTGCGCTGCACTCCGCGGGCCAGGTCAACGGCGCCCAGGCTTACCCGCAATGCTTCAACCTCGAAATCACAGGTGACGGCACTGACGTTCCCGCCGGTACTCTCGGTACTAAGCTGTACAACGCCCAGGACCCGGGAATCGTTGTCAACATCTACACCACCGGCCTTTCCTACACAATCCCCGGCCCAGCCCTAATCGCCGGCGCCTCCTCATCTGTGGCGCAGTCCTCATCAGCCATCACCGCGACCGGAACCGCCACAGCGGGCAACGGTGGCGCGGCCCCCACTAATCCTCCCGTCGCTTCGACCACTGCCGCACAGACTTCCGCTGCTGAGACCGCGGCGCCGGTCCCCACTTCGCAACCGCAATCCAACACCGCTGCCGTCCCCACACCGACTACGCTCGCCACGTCGACGCGCGCGGCTTCACCAACCTCAGCGCCGGCTGTCACCACAGAAGCCCCAGCGATCCCTACTGGTGGTGTCAATGTCCAGAGCTTGTACGGACAGTGCGGCGGCAGTAACTTCGCTGGCCCGACCGCGTGTGCTGAGGGCACGTGCAAGTCCTGGAACCCTTACTACTTCCAGTGCGTAGCCTCTGCTTGAGCTTCGCCCGAGGATTTGCCGAGAAAAGGGGAAGCTAACCTAGATGTCTGGGATGTGGTTTTGGGTCGATTTGAAGAAATCTTCGAATTTTGGGATACGTATGCGTGCATGAATAGGGTCGAGATGATTTGGGGGTTCTTGGTACATGGGTTCGCCGGCGGTTCGATTCTTGTATTTATATAGTACGATTGAACCGGGTTTCAATTAAGACGCACATAGTGACCATATTGTTTCGATTTTCGTGTTTCCCTGTCATTTTCATCAGTGTAACCTGCCACTACAATTGATGTTCGAGTTTTGGTTCCTCTCCAGCATAAAAACCACCCATAACCTATTACCCATCCCTATTTCATCGAAGGTAGAAAGGACATTGCGTCATATACACCCAGCCGACTAACAACATATTAGCAACGTCATCGCCCCTTCCTGCTTTAGTCATATCCATATCAAGTGAATTGAATGAGTAAATCGAACATCCTGAATTGTAGGGACGTGCCCATTACTTCCACACACACTCCTTGTATGCTCTCCCCTCGTGCTTGCCCTGCTAAGGCTACCTACATGCAGTTTCATTATTCACTGTTATTCCACGTGCTAAGGTTCGGCAAAACTCCAAGTACCATCTACACCGCCCTCATCTTTTAATTCAGCGATATGAATGGCTCTTTCTCTGTTTATGTCAACAAAAGACAGTACAGACAACCATACAACGTGTAGATAATCGAATATATTTGGCACGGTCCGTGTATGTTACATATTCTAAACACCCCTCCCACCATATAATCAAACCAATGGTGTCCTTATATACTATCCCAAAACGGGATTATAGAGTATCTTCACCCAGAGCTCAGGATGGTGATGATTCGAAATAATTACTTGCATCCCGCTTTCTTCGTGGGTGTTAAGGCGGCCATGGTGGCTACGGAAGGGGATTATTGAGACCCAGCTTCACCATGGAGAGTCGAATATGGCTTATATAGACAGAGATCGTAGATATATAATATATAATAGTTTACACGAGGCGTATTACCACCGCCTCCGCCCTCTTGTTACCAAAACCCTCAACGAATACCCAGATAAACCACAATGTGAAGGTGAAAGGAAGATTGTCTGTCGAAGCAATATGCTAAGATGGGCCTGGTCATGCTGTACCCTACTTTACCTCCAGCGGGTAACCTGAATACTCGGGTCTCAACCCCAAACGCCGTCACCTAGCCGTATGATAGACTGTAGCCATCTATACAAACACCCCCCAGCAGGGTTCCACGGTAGCTAGTGACCAATACGGTGGGTTGTCGTCTCGGTGTACATGGAGTACATGTCATAACCCTGCTGCCCATTGCCGTTGTGATGCAGGAAGGCAGTTGAGTGGTCATTACACTCATGCCGCACTTACGATGCTCGCCTTACCCTGGCTAGTGCTCGTTATTTTTACCATATTCACAGACGCACTGTTGCTCTAGATGGTTATCCAGGGCAAAGTTTGCTCTAATTGGCCCATCCACGGGTTTATGCCAGGTGCTACTGATGCTTTGGAGAGAACCACGAGTGGTAACAATCTATGACTGGCCAGGGCTCTTGTCACAACACCAGTAAATTTTGCAATGCGCAATAGACAATGCACATCTCCCAGGACCAAAGTAAAAACTACATAACCCATAGCTGCCCAGCCAGTTTTTACCCCGGAGAAACATTCCCCACAGACGCTCCTTCCAGGCTGATCCTCTCCTCTGAACAAACAAACAGAAACAACAATTTACACCTGACCTCGACCTTGGATTCGACTTTGAATTCGACCTTCATCCAAAACATACACTCAATCACAACATCGTCTCGTCCCTAAACAACTTTCCCTCTTGGTCCACCATCAAAGTCTTCATCGAGATCTTCGCGTGTCACAACACCTGTATCAAGTAAGTACTTCTTCGCTCTGTGAAGCATGTTGTTGAACCTATCTAACATATCAATTGCTAGTTGATATCACCTTGACTTGTACACATTGACCTACACAAGAGCTTCTATTCCCAAAGGCTAGTAAACATTCCGTTACAATGAACAATGCCTGTCCTCTTTCCTATCCCCATTACCATTGACCCTACCTACCCTTACAACCCCATATGTCATTGAGATCTGTATGTACGCCTTGGAGGCATTGGTTTCGACGATACCTTCGTCAGACATCTATCGTATCCATACCCTACCACCGTCCATATACTCTACCACCATCCATATGCAACATCATTATCCACATACAACACTATACTTCCCTTCTTTCACTACATCCCAAGCTACCATATTGTATTGATCCCTTCTTCGAAACTCCTACCTAACTTCTATTAGTGGTAATAGCTCTCTGCGGAAGAATAGAACCTGAAAACAACACCCACTATTCTTCTCGAACTTCTCGCGATGGCTTCGTATACAGCCAACGATTCTTCATTCAACCCCGCCCCCGTCCCCGCTCCCTTGAGCAACCCCTGGGGTCTCCCTGCGAACCACCCGGCCGTGCTCCACATGGAAGACCTTCAGCAACGCCTCCGCGAGTCCGAGAGGAAGAATGCGGACCTCGTCCAGATGGTCGCTCGCGAGATCCACGAGCTGAAGGACGCTCTCGCCGAGGCTAGTGCTGAACAAGAGAAGCTGCGCAACCATAACGCGCAGATGCAGGGCGAGATCTCCGCCATGAAGTCGCGCGACTCGCGTCGCTCAAGCCAGACGTCGGGCACTAAGAGGGCGGCTAAATTGAGCGAAGACCTGGAGGAGGCGAACGAGAACAACGCCATGCTTCAGAACCAGCTCAACGCGGTGAACGAGACACGCAAGCGGCTGCAGGATGAGCTGGCTGCGAAGGAGGAAGAGCTCCGCCAGCACATGGCGCGAGCCGACTGGACTGCGGTCCAGGCGCAGTACGGCCAGGCGCAAGGCCAACTTCACAATGGCAGCGTCCCGCTGCCACCTACTCCTGAAGACCTTGTCTATGGACAGCATCAGGGCCTCGGTATGCACACCCAGGGCTCGAGCCCCGGTGGAGTCGATCAAGTCTTTTCCCCAGGTGCGCAGCTCGGTCAGGGCCAATCGTTCGGTCAGCAGACCGATCTATTTGAGGGCATTAACCTTAACACGCCTGCTGATTCGAACAACGCTCAAGGCGCCTCTCCTCAGTCCGATGTGGCCATGGACCAGGCCCCAATGGATCAGTCTCCTGGATTCCAGGACTATTCTGCCGACCAGGACCTTGCTGCGCCCTCCGGTACGCAATCGAACACTCAATTCGTCTCGGACCAAGACATGCAGCTCGACCAAGACCAAGGCCTCCAACTTGGTCAGAACGGAGACTACGGGTTCGACGCGGAGCAAGACTTCCAGTTCGCCCAGGGTCAGAATTTTAACTTCCATCCTGATCAGGCCTTTTACGATGCCCTCTACGCTGCTGAAACCCAGCCGCAGAATCAGCAGAACGGCGATGGCGAAGGTAACGGTTCTGCGAGTCCTTACCCGGACCACCTTCTGGAGTAGGTCGTGTCGTTTTGATGGTACGAGGGGTTGAGAGCCGGCGTTGAGGAGCACGGTTAAAGGAATCTTTATTTATGGCGGAGCAGCCGGTGTACAAAAGTTCGTGGTTTTCGGGTTTACGGGAGTCGAGCTTATCGTAATTTCGGAAGTGTACGAGTGTGGAGGGTGGAATATTTGCCGAAGTGTGGAATGACTCGTGGGCTGATTACTTTCCTTTTTCTTTTTCCTTTTCGTTGTAGGGAAGCCAAAGATGGTGGTTCCTATACGATGGCTAATATATGCCATCGAGGACCTAAGAAAGGTTCTCCCCGGTGTATACATGGGACCTGTACGCAGACACGAGATACAGGAATATACGCTATTATATTCTACCTCAGTGCCCACTGTGATGACCTTGATGACCTTAAGATATGATGGAGGCGTTTTTAGTAATTTCCCAGAGGATACGTTTCCTTCTTCCCAGTGCGGATGGCTAGTCCAACGACTCGTGACGAATTTATAATAGAGCAATCCTTGGGTGAATGAGTACGAACTACGCTCGCCACCGTATGATATATATGATATGTACGTAATGAATAGCGGCGGGTAATCTTAGTCAAACCCCGATATTATAAACGATAATGCTACCTTGGGATTGCTTCAATTAAGAACATTAGACTTATGAAAACAATCCGCCGATTATATAGGAATAAATTAAATTTCGAGACTCAATCAATTGGCCAATGAGGCTTATAAGGCTTATATACTTATGGATTTAGATTCCAAGTACCTAGTCTAATACGATGAAGTGAGTATGTACCCTAGAAAGATGTGACAGCGGAGGGTATCATAGAAGGGGCTTTTACAGCAAAAACCATACCCCTAAACTCTTTGTTGATTTTAATAAGGGGTTGGCAAAGCAAGTAGTTTCCTCGTGAATGCCGGATAATCATGTAAAGACGAATCACGTGAACAGCAGTCTGTAAAGTAATTTTAAAACAACAAACAATCAATTCTTTTCTGTTAACTAGTTGTGCATGCTAAGCCACTACACTACTACAAGGTAGAAAGTTGTCCAGCACTCGCGCTCCGATATCACCTTATATAGTACCGTGATCCTCAAATTATCATTCTTCGTATGATTTAACCCCCCCATTGGAGAGGCATATTCATTCAAGCCTCTGTGCTCATGAGAGACTAAGGGTGTAACACCCCTAACCACGAGATAGGAGTGCAAACAGGAAGACAAAATGTCTCCACGGTATGTACACCCATAGAATTAGCCAGTGAGGGTTAAGATTCCTGGAATGGACTAACGATATGGCCAGAAATAGTTACTCTATGTCTCTTTTCAACCAACCAAATTTACCCCTTTCTTTCTTTCCTCTCATCTACAGTACGGGGATTAATCCTGAGTCCGCAACTCTACATAACATAATACGTCACACGCCGTGTCCTTTTATTCACTTCAGTCTTACGCCGAACAATGCACCAATTATACCACAAATATATGATCATGGTGCATAGTATCCATAGGCAATCGTTCGATACAGTATCAGTGCAGCTTCATCTTCTCAGCTATAGTGCACTGACTACCGCACGATCAGCTGGTCACAATGCACACTGTCGACACGAAAAGCCTATATAACCCAAGGGGGTCCCCCCGACTGCTACCACGAAAAAGGACATCAATCAGAGAACTCTAATATCGTTAGAGACCCGCCCTTCTTTGATAAATAAATTCTTACTCGACTCACATCCAAACAACCTCCACAACCGCAACTTCGAGTAATACAACAATTTATCGCCATACCAACCTAGTGTCAAGCTCTTTTAGCTTTGCCTCACTCAACATCTCTACCTTGTAAGTACCTATATTGATACCTAAGCTGGTACTGGAAATACCTAACATAATCCCTCAGGGTATTGGCTTGAGCTCACGGAACACACTCCACCAAGAGCAACTCCTCTTCAAAGTGAGTAGGTAGCATATCCTTTTCCTTTATCCAAACCTCTAACTTTGACTACTACATCATGAAACCTTGCACGTTACCAAGAATATCGAGCTCTGCAGCACTCCATCCGCGTTCCCTTACTCCATCCACCTCTTCATACCGTCGTTATTCTGGTCTTCCCAGTTGTATAGAATAATATCCTAACCTCAGTGCAACAGTCCTCCTTTGGTCATACACTGGCCTTTGTCAATCCCACATATAGGATGGATTCCCGATACGGACAAAACCGGGTACTCGCCCCGGCCAACAGCCGCCAAGTCCCTCCCGCTGGCCCCGAAGTGGTCACCTACTTCGGCCTAAATTCAGCCCACCCCGCCATCCGCTGCCTCGCCCAGCTACAGCAACGATACAAGGCGCTGGAGACACAGCTGAACAACTCGAAGGTAGACAATCAACGTCTGCAGACGGAACTCGACGGGTCTAAGCAGAGCAGCCAGAAGCAGGAGAAGGAGATCACCGAGTTGAAGGCGAAGTGTCAGAAGCAAGAAACGACCGTCACCGAGTTGACGGCTAAGGCCCAGAGGATAGAGCGGGACTTGGCTCAGAGCAACGCCCAGAACACCGAGCTCCTGAACATGATGAACCAGCAGTTGGATAGCATTGAGGCATGCCAGCGCTCATGCAAGAATCCTCAGATGCACTGGCCGGGCGCACAACAAAACATCACCCCCGAGCAGAGCCAGGCTCCCCAGCAGCAAGCGAACGAGGGACAGGGAGATCTGCTGGCGCAAATGTTATTCAATTCCGAGCATGCTCCCCAGGGTGATCTATTGGACTTACCGGATGATTTCTTCGGAGTGCCGCAAAGCGGACCGGTAGCCAACAACCAGGCCCAAGGATCTCTGACAAACAACGCGGGTAACCAACAACTCGCTCAGAGCATGCCACTCTTGTTCGAGCCCTTCAACCCGAATCCGGGTGCCATGGCCTATGGAGGTGCGAATGCAAACCTCAACTTCGGTATGGACCAGGGGGCAAGTCAGAACTTTGGTATGGAGCTCGACTTCAACCAGCCGCAACCAGGACTCATGGATTTCGGCAATGGCATGAACACGCAGCTGCAGAGTGATGATTTCGGTTCGCTGTACCAGGATTTCAACGCTGCAGCTGAGGCGCAGGCAGCTGCTGACGACTCTCGAGGCCAGTGGAGCAATATGTAAACGAGTGTACTATATGAGACTTAGGTATACGAGAACTGGCCGGGAAAACAGAGGAGTTAATGGGAGCATGCACGTCAAAACACGGAGGTACGCGGAGATTTCTTTGAGAAGCTTTTATTAGGGCCTTACATAAGAGAGAAATGTCTATATAGCTCTCCAGAAATGATATGGGAATATCCAGATGTTATAGTTGCCCCCCCTAAGGGGGCTACTTAGTGCCCTAAGCAAAGTGCCGAGAGTGTGCAATGTAGTCCCGTAGACAGCGATCACAGGAATTCAGCACCAATTTCTTACAAGTATTCATTTTAACCCGGATAGTGACCATGATCTTGTACCTTCACACTAATAATCAGCGATATCTTTTGTCGCCACCCTTACCCCAATTTAATATGGTATGAGGTTTATGAGGTTATGGTGGTCACGTGCACGTAAGGTCAGGTGGGCCATACCACCGCCTATGATATCGATCATACAAATCTGAACATGACTAATAGATACGGGATGAAGCTTCATGGATAGTGGGGAGGATATGTATCGCCATTTTGGCTCCATATTCGAATAACATGAAGATAACCGAAGGACTTCACCGTTGGCCCCTCCCAACGGGATTGTCGGCAGAGTGTCCTAAACCAGCTTCACTCGGCTCCATACATGTATCCCCAACTCATTCCACCTCGTCTCCAATGGACGGACATAGTCGGCCGTCGTAACCCAGGACATTTCCGCCCAACCGGACGATTTTCGGAACTTTCAGCAAATCAAAGGTCTAACTTAGGCGCACGCTTTCCAACTAGATTGCCGCCTAAGACCTCGCTACATACATTCCTATTATTGACCTCAATCAAAGCTGAACAGAAATCAGATGGACTATCAATACCCAATACTCAATCACAGAGTTAGGAGAAGCGATCCGTGTAGATGAACAGTCAGTTCAAGCTCCCAAGCAGAGACGTATCAAGGTCAGAAAGATCCTACCACTACGACATCTCGTTGCCCCTTTCAAGTCAGGATCGGATCAGCTCTGATCACCGGTTCACTGTTATTAGTTGCAATCTCGTATCTGATCAACGTCACAGAGGCCCTCTGAGATACTTTCAGCTACTATCAGAACGTGGCTCGTCATCATACCAGCGCTTCACCGCCGATTTGGTGACTTCTCGTTGCAATTCGGCAACGATGCGGGGGTTACGAAAGGCGACTCCTATATGATCGGACTTATATCGTCCCGTCCGACCAGGCCATCACCCAAGCTATGACAGATAGCCGAGATCGCTCTCAGTGCCGTCCCCCACGGCCGGCTCGTATCTAAAGGACTTACAAATTCCGAAATCTCGCATAGAATAGACAAGAAAAGGCAAATAGATGCCAAGGCGTACCCAGGCCGGGTATATGTATCTCTATACCCTCTCAACCATTCCCAAATCCTCCTAGGCGGTGATATAAGCACCTGCGCGAGTGGGCAAGATATAATCGTACATCTAGAGCAGAATGATAGACGAGGCTTCAGAGAAAAGACTGGCTGGGTCGAAGGACAGGATTCCAGAGAATGCAACAGTCGGAGTGAGAACTGATACCATATGGCAAGATTCTATTATAGATTATCAGCCCTACTGAGTCACGTCAAGCATACATCAATGGACTTTCTCGAAATATTTCCTATTCCGAGACTGTCTCGGTCTCTATGGATAATTTTGACTACAATCGCGCCTCGGCCGAGCGAAGATCGTAATTATCATCACAGTTTACTTCCCCTCATAACCGATAAATGTAGTTTTCGTCGTACAGGTTTAATAGACTAGGCTGGTATGGCCGAGCCCCGGTTCATGAGTTGGCCCAACCTTGTTACCCCAACCTCACCCCGGGGCTTCAATCCAGTCCCTGACAAGAAGCATGCAATGCCGTGGACCTCGATGAGAATATGGACCCAATCAACCATGACTACTCATGACTACCACATCCGAGGGAAGTTGGTATAAATTATAAACACGACCTGTTTTGACAGTCAGGAACCGTCCTTATTGAACTTGACTGAACTAAAACTTTTATTACTTCTTGTACATTATGGCAACAAGAGCAGGTTTACGACTCTTCAACGCCCACTAAGATGCGACTTGAAGTCTTACTGAATCAACACCAGATCATTTGAGTCCTACTGAGCTTTCCATGTTAAGTTTGATCCATCCCCTTCATGTCTCGTCGGTCTTAAGCCCGTACCTGGCAACCCCAGGAACCGCACTATTCTCGCTCTATCTCGGGTTAACTTGCCTATCTGGCCACATCTCGTCCCTGCTGAGTTAGTTTCGTTACAAGGTGAATCCATCATCTATGTTCGGCGGCAACATATCGGGTTGTGTCCGTGACGGTGCATTATGCGAGTATACCTATATAGTGGGAGAACCCCTGTAGTGGCTGCGGGTATCAAGAGTCGGATCAGTGTTGTACAGTGATAGCTCGGGGCTTTTCGGTACCGGTGTAGGTTTTATGATTGACTGATGGTTAAAAAGGAGTCGGTTTGCGCTTATCTGTGTATCCCTGAGTTTGCCTGGGTTCGTCTGAGTCTGAGCTGGATCGGGCTGAGTTAAGACGAATTGTGATCATCACAATGTCATCAGGAATGGGCTTTGAGGGCCCAATCCCTCGTTATCCCTTAGAGCGGCTGGCCGTGTTTAGGAAGGTGGGATGAAAACTAGTTTTTTACTTGCATGTAGTCTTGCTAGTCTCCGTTCATCGATCGACTGGCTTGACTGATCCGATCGGGTCAACTGATGGCCGAGGATGAAAAAGACGACTAGAAAATCCACGCGGATGGTGACTATTAAGGCAATACCACAAGCTCTCGTACTTTGCGCAGATCTTGTCGGCATGACTGGTATCTTGACAGTCTCCGTCCGTTGCATTTGAAACTTTACTGAATTGATATCTTATTACTTTTGGATAGTACCTATACTCGTACTTACATACTGCATGTACGTAGTCTAGCTTATACGAACAATGTATATCGCCTCATTTCGAAGCTCACCAGAGCTAGGTAGGCTTTATCAGGATAGGCTCGGTCTCTACCGCTGAAGTTACCTATAGCTCCGGTCAGCAACGCCTTAGCTGAGCAAGCTTCGTACCAGTCCAGTTCAGTTCGGGTTTCTCCATATCCGACAACTAAAGCAATCCCGCTTTCCCTAAGGAAATCAATCCCAGACGTGTAATCAGCGCAGCTGAGCCAGTATATCAACGCTCCGGCCGAGGAGTTGGTGCTGGGTCATGGTTGGAAAGGGCATCGTACGAAGAGCATCACCAATATTGATCCGGTACTGTCCGTGTATCTAAAATGGACGATGTCTAAAAGAGCACCCCGATTATACTTGTACCCTTCTTATAACGAGGCGCCATATTTTCCGTCGGCTACCATGCAGCAAGAAATGCAGTACCAGCCAGCGTCGACGAGGTAAGTCCGTGACGTCGTAAACCTTATTGGGGCTAGCAAATTCGAATCACATCATGACTAGATTACCCAACAAGAAAAACAAATGTTAAAAGAACAGCTTAATTCATATAGCAATTAACTACCTACATGTAGGTACCTAAAGCTACTTGACTCCTTCGTAACTTACTCCTGCTCAGGTAGGTATCAGGCCAGCACCCTTCCCTCAACTCCTTCGTCGAACTAAGTACTCGTAGTAGGTATACCTCCCCTTCGCCACCTCGCCGGACCCTCGCCGAAGAAAAAAAAGCGAACGCGATAACGCCTATCTAATGCAGTAATGTGATATGTGCGCAGTAACATAATCGAGCTCTCTCGCTCTCGAGCGGGCTCAGATCGGAATGGAATGAACTCCGTAATTGTACACGCGGGAAAAGGAATTTTTTGTCTGCGACTAACCGTGACAACGCCTCTCGCCTCTCTATATTCGACAACATACCGGTCAGCTGTCTTCTTCATTTGTCATGTGCTTGTTTTACCGCAACCACAAATATAGCACACGGATATTTGTCTGCCGATAAGCCATACGAAAGTTTTGTAGTCGACATGCCAACGCCGGAAATCCGTACATGCTGATGAAATGTCATGTGGATCCGACGCATCTAATCGGAGTCCTCCATATCCATGGTATTTCGTTCCGCCTCAAAGCTATCAGCTGTAACGCCTATACGCTCCCTCTCCCGTTGTTTTTCCTTCTTGGCATCATCATCGTCATCAGCATTAGTGAGGTCTAGGAACATCTTATCGACATCTCGATCGTCTTCCTGGTGGCTTTGACCAAGATTCGTTCTACCAAACGCATCGTCGCGGCTATGATTCCACACGTCGGGACCGAACAACTCCTCAGCCTTTTTACGCCCGGTCTCGGTGCCACGCAAAATCTCGAGAGCCTTCTCCTTGCCGGCGGCCGTGCCGAGGTCTAACCCATCATCTCGCCCACGTAGCAAGCGTTCTTCTAGTGTCAACGACGAGTCCGAAGCTGTGAGTCGAGGTCCTGGACCGTTACTACCGGCGGACAAGAAGAAATCCGGATGTAGCGCTGTGGGGTTGTTCACGTCCACAGCATCGGGTCGAAGAGACGATCCAGGCCTACTAGAAGACGCCGAATTCGACTGCTGCTGCGGATGCGAGTGAGCGCTACCGGTCAAGCCCGGGGTAGACGGCTGCGAACCCCGAGAAAAGAAAGGATGACCAGCACCAAACGACTGAGACGATGGGCTAGTCGCGTTCGGGGCAACAAGAGGAGCACCTGAAGACATAGCGGCGGCCTTGGCGGCAGCCTCGGCATTCATCGCCTTCCGCTTTAGACTGATAGCCTTACTCTTCATACTTTCCGGAAGTTCTTCAGGGTCGTCCACACCGTACTGTTGTAATATCCTCTGTAGTTTGGTGGGTCGCGGTTTACGTGTGCTCTTGGAGATATCTAGGATCGGAGGAGGCTCGGGCGCCACGGGATTCCACTTGTGCAGTTCTTGACGGAAGAAGTTCGTCTCGAACGACAACAGAATCTCAGCACCTTCAATCTTGCGCAGATAAAATCGCTGAGTAGAAGCCTCGGCCGCCGTGGCGAGAACCGGATTGCAGTATGTTGCAATGTGATCCCGGAACTTTTGCGCGTTGTCGATAATCTTCTTCAGTACCTCCTCTTCTTCTGGCTGGAAAGGTAATCCTGGAACTTCGTCCTGCCAGGCAATAAGATCCTCTAGTTTCGGTCGCGCGGCATCACGGGGGATCTTAACTCGCCAATCGCAAATCGGGCAGGTGTACTTATCATCCTCCTTCACTTTCCCTCGCGCAATCTTGAGACACTTCCCATGGTACCACTCGTGGCATAGTTCGCATTCAATCATCATGCCAGCCTCGATACGGCGGCATATGCAGAATACTTCTACCAAAGCTGGGTCGTTGGGATCCCACGTGGTTCGCTGGACCTTGCCTTCGCCTCGCTCCTCGCTGGCAGCTCTGGATGCGGGCTCGGCAGGTAGACGGGGTGTATCGTTTCGAATATCGAAGCAGGCCAGATTGCGCTCCAAGACATAATCCATATGCGACTTAAGGATATGGAGTGGCGCGTTGGTCTTGCCGAATAGCTTCTTTCCCTTCCGCATCCAGTCTTCGTGACGTCGCTGCTCCTTCTCGAGATCTAACGTCCCGGTTGGTTTCGAGTTGAGGTCTTCTAGCTTCCTCATAATCTCTACCACCTCGGTATACTTTGGTCTCTTCTTATAATCAGGGTCCTTGGACCGTTCTGTCAGATCAATAATCTGGCGATGAGCTTCCCGCTGCTTATGGAGAATCTGGTCGACGGCGGCTAGGGTCTCCGCTGTTACAGGGAGGGTATTGACTTGCACCTGATTGGAAAGGGCTTCGAGTTGCGGGTAATGGACGACCTCGGCGTTGATGAGCTCCTTTGCTTTGGCTTCCCATTGCATTCCCGCTTGGCACTTGTCGTTGAAATGCCTCATGTTGTCATTGTACGGCGCTATACCAAGCCGTTGACCCTCTTCGAGCAATTCCCTGACTTCTTTCAGTGTTAGAAACATGCCTCGGTTTGACTTGGCCTTGGCATTCCACTTCGTCTGCTCCAAAATCTCGCAAAGCTTGTCCAGCTCTGGCATGTCGACGTTAAAAGCACGTCCTTCTTCTATAAGTTCCTCGATCGATTCTTGGCCGCAGCCGCGCTCTAGATACTGCTCGGCGTTCTTCTGGAAACTTCTGATGGCGGTGGCGCGTTCTTGTAGGTGTTGAATTTCGGGACAGTCAAAGCCGATGCGCTCGGCATCGTCGATTAAGCGGTAGATATTTTCGACTCGGCGGAGTTCGCGCTCCCGTTGTTCATGGGCGGAACTGCCGACGGACTTTCGCAACCCACTCTGCCAGACCTTGTCATTTTTACGGCGGTTCTGCTGTTTTCGCACCGTATAATTAGTCGCCTCTTCGACCCACTCGTTACAGCGATCAACGAATTCCCTGAGCGCTGGTAAGGAGGGGAGGTCGTACGGTATTCGTTCACCCTCACTAAGAAGTGTTCTTAGAGATTTGAGCGGTGGCTTCCCGCCCTCGTCGAGTAGCTTCTCGTACTTTTCCTCCCACGCCTCCGGCAAGTTGGCCTTGTCTGCTACCTTTCGATATGTCTCGTCGAGCTGCTCGTTGGTCTTGCGGTAGTATAGTTTGTGTTGGTTGCCCGCAAAGCGTTCGGACTCGGGGAGATCGCAACAGGCGTGGTGTCCGGCGTGCTGGATGCACAGGACCGTACCGGACTGGAGGCATTTGAATCTTGATAGGTAAGCATAGCATTTGCAGTAAGCACATTGGTACTCTTCTTCGGGGACATCGTCGCTAGAGACTTCGAAAGCAAGTGAGCATTGCTCCTCTGACTCGCTAGTTAATACGCAGGGTTGGTGGTTGTTTTCTTGGTGTCGCGCGATGAACTCGTCTCGCTGTTCTAATTCGCGCTTGTGTATCTTCTTGAGCGCGGGCGCCAGCCACTTTGCTGTTTGTATCGTAAGTCCCGAACTAGTGCCCTCCGCCGCCGTCCATAGGAGCTCATCATGTGAGAAGCATGGTTGTCGTCGGAATTGCTGTAATCGCTCCACGCCAGCAAGCCCATACGGCTCCCAATCGGAGGGCGCGAAATTTACGGCTTCGTTAAAATTGAAGCCGTGATTAAAGCCCGCGTGGTAGGCCTGAGGAAACGTAATGACGAGCTGACCGGCTCTTTGGTCGAGGGCGTAGACACGGACACCTGCTTTCTTTAGCTGTTCGGGAGTAAGAAGCGTAACAAGCTGAAACAAAAGATCAGGCTGGGTCTCGAAGAGTTCTGGTACGGCTTCTCTCATCGCATTCTCGAACTTTTCGGTATCCGCAGCCGGAATGCCGTACCAAGTTTTGGTAGCTCCGAAATGCTGGTAATTGATCGAATACGCGAAGTGATCCTCGTTATGCCAGCAAAACGTCGAGAATATCATGCCGACGTAAACCCACGGCACCGTCATACCCGAAATGTCGGACTTGATGTGACGGAAAAGACTTTCGGGATGCAAAGGCATGATGTTCAAATTCCAGGGATCGGAAGAGTAAGGATCGCATGGGTTGCGCTCAGCGGTCGGGAAACCAGAACCGTGGGTAGTGCAATGGATGTCTGCGCCATATTCTACTTCCACGGTCTCTTCCGTGCTAGTGACGAGTTTCCAAAATTCCCTTTCCACGTCATCCTCCGTGACGGGTCTCGGGTACCCGAGTACGGCGTCGTAAGGCATGCGGTGTTCGAAATATCCTTGCTTGAAGTCGGCAGCTTTCTCTTGGAATTGTTTTAGCGAGTAGAGTCCGCCTTCCTCGAAGCCAAACTGGCCGTCACCAACAAGACATCGGTGGCAATTCCATTCGGCATCGGGCTTATGCTTGATGGGAGGGTCTAAACAAGTGCCATGATACCCGTGATCGCACGATTCGCACACAGCAATGAAGCCGACATCGTCACCCTTACCACAAGCCTCGCATTTCTAAGAGATGGTCAATAGAAGTAATGGGGAAGAACTTAATACCGAATGCTTACCTCGCCCGGATTGGTCGATTCGTCTCGGGGCGCTGGTATTCTGGGGGCCGAAGGCCGAAATAAAGACATATGGGAACCGGCAACAGTAGGGACAGTTTCTAGAGGCCGATGTGCATTAGTTTAGGAAGGATTGGGCCAATCACCATAAAAGGACTGGGGAAGCCATTGCACAGTATCCTCACTGCTGTGCATGGCTGCGCGACAAGCCGCATGATTGAGACCCTGCACCATCACGACTCCACTAATGGACGGCGCATCGGAAAAGGATACTACACCGACGGTATCAAAGTAATATAGATATTGACGATGAGGGCGGCGAAGTTGAGAATAAGAAAGTCGATAGGGAAGAGTAAGATAACAAATAAGAAAAGGCTCCAGCGAGCAAGTAAATCAAGGACCGTAAGCTTGACAGGAGGATAAAAGAAATACGTACCTTTCTTCAGTCTCTTACTTCTTCGGCTGCCACTCTCGGAGTCGTCTTTATCGGTACCGGCATCCTTCTTAGCAGAGTCTAGACTATCGGAACTGAGTTGACGCTTCAAGGCCGTAGCAGGGCCGAGTCCGGACGGTCGGAAATCCGGGGTATTCTTGGCGGACGGATGGGGGCTGTGATGTTTTGGGGGCGGCGTGAAGCCTTTCGGATCTATCGGGGGAGCCGGTCGGTTGACGCTCGTAAACCCGGAATTTACTGCTGTGAAACCTCCTGAATTAATGGCGGTGAAGCCGCCGGATGTAGGTTGCGGGGTGATCGTAGGCGCGTCGGCCATAATCGTGTCGCGGTCATTTTCTTGCTTTGGGCCGTTCAAGCTTTGTTGAAGGGCGTCGCTAGCATGCCGAGCAGGTGATTCGGCTCTGAGACTAGATGGAGTATTGACGGTCGATCGTTTTACCGGGCTCGGTGCCGGACTGGGAGTCAACGGTCCTCCATATTCATACTCTAGCTGTTGGAAGACCGCGGGCTTTGCTTGACGGAGATAGTTTTCGTAAGGAGTAAGCCATCGATCGTAAGAGTTTTTAAGAGAAGTCGACAATGATGACATGATCTTTCCGCTGTAGCCTAGATCTCGACCGATCTCCGCCCATTTCTTTGTCTTGCAGACTTTTTCGAATCCGCCACGGGATTCGACCGCCTTCTTCAGTTTGTAGAGGTCGAGGGGCTTCTTGTCGACGTAGGGTAATCGGTTTAGATTGGTTCCTTGCTGCCTATGGAATTTACTCAGGGCGTCTAGATAGCTTAGATTTGCTCGTGTACCTAGTACGGTCGGGGTTAGTGGTGATATAGAGGCATATATATATTCCGTAGATAACTCACTGCCTTCGACCGAATTCAACTCCTGCTTTCTAGTTCGGAAATGGAATTTCTACAGACTGTCAGTACGACTGCCAATATCTACCAGCGACTACTAAACGGGTGGCAGTTGTTGAAGGGCGTCGCAACAAAGCCCTCGGATCCACGAGTTCAATAACTCACCTCTGTATCAATTGCGAAGTCGGGATTCCACGAGTCGGGAGGGATAACCTTGCAGATGCCATAGTTGCGGGCTTCAGGGGTGATCTTGCGGACGTACTCGAACGGGTCTTTCCATTCGTCTTCGGTCGGTCGGTAGGTCGGCGCCTCCTCAAGACCATAGGGTCGACTTCGCTTGGTCGGTTCTCGACTCGCCGTGGGCTGACCTCTTCGCTCGACCGACGTAAGGTCTAGCGGGGCGCTGCGCATCGAACTGAGAGGCGCGTGGGGCGTCGTAGGATGGTAGCCATTCGCGTTGACTTGCGTCTTAGGCTTCGCACCATTGGTTGCCGAGAAAGAATGGTTCGAAGCATTGACGTTGCCTACAGCGGGGGAGGCCCTTGAACTAGCATTTGCACTATTGACACCTCCAACGCCGCCGTTATGGCTGGCGGAGGGGGTGGAAACCATGATTCACGACGAACAATGGGGCTGGAGAGTCGTGGAGAGGATCCCTAGCAGTCGTGGATTGAGCACAGATGGGCTACGTTTGCCGGCCACCGTCCAGTGGTATGAAATGTGAGGCTGTCACAAGAGTGAGCTGTACAACGTGCATCGCATGAGCGTCTTATTAGGGCAAAGTTCGTGCCGTAGCTCGGATTGGGCGTAGACGTATAGATAGACGCCGAGGAGGCGAACGTAGCGGCGAAATCAAAACGTCGGTCGGTTCGCGGGATGTAGGTTCCTCGTCGTCGTAAAAGAGGAAACACGTAGGGAGTGCCCGAGGTGCGGGATGTAGCACCTTGGTTGTGATATACGACTAAGCTTCTACCTCCATCCACAAACGACAAATCAAGTAAAACAGCTGTGTTGATCCGGTCTCCCGATCCGAATCGTACCTCGACTACTACAACGCAACCACGAAATTTCCGAATTGTTGAATTAGTAGTATCATTAGAGGCCGAGTATGAAAATCCGAAATAGAAATGACACTCGATGAATTGCACGAGATGATTTGTGTGCACTTATCCGTAAAAAAATGGAAGATTTATTTTTATGTGGTGGAAGTTTGCAATATTAGGTTGTTTAGATTTGGGAAGAGGAAAGATTTGAAGTGTCGAGTGTAAGTAGGTTATGGAGGTAAATGTAGTAGTATAATGGAAAAGAGAGAGAGCTCTGTGTAAGTGGTAAGGTGGAACGGAAAACGGACAAGATTAGACTGGACGGAGCGGAATAGGAAAGTTATGTGGAAACGTGGGTAGTCACTGCAAGTGGTCAGTCCCCAATTCAGTCTAAGGCAAGTCTAAGGTACCTAAAACTAAAATTTACAGCCTCTAATCCGTTAAAAACCGAGGTAGTGTGCGCCGATAACGTGCGGTACAAAGAAGGCGGCTGGAAAAGCTAGAAAGGTATCAAGGCTTGGTACATGTAGGTAAGAAGAAACGGGTAACGGGACGGGGGTCACGTAGGCGCAGTTTTACTGTATAGTTTGGATTGGGAAAGTAGAAAGAAGTGGCAGACGCAGAAAGTGGATATGATGTGGATGGATGCGACTCGCGAGTCGTAGCTGTCGTCGGGATTGTGTGCCCAGACCCATTTAAAGAGCAGTGTGGGTCCATTCGGGTACTTCATCATCTCCCCTGAATTTTGTACTATACTTCGGGCCCAATTCGATCGAGAACTTTTGCGTAGGAGTCATGAGCTTAGTTGTCTTGTCCTACGTATCTGTACTCTTTCTTAAGTACCCTTGACTACAATGCAATGTTGATGGAACATCCAACATCCTTTCGCCTCAAGTGCCAGTCTATCACATTTTCCCTACCTCGTCGCATGAATCCGCCCCAGCCCAGTATGAGTTGGAATATTGAATTAATCATGTGACGATATTGACAATCCCAAAACAAAGCAAAGGGAGACTAAACTAACCGAGTAGTCGCCTCTTTTATAGTATTTAGCTTCAAATCTCCACTCTAGCGAGCGAACGTTCGGCTCCGTCTTTGATAACGAAGGGATACAGTGAGGTTTGTATTAGAGGATTATCCCTTATGACCGCAAGCTTTCGAGATTGGCACTTTTCTTTTCTCGGCACCACGCAATTCTCGTCATTCCTGACTATTATCTATAGCATGCATGATAGCTTACGTAGGTGAAGGAAATGCATGTTGACATTCGCGGGGCGACCGGGAGAAAAAGAGTGGATGTGTTGCTTGTAAAGACAGTGTTGCGATAGACAAAGTTTACACCGAAGGTAGAATTACGAATCTCAGTGACATGCGGTCACGCTATGAATTCCGCGTTGCGCTACTTATATTTGGTTGGGTGGGAAGTATGAAATATCTTGGAACAAGAGCTTAGATAATCTAAGATTGTCGGTGTATATCTCTCGGGGATCGTAAGATGTGTGTATAGATGAAAGGGGATCATTAAAAATAAATAGATCGGAACGGGTAGGGGGGGCCGCTTAAGCTGCATTAAGACCGAAGGATTTGCGCCCCTTCTTACTGGAAGTCAGAATAGGCAGAATGGGATGGATAGAAGAAAATAAAAATTCTGCAATGGGGCATAATCGTCGCTAGTAGTTTAAACGAAAAAAAGCAAATACCATTCATACTACAGTATAGTATCAGCGTATGTGATACCTAACTGCATGTCATCATCCGGTCCTCATAGATCGAGGGCAAGGCTGCACGGACAACGCCGACGCTATCGAGAGGACTGAGGGTGGGAGCCATTGGATGATGTGCGTGCTTATGCTAGGCATTACCTAGTAGTTTTGATTAGATGTTGCTCGCTCAGTTTTTTCCTCTCGTGCTTTTCTAAACACACGATCCGACCGCTTGGGAACCTGTTGGGGCTATTTCATGTCAGTATTAATCTGATAAGATTGATTTCTTCAAACTACAACCATCGGCCTAGTTTCCAATAAAACACCGGATAAAGTTCAAGTATATTTCGCGCACGCGCACGGAGAAGTCGCAATGGACTCAACCAGAAAATTCCCTGTTGTTGGAGATTGGAATGCGAGATTGGTCGTTTTGGGACAAGTCGTCAAAAAAAAGGCGAATTGATATCGCAGGCAAACTTACAAGGGTCATGGCCAATGAGTCGTCTAACAGGCCAATGGAAAAAAAGTGACGTTTGAAAAGGTGGGTCTATACCCCTGCCCTGCAAGACGGGAGCACCACGCGAGCAGGAGCACTCACAGATGGATGAGCCAAACCTAGCCGAGCAGTGAGCAGTTCTGGGTCTTGCCACCGTAAAAGAACCTTGAAAAAGGGGGGTCCTGGTTTTTTGCGGGGGACCACCACACTTTACTCGCGAACCAGTACCGGAAGAGGTACCGCTTCATGTAGTACACGCTGCAAGGCTTGACGCAACATCAGCGTACTATTTAAATAAAGCCAAACTTGTAACTGGACAGAAATGGCCAAATGCGTTTTCATGAGAAGGGGTTGAAAATGTGAATATTAAGCAAGATGAGAATGCGACGCCGATGCCCCCAACCCAACCCAACCCATGCAATATAATTCAACGCCTCGCTATGCCAACCGAGAACTCCGTGGTAATTCTTCTTCTTTAGCGGACCGTAATCTCAATTAGTTGGCTCAGTCTGCGCCTTGCGTTTCCTGGGCTTCTTGAGTAGCTTCTCAACCTCTTTCGGCCCTCTCACTCTCAAGCTCATCTCTTTCATGAGGTCTCCCCATACAACTTCAACTTTACATCGCGGGCAGTGTCCAGATATAGGGATAATATCCTCGGTAGCGTCTTTCCCAAGTATATGTTTACTCCAACAGGATGCGTGTCCAGTGCCTTCGCAACCGGTGTTTGAGCAAGTCGCATAAAGTCCTTTTCCAGGTTCCAAATGTTCCCCGCAGATCACACAATTGCCCTCCCTCTCGAAGTCGTGTATGGACCGTGTCTTTGTCACGTAGTCTTTCATCGGGGCGTAGTCAAGCGGCAAAGCATGAATGCCCCAGGGTTTCTCTGGCATTTTTTCAGCGTCCGAGCCTTCCATGACAGTCAAGCCTGAGCGCGACGGTTCAAAATCCGTCACCACCCGAATTGTATCTCGAAGAGGCTCGTTCGCAGTGTCGCACCACTTGTTCCACGCTTCGTAGACCTCGGGGGCGAAAAAGTGCACATTTAGAGGCCACCTAGCAAAGCTAGGAACACGTAGGAGGAGGTGAAGGTTTGAGAGTATTGAGGTCAAGCTATGACGTGGGCGTCTCGGGTGACCGTTCCGTTTCGTGCCCGCCGAGGTCGTGATGCGAGACGAGGATGGAATATGCAATGATAAGTGAGGATTGGTAAGAGCCCATCTGAAAGTCCATTAGTCCACAGGTGGGAGGCTATGAGTCTCATCTCGAGTTGCTTACTCAAATTTCAAAGCTGCTACCATTCCAGGGAACCCCGAGACAATGCCAACCATTTCCCACGGTCTAAGGGTATTCCGCGATGTGCGCGCAGCACCACCTTTAGCCTCGCCGTTGTGCTGCTTGAGCCGTCGCGGCGGATTAGGCGTCGAGCCGATATACAACGAGGCATGGCGCACCGTAGATCGCAGGATATAAACCGTATATAATGGGGGGATAGGTTTGGATAGAGCTGGCATTTCCAGGGCTGATCAACGCGTCTCAACGATGAGGTTTTCGATTTATGGTCGCAAGAGAAATCGGGCGGTAGTTGTATAAGGCTCGTTCCATTTCTATTGCATGAAACTCATGCAATTTAAACTAGAATGACTACTTCACATGCGCGACGCTCTTTACCATAGAGGAAGACAAGTCAAATGTGTTAGATATTCAAAAAGAAGTATGATGAATATCGATTATTTACATTTAGTATGAGGATGAGATGTCACAGCAACAATGAAAACAGAGATACGAGAAGTAGTGGGGTGTGGGGTTGGTGCACAGACCAGTATCATTACGTTGACGTCTGGACAGTGGGTCATATCGGCATATTCATTATCGATAATCGACCACTCCCCTTTTCCAGAATGCCAGAGTGCTAAACACCAGCCTTAGGTAGCTATATCACATCGCGACCAATCCATTGATATTCCCAGATGTTCCCAGTACTGAAGCGACTCGAGTCGCCGGATATCTTGATACATGTATTCTTACAACAGTCCCTGCTTCTGTAGATCATAGTAGACCTTCTCCGGCATGACATTGCCTTCGGCGTCCTCCATCTGTACGACGCTCCCGTCGTCTACCTTGTCCTTCCGCTTATCTTTCTGTATCTTCTCCCATAACCTCAGTGCTTCGTCGATACCCGTGATGTCTCGGAAGAGACTCGTATTCGTGATCCCTAGACACTTCAGACCGTAGATATGCCGTGCTTCATTAAAGTGCTTATCAAAGGCCCTCCGGCCCATGTACACGAAGTTGCCGCATACCTCGCAAGGGAACTCGACACCAAGACCATGAAGCTTATAAAGCCAGAACGGGATAGGCTTCCCGTCCCAGGCAAGCGGTAATTTCAACGGGTTATAAATTTTGTCCTCGTCGTCGTTATCCTCGCCGTCTTCAGCATCCCTTTGTTGTAACGTAGTGGCGGTAGCGTTGAACAAATTTTCTAGTTCCTGCTGTCTTTCGCGCTCTGTCATGCCTTGCTTTCGCTCGACGTTTACACGTGTATCGCTTCGTTCGGTGCTCATGGCGCTGGCGAGACGCTTCACTCGGAATTCTCTTTCCGCAATGGCGCGCTCTTTTAGTCGATTCGTTGAGCTTCCTCCTTTGCCGGCGCTGTCTGACTTGTCGGCTTCCTCCTCGGACGAACCCTGTAGCCTCCGCGCCCGTTCTGCCGCCGCCCGAACGTGCTTCTTGCCCGAAAGGTGACCCTTATATACGTTCTCATTCTTGAATTCCCTTTCGCAGTCATCACACCATATAGCTTCATCTGTGGACGCTCGTTTGGCAGTTCCGTCGGGCTTCCCATGGGGCTCGTCACTCTTCCAGTCTGCAATCTCATCCATTTCCCAGGCAGCTTCGAACTCCTTATCGAAGTCGGCGATGACCTTATCAACGTTCTCTAGCGGCCTAGTCTTTCGCATGAAGGTTTCGAGGTCCAAAGAAAGTTGACCGACATACTTGAAATATTGGTCCGTCATCTTCTCGGATTTCTTCAGCCCACCAGCGCCCGGCGCAAAGTTATCAAACGAGTCCAAATACTGGAGGTAGCTGAGTCTTTTGACGTTAGGAAGATTTAGATATAGCTCGTGGCAGGTATGAAGATCGAAGAAACGACCAAATGCTTCTTCGCCGGTGAACATAGTATCCACGATACTGGGTTGGGATTCGGCATCGGGTCCCTTCTTCGGTCGGTATGCGCGTTCGAGATTTTCGACAGGCTCATTGGGATATCTGGCATGGAAACTCTTTATGTCGGCGATTTGCTTGTAGAATTCTTCCATCGGATCGCCGGTACCGATCTGTTGGATCTCGCGTGACCTTGAGCCATCGGCATCCCGATAAATAGAGAGGAGCTTCGCGGATTGCGACGATATACGATCAAGGAACTGCGCTATTTGGTGGTCTCTCGCTAGGCGATCTCGTATCTGGAGTAAGTAGTTAGCAAGCAATTTCCCTGAAGGCGCAGACTGTAGAGAACTTACGTGTTTTGGCTCATCGCCAATCCTGTCCGCGATCCCCTGCTCGAGGCGTTCGAGGTCCTCGTGCAAGAATCTTTGCTCTTCTAAGAGCATTTTGGAGAAATTGGATTATTAAGACGTGTCGCAAGTCCAGTTACTATAGCGACGCAACGAGAAGTGTCAGAAACGATTATCTCAAACTTTTTATTACGAAAGATTGACGAGATTGATAGATGATGAGGCTGAATAAAAACGTTAAGGTACGTAGTTAAACCTTGAGCTTATATTGCCTCCGCCAATTACAAGCTCTCCCTTCGCTCAAATCGCCGCAGTGGCTAAGCTAGTGACTTGGAATCGCGTGATATTAGTGGTAGACTAAAGTGGGGGTCACGTCAGTAGCCACAGCTACTTCCTACTGTAACTTCCCCATAAAAGTTCTCCAGCCTTCTTTCGTCAACATTCCTCAATCGCGAATCTCATCAATTCAACTTCTCATTCGCGCCAATCAAACAGGTTATGTTCGCATCTTCATTGCGTGTACCTGAATAGAACAAACAAAATACCCTTGCATATCAGTATACGCGCCACCGAAACTCCGTCACCATGGCCGAGGGTGGTGGTATTGATCGTCGCGCCGACGAGAAGATGGAATTTTCCACTTCGAAAGAGGTCACCGTACATCCGACCTTCGAATCGATGTCGTTGAAGGGTAAGGCTGCGAATGACCGCTATATATAGCACCACTCGCTCTTGGGAAGCAGATATTAACAGTTGTCCTACAGAAAACCTTCTCCGCGGTATCTATGCATATGGTTACGAGTCTCCTTCCGCCGTCCAGTCTCGAGCCATCGTCCAGATCTGTAAGGGACGTGACACGATCGCTCAAGCTCAATCCGGAACCGGAAAGACTGCTACCTTTTCTATCTCCATGCTCCAGGTCATCGATACCGCCATCCGCGAGACCCAAGCCCTGGTGCTATCCCCAACCCGCGAACTCGCCACCCAGATCCAGTCCGTAGTCATGGCTCTTGGCGACTACATGAATGTACAATGCCACGCCTGTATCGGTGGAACTAACGTTGGAGAGGACATCCGAAAGCTCGACTATGGCCAGCACATCGTATCTGGTACCCCCGGTCGTGTAGCCGATATGATTCGTCGCCGTCACCTACGAACGCGCCAGATTAAGATGCTTGTGCTCGACGAAGCGGACGAGCTGCTCAACCAGGGTTTCCGAGAGCAGATCTACGATGTCTATCGATATCTACCCCCTGCCACTCAAGTCGTTGTTGTATCGGCTACCCTCCCCTACGATGTCCTGGACATGACTACCAAGTTCATGACAGACCCCGTTCGAATCCTCGTTAAGCGTGACGAGTTGACCCTCGAAGGTCTAAAGCAATACTTCATAGCCGTCGAGAAGGAGGATTGGAAGTTCGATACCCTCTGCGATCTCTACGACACCCTCACAATCACCCAGGCCGTCATCTTCTGTAACACCAGACGAAAGGTCGACTGGTTGACCGACAAGATGCGCGAGGCCAACTTCACCGTCAGCAGCATGCATGGAGACATGCCTCAAAAGGAACGAGACAGTATCATGCAAGACTTCCGACAGGGCAACAGCAGAGTTTTGATATCGACCGATGTCTGGGCCCGCGGTATCGATGTCCAACAGGTCAGCTTGGTGATCAACTATGATCTGCCTAGCAACCGAGAGAACTACATCCACCGTATCGGCCGCAGTGGACGTTTCGGTCGCAAGGGTGTCGCGATCAACTTCGTTACTAGCGAGGATGTTCGCATTCTCCGAGATATCGAACGTAGGTTATCTGCAAACACAATAATCATGCGCGATGCTAATAGATGGCAGTGTACTACTCAACTCAGATCGATGAGATGCCGATGAACGTCGCGGATCTTATCACTTAATCGCAGGTCTAGTCGGGTATGATGTTTTTGCGTGGAACTGATGAGACCATTCGGCAGGTTAGTTGAACGAAGTTAAGAGAGGAAGCATTCAAGTCGTGGGAGGAAATGGGTATGTCGTTTAGAAGTGAGTACATTGATCTTACGAATTCGGGAATCTAACCAAGTTAACCCACCCGCATAGCGCCGTATTTCGAGATCGATTACTGCTCGCAAAATTCCGATACGCTCATAGACATCAAGTTGTCAACCAACACATCCGCTTCAGTGTCCTTCTGTCGAGGAAATCTGTAGGTTTGGAAGTCTGAATACCTTCAGCTTTGAGTGAACTGTTGATCCATGCCCTACAAGGAATCATAGCCTTCCGTGGTCCTTTATTCAAATTGATACGAGGGCCATCGTACTTACGTGAACATGAACTGGGAAATCGGACATGAGATCCTGTCATCAGTAAACCATATAAGTCGTTGCTGGCCAATCATCCTCGTCAAACATGGCAACCTATTGACTAGGCCATTATATCATATTACGTGGAACTAGAAAGGAACATGATGGGAATACTCAAAAACATTGTTCTCAAGAGCACGCGCTATGTTATATATACCCAGCCTTCGGTCGGTCGCTTCATCAATGATTATATGTCTCAAGGGACCCGACCGAAGAAGTAAACATTATGAGCATAGTGTAATCAATCTCAATATTTCCCCATTTGAACCAAATCGTGTCCGATAGTACCATGAACCCCCTACCCTAAGTCTCCCAAGTCCCATAGATTCCATACTATATAGTACCTATACTCACACCGCCGTTGGCAGCCAGATACGCCTAGGATAACGCTTTGAAGCCTGCTCCGGGAATAAACGTAGATAAAACGAGAACCAACCATATCAGCTAGGTCTCCAATTTTAGCTCCATCACGGTTAAAGCGCTACCTATCGGTGTATTAACGTTTACGAGCTTGAGCTTCGGGTCCGCCATCCGGAATAATTCCTTCCAGTCGTTCAGGTCGCGCTCAACGCTATTGAAGAGGGCCATCATTGCGATATCCAGTGTCCTGGGAGAGAAGTGTTAGTCCAAGGGGGAATAAAATAATGAATCAAGTGAAATAGAGAATAGAAGAGAAGGTGGAAGAAAGTCATGTACCTGGTCTTGCGCTCTTCCAGCGTACTCAACGTGCCGCTATGAATCGCAATATTATCCATAACCACAATCCGCATCCCAGGCCTCTTCCTCGCGGCATCCAATTGCGCCTTCAGGATAAGCACAGCATCTCGATCCGAGTGGTGGTGCAGTATCCGCCGCAGCAAATACACATCCCCTTCCACCGTCTGCGGCGCGAAGAAATCGTACGCCATGAACTGCAGCCGGTCGCCTAGCTTCGCCATGTCGACTTCCTCCGCTAATGCTGTATTTGAGTCTTGCACTATGAATTTCAACCCCGGATTGCATGCCGCGATCGCGGTTGAGCAGTGTCCGTTGCCACCGCCCACATCGACGACTATTGACCCGGAGGGCAGAGAGCCCCAGTCAAAGCCAGCGACGAGATGTTCCGCACTAAGTTGCCGCCGCTTCGCCATGCCCGCCATGGCGCGCGCATACCGATCCGCCTTCATCGACGACTCCGTCGTCTGCCGCTGTTGCGTGAGGAACCCGAAAGCAGGCTGATCAAGACCGCCTTGCACAAGCCCCCTCAGCGCCGTCTGCCGCGGATTATTAGTCCGCAGCGGCGCCGGGGTGCCATGGATCGTAGGCGCATCGCTCGTGGACCACCGGCGGCTCATGGCGCGGGCCTCGGTGAAGAAGGCGCTCGACCGTAGCGATTCCTGGGTTAGCCATTCCACGGCGGCGCCGGTGTCCTCGTCGAGCAGGACGCGCGAGTTGCGGTTGTGCGCTACGATGCGGGTCCCGGGCTCCCGGAATATGTGGTACGTCATGAGGAGCTGCAGCACGCGCGTGCACTGCGAGGTGTCGACGCCGGCGGACCGCGCGAGGTCCTCGTATGTGACGGGCGTGCCGTCCGCTGGGATGTAGGATGCCAGCCGGAAGTGGCAGACATATTGAAGCGCCGCGTGCACGCGGTGGCCTTGCGCAATGCCCATAACATCTACTGGAGGTTAGTATCTGATTTGACGTGGGGATGACGCCCCTCAAGGGAACAGGTCCGGTGAACGCGAGGAGGGGTCTTGTAACATACTGCGAATAAATCAATAACACAATTCTATAAACGATATATAATATCATGATGAGATTTTAAGAAAATTGACTAACCATTCTATTGGTCCTGTGACAAGATGATTTAATTTATCGCACGCCTCGAGTAACTTCGACCTCGCGATGCTGAGGCTTTTATCGCCATGGTAATCGGTGTAAGCGTGCTTTGGCAGCGAGGTCTCGAGAATCTCCGCCTGCTTCCTGATAATATCAGCAAGCGCCGTAACGGTCATTTGGTCGCCCATCGCGATCCCAAATTTTCAAGAATTTTATAATAATAGTTAATGGTTTTTATTTTTGAAGATTGTTGAGTTCTAGACAACGGAGCCCCGGATTTTAATCAAAATGTGTAGATCATTCTACTAGCAGGGCGTCATTATATGTATACTAGGCATATGTATATGTACAGTCTAACCTTATAAAAGCCGCACTCGGTGACTTTCCCATCCTCTATCCTCATGCATGTCGCACAAGTTCCATGGTTGTTATCTAACCTGGGAAGTTCTAGCCCTTCATACACCCAGACCCTCGGAGCGCGGAGTTAATGTTATGGAGATACTACCTCTATTGGTAAGTAGAGGTACGGGGTTCCCACGGGGGAAACAAGGGGGCTTAGGATGGGGGCTCTCGTCGGCCGAGGGATGCGTGTTGACTTGTCTGCCTGTCCACTGATTTATTGAGGGGAGGGAACCGATAACGCGGACCGTCCCGTCGAAACAGTCAGACGCAACATTATTTTCAGCACCCGGCACGCCGCCCGACTTGGCACTCCCTCCATTCAATCTACTGTGCGTACGAGTGTAGGACATGGAGCTTGGCAGTCGGATTAGGGTCTCGGGTATCGTCGTGCCTCATCTCACAATCTAAAATGTCGTGCGCAACTCTTCGGTATTAATTTGGCTTGGCGTACGTTTTTCTACCTTTTTTGCTGCGCCGACGCGGTTACGACGGCTCACTTCACCAACGTATATCGAATGTCTATCAGACGGTATCCTCAGTTCGCCTCACACTTATCAATCGCATCCCGGATATACAAGCCAGCATCATAGGCGCAAGGGTGCTCACTCATAATCTAGGAGTACCGGTACCTGATATCCTGGAACATGTTGAGGGAATTTGGTGGGAGGTAAGCGACCCGGTCAACAGGTCAATCTTATTCCCTTTCGATACACCATCCAAACAGGGGCCACGAAAAAGTCCTCTCAAGACTGATAAGTCTACAGCATTGGATTAAATCATCAAACCAAAATAGTCAGTTGAGTGAATTAATAGCTGGCTGCGAGATCGACGGCGGATCAGCCTCTCTTAGCACGCGCATTCATTGATTCACCCCAGACCTCATTTATTGCGTTTCAGAGTGAACCCGACACTCATGTGACATAATGTACCTACCTACTTAGAAGCTTTACATCCCCTTGATAATCTTTAGATAAATAGTCTTGCGGTGTGCTTCACCACGATCCCCTAGGCCGATTTTAAAGTGCGTATTGCCATTCATCGGGCATTATACACCTCGCAATGGAACCGAAGTGGTCCGATCCTGAGACAGGAAAAGTCTCCCTGAAAGCGTCCTTCTCCTGCGCAGAAAATTTATAAAAGACATAAGACCTGGAACCAGTCGACGATGTTTATTCATATCCGCATGCTGCGTTATACAGCGTACAGAGTACACCGACGAGAAGACCAACAATGAGCCTTCGACCTGGACCTTCGCGATCTTTTTGTCCGTCATAAAGATGGCTTTAATAGACCTGCCGTCAACGATTGCCCGACGGGTCGATCCAAGGCATCCCGAGCAAGAAGCTCCCCGCTTACGACAGCCAGTGTTCAACAGTGAAATATAGCGGCGTCCTGGAACGCCGTGGTAATGATGTCGACATGATCCACGAGCGAGAGCGGGGACCGCGCTGTCAACGAGGTAGTCCACCAACCTTTCTTAATATCGGGGCAGAAGAATTGCACCTTGGGCTCGATATAGTTAGCCATAACAGAGCGGGCCGCAACACAGTCCGGTGTTCGAAACCGCCATCGATAAAAATCTGCTCGACGCGCTTCTAGCAGCGGCAATGGGCTTCGAACAAGGGCGCAAGCTTGAATGCCGCTTAAAGTCGCTATCGTCAAGTAAGCATCTGAGCGTAGTAGATACGATAGGAGGTTTGGCCATCTATGAACGTTAGTAGGATTTCTGTGATAGAGCTGCGCCTTGGAGACAAGCAACTAACGACGATGCCTTTCCCTCACTGACGGAGCAATGGATTAAGGCGCCTTTTGTTGGTGTACTAGGGATGTATATTGAATTCAAGGCGGCGCGATGTAGTAGGCTTAACATACTGTACCAACATTTTCTTGTTTGATAACTTCCAAGGTTCTTTATTAGTCCAAGCCATCTCGTCATCGGATCGAATTTTCCATGGGCGATACAATGACCATTCATAGACTCCAACTGTCATAACTTTGAATTTCATTTCTTTTTTCCGAGTATTCTTGCTACTTTAGTCTAGCCCATTCGAGTGAAGCCCTTTATCTCATTAAAAAAGACCATTTGGTATGGGCACATAATGGAAGGCTGTAACTTCAGACAATGCCGTTGTTTCGATACTTGAGACACCTACATATATCTAGAATCACCTCACCAGGACGAGATTACTCTGCGTCAACCGTAAGTCCCAATCCTCACAATTTGAAATCATGGCCCTATCTATCAGACCTATGCCCTCGTTCGACTTCTCTAAAGATGAGAAAACTCGAAATGAACACCATATAAACGCGATACTTAGCCATTGCGAATCATTACTCAATAGAGGTCGTGAAGGCCTCTCTGCCTTCGACTTACAAGACGCTTCTTGTGCTATTAATGATGCTTTATTCATGGCTACCGATACGCACGCATGTGAGTCCCCTCTTCTCGCTAAATGCTACCTCTACAAGGGCCATGTGATGTGGGCTATGAAGAGATATGTCGATGCCCGCGACGCGTACAAGCTAGCGTCAACCGTACCGTCTTACAACTCCATAGATCGCACGGCGTCCGAAGAGGCCGCTGGATTAGCAGAGAAAATGGACCAGGAAGTTCAAGACGAAAAGAGAAGGGGTGGCGTGTGGTTGAACAAGTACCAGGTGGAACATCTACACCCTAGCCAAGGTGAGTCTCGCTTCGAATACTACATGAGGCAAGTTAGGATGGCTGGCCTTCATTATGACTGCCCTCCTATTCAGAACGTGCAAGTGAGAAGAGCTCCTTGTATTCAGAGTGTACAGCTTCACAATCTACGAAGCCCTCAGCAAGTCGAATTTCATAGTGCTTGGAAGGGTGCGCCTGCTGGGAATAAACTGCGTAGGAGTGTACGCCGTATTGCACCGGACCAGTATACCAGTTATGCTCAAGGCCAGTCCACAATAGAGATGATATGAAAATTATATCATTGAGATTTTGTTGTCGTAAGATAGCAATGCAAGGCTGTAGTAATAATACATTATATGTTTCTATATATCATATCAAGCTTTTAACTCAACATCGAAGTCATCATTCAGCTTTATTATGATAGGGGCGAAATTCGGACAATAATATTATCTGAATCCGAAACCCCATTCGTGATACCTTCGACGGGCGATGGTTGTAAGAGAATCACACATTATGTAAAACCGGCCCGCTATGGCTACGGGCTTTTCAAGACAAATAGTTCGTCAACCATAGCACAGAACGATTTTTTTTGGCATTATCATTAGAAACTATCAAGTCATGAGTGAAGAGCGATCGTGAGATAAGTAACGCCCGCTTGTATCCCGCAATCCTTCCAGCCTCGGTTTATTGGGTATAAATGTTGATTCTTAGTAACTTAACCTGCCCCAGCACCACCGCTTCACAAACCACAAACCGTCATATCACGTCAAACCTTAACATCTACGACTTCACATTCAATTACACAGCCGAGGTGGTGCGAACGCTGCCACGGTAGCCGAACTGCCAGTCGTAGATGACATTGAATAGAAGGAAGAAGCTGAATAGAAGTTAGCATAGATTCGCAGATTTGTTTGACCGGAGTACATACAAGGCAATGAAGCTAAACGCCTCGACGGTGTGACTGAGTGCGCTAGCGTAGTCGGAACTCCAATCCTCTGCCGTGAACACAACAGCGACAAGCCAGAGGTAAGAGAAGATGACGTTGAACAAGAGGATGTAGCCGGGATATGTGCCAAGAACGAAGGAGACCAGGAAGAAGGCAACAGTCAGGACAGACTATAACATGTGTCAGCTTGTAGCTTGTATCCGACGTTTCGTTGGGCAGCGTCACTTACAATGACTTCCTCATAGATGATGTGACTACCGACGGCGCTACTCTCGGAGATGAAGTAGGACGAGATTCCCATCACAATGACAGCCGAGATCCAGATCAAAGCATTGCTGACGAGGAAGAAAGGGGGAAGCGCAAAGCGCGCAGAGGTATCAGTTCGAGCCATTGCGAATGGGATTGATTGGCTGGTGGTTGTAGAGAGGTAGTTTGAGGCTGGCTTATAGAAGTCTTGGCGGTGCTAGTGAAAGATCTTGGATGATGAAGAACGAATTTGACAATGGGGAGAAATGAGAAAGCAGCGAGGTACGAATAAATAGGCGGCCCAGGCCGGGCGCTCGGGCACCAGCCTCTGAGCGTTTGCATTTTGTTATGTGTAATTCGGCTACACGTCAACATGTCATGGGATACCAGAAAGTTCTATTTCTTGATTCCCGATGTCGATGGGGCCTATGAATGGCCTCGCACAAAGCGGTAGACCGCAAGTTCACGGACGCTAATGCACCGTAGATCTGGATGCCAAGCGCTCTTTTGGTTTAGACATGGTCAATGCCGACGAATGAGGCTGAAAGCTCGGGAGATGTAAGACGTCATAATATCACCAGACATACAACAATAATAAAGGATTTGATATATGGTTGACCGATTTCGATTCCTTGCGCTGCTTCGCTTCCATGCGCGTACGTAATATTAGGTCAATTGACCAACAAACGGCTCGGAACTCCGGCTTCAAAGCTCGTCATCCGTGAGTCGAATTCGTTCAATTTGACTTGAAAATAAGCCACTTACGCCTCCCTTGTGAGTTCTAAGTGCATATATTGGTTTAATGTATAACATCCTGCATTTTGTCTCACTAAGGTCGTACTCATTCCCACCCCTCCTTGAAGTTTTGAATCAGCGAACCATCGTGCCGGGTTGTCCGAAATTCTTCTCCTATATAACGTCTAATTAAGTTGAAGGGGGGGGTTATCGACCCCCCCTAGCTATCGACCGCCTGTCAACAGTAGCCAATCATATGGCAATAAGGTGCATGGGCCTCACTTTAAAATATAAATTTGATGTACCTTTTTTTTCGCAAAGCTGCAGCTGATTGGGCGATTCCAAAGTCAACTCTTATCGGGCGAATCAGAGGCCGTCAGGCTATTGATAAGCCTCGTCCTATGCAGCAACGCTTGTCGCCATGGAAGCTGAGCTATTGCACTAAGCAAGAAATGGAAGCAAAGCTAAACCTAGCTAGGACTAGTAACGAGATGATCCAGGCTGGATTGAGCAAACTATGCTCAGAATAGCAATTACAGCTCAGCTAACCAATCATGTATTAGGAATTTATGATGGATTTACTCAATGTACCGCGCTAGTAATGAACTATACCGTAAGCAGCCTAGCGCCCCCAGTTTTTGACAGGCGGTCGATAGCTAGGGGGGGTCGATAACCCCCC
The DNA here is from genome assembly GCA_022984865.1 of Hypomontagnella submonticulosa. Classification (NCBI taxonomy): domain Eukaryota; kingdom Fungi; phylum Ascomycota; class Sordariomycetes; order Xylariales; family Hypoxylaceae; genus Hypomontagnella; species Hypomontagnella submonticulosa. The sequence goes on from JAJKLF010000016.1 coordinate 687,138, forward strand.
CCTTCAACTTATACCCACCCCGCTTCCGGCCCTCCCCATAGTTTCCTCTACCGCTGTTTTTCGCAAAGGTAAGATTCTTGGTGCCCCATTTAAAAGAGAATTTCCATACGTTGAGCTATTTTTGTTCAGACTAAAATCTGGAGAATCTGTACGAAGGACGCTTGCAAAAGTTCTTTCCATAGGCAAAGTAGACCGACAGCTGCCAGACTTCATTACAGTCATCCACAGCTGTAAACCAGCTGCAAAATATTCTTTTCCAGGTGGATCCAGCTGGTGTGGCCCTAGCTGACCTTGCTATATATAGCTGGGCTATTGTAGTGTCAGCTGTAGCCAGCGGCTGGACCCTGTTGCCAAGAGAATACGCAGCTGTCTCGCAGCTGCCTACACCCTCTACACCTGTCAGTTCAACTTACCTATGGAAAAAACTTTTACAAGCGTCCTCCGTATTATAAGAATAAAAGTTGAGATAAATACGGCTTAACTTCATTTTAAATGGGGCACCAAGAATCTCACCTTTGCGAAAAACAGCGGTATTAGTTCTCATCGATAGCCTGTCGCGTATAATTACTCTATACTTCCATTCGTATCCATTCCTTACAGCGAGCCTTTTCAAGATCGAGCGACAGCAACAGGTAACCACTATCCGTTGACACTCACCAACGAGTACTCGTCCGATAGTCGTTGGACGAACGCCTGTATCGGTGACCTATTCTAGAGTTCATAAGAATTTCTACGGCCGAGAACTTAAGCCTGAATTCGGCGTTGGTATTAACTCCGGAGCGATCCGTATCGCCGTTTGCGAGACCGCGGATGCTTACATATACCTAACAATGCGCCATATGTAGGTAACGGGGATGAGGGGCATCCATCATTGGTTCATAATAATGAACAGAAATGCTTGATGATGGCAGCCTCATTCCCGTTTGTACTGCTCACCGGGATGCAACAGATGTAATCTAGGAGTATCTCGTCAGCTACACGCATGATACGAGAACTCACATGGCCCTGTTCCAGCGCCTAGCTATGCCAACCGTGGTAGCAAGAGAGTTTATTATATTTGGTAATATCGCAGGTTGAGTCCAATCACCTCATCCTTCGAAATCAACCTTGTCAAGATCTCAGCCTTACCCTATCGCAGACTATCACAGCATCAGCTGATAGCAGGGTACTTACATGTAGTATGTATATAGATAGAATCCGTTGGTTGGCTGATTTACCCCTGACTGGGACGATGCTGACAAATTCAGTGGTGGGGAAGCGAGACTATGGCGTATCTGACTAATACAGAAATATCCGGACACTTATGAATAACAAGCGTATTTCATAAATCAAGTACGGCGTTGTCAGGAATAGCAGCGAATCGCTACATGTGTAATTTTTGTTGACCTAATACAGCTTCACGATGTCGGTCCACCTAGTCTCGTCGGATGTAGCAATACAGTTTTGTCCGTTATGTAATAAGCCCATTGCCACAGGTTAGCCATCTCCACCACAATATTCCCTACCTCGACCTGCGAGTAACACGGCTTAGAATCTGCCTACAGGCGCCACCTCTCCTATTGCCGTCGGACCCTAGGTCAACCTAGAAAACGCCTTCGCTCTTGCAAGGAGTGCCATCTAGCAAAAACAAAGTGCAGTTTTGAACCCGAGTGCTCACGTTGTAGAAACAAGGGACTAGATTGCATCTATGAGAAGGCTGTTTCTCCTATCTCCATTGCTCGTCGGAGCCCCAGTTATGGGGACGGCCATAGAGAGGCACCAAAGTCGACGAACAGCTATGTTCAATCGATGACACTCTTCGATTCCGCATCAACATGCCATTCCCCCACATTCGGCTCTGCATGCAGCTTGGATCTGCCTGCTTCATCCCCGCGGTTGATAACTGAGCTTCGCTCGGACCCCGTTGCTGCACATAGCGCTAAATTCGTTTTGGAAGCTATGAGAGGGCTGCCTCGTACTATGGTCGGCAGGGAATCATTTTCATGGTTTAATCACGGGTTCTGGTATCAGCCCGAGCTTCCTCAGAACCTTGCCAAGTGCACCGACTTCGCTGTCACGTACGTCAAACGTCAATCCAAGGATGACTCTTTCTGGTCGATAATTAGCCAAGAAAATAAGCGGCTTCTCGGCGATCTCCCGCACAACTCGTTAAGCGACCTCATATCGGGAATGCAAGCACAGATCATATATATGATCATGTTCGCTCTAGACCATAGCTCTATGGATGAAATTCCAGAGATACGTTTGAATATGCTCATGACATTTGAGGTACGTCTCATATAAAGCCTCAAATCTAGCAAAATCCAGCTAATCCCAATAGCTTTACGGTAAAAAGAGTAATGAGCTCGACCAATTTATATGGTTCCCTGTCAGCGATATAGACAATCGTGACGTGACCTGGGAAGAATGGGTACATATTGAGTCCCGACGAAGGTGCGCCAACGCAAAATCCGCCTCATAACCTTACCACTAATTCATCCTAACGTCCATATAGATGCGCTATCACTTGGTTCCTCCTAAGCCGCGTGATGGATCTTAAGTTCGGGGTTATGTGCCCCAGCGTAACCAACTACCGTGCGCTTCCTCTTCCCTCTCCGGGAGTACTATGGAACGCTAGAACACGGACTGAATGGGAGACTCATCGCGAAGTGCACTTTCAAGCCCGTGCTGCATCGCTTCGGACCTTTGGTGATTTGATAGAAGCCCGGTCGGCTCCTTCCGGCTCAGACCTAAGTCTAGAGCTGGATAGATGGCATGCGAATTGCGATAAGCTTGGACTGCTGCTCACATTAGCCAGCACCATGGTGTGAACCGAAGACTTCGCTGAAGAAGTTGCCTGAGATTTACGTAAGGTGATCGCGTTATTCTCTTCGGGGGCCCATGCCGCGCATTTACCGTTACACATTATATACTTGCAGTGGCACCACGTACACGGACTGAAGAATGTGTATGTCATCTTCGCTTTGCATGGACAACCGACGTGATAACGAGACTAGCTAGTCAAACGCTTGGTAATGAGTATGCTTCTAATTGTTGTACGGATCTGATCCTAATCCTGTCTGGAATCACGCCGATGCTTCAGCGCCGCTTGTTAAACTTTCTATCCCTAAGATACTCCTGTAATAGGAGCATCTCATGCCTCCAAGCGGGACACCTATCGAACGCCAGCTTAAGATGTATTAATAACCCAGTAAACACGCTGTATTAGCGTATGTTGAGAATTCCATCAATACCTCCCATATTCCTCTATGATAGCACCTTTCTATCTTCCCAGAAGATGGCTGGGAATCGGCCGTGGTCATCTACGATGCGTCCCTCCCTCTTCCCTCATTCCTTAATACTATCTAGCGACTCAACGCTTCCCACAGGACTCTTAGCAAGGCAGGGATGCCGGTTCAATGGACGACACGTCGAAAAGTTCTGGGAGCATCCAGAGCAACGAAATTTCACGCGTTGGTGCAGAGGATTCAGCTTATTGTTGAGTTGTCGTCCTAAAAGTCCTAGGCCAACGTTGTGCCAGCGGCTCGTACGACGAAGCCGATTGTCGCGTGTCTTTCTCCATTGCCGTCTTAAAGGCCTGGTGCTGTGGTATGAATGGCTCTGGTATGGATAGATAGGTTTGTCGTTCGGCCTGTGTTCTCGTTGAAGGGTCGGCGAACTAAGGAATGGGTTGTCGGGGGAACTGTAGCTCCCGGCTGGAAGGGCCCGGTATCGGGAGTGTAGCACATGGATGTTGCGGGAGGCCGGTTCTCGTTCGGTAGACCGCCCCTGATTTGATTCCGGAGTCTTGATCGGAGTCTTCAGACAAGCTTGGTGGTGAAACGGTCGGTAACGAGGTGCGAAACTGAAGTCGTACTTGGGTTTCCCATCATGCAGGCTCTCTTTCGATGCTGCTGTGTCTACTTCGTCCGTCGACTCCGAGTCCAAGACGGAACGTTCATCTGGTACTACGAACCGAGGCAAAGAAACGCGAGTAACGGCCGTGTCAGCCGAGCAAGTGCTGCTATCTTGCTCGTCTTCGAATTCGTCAGTTGGCTGGCATGTACGCCTGTGGCGTTTCGCAGAGCTATGTTCGCCAGGGGCAATGTTACAAAATGTTGACAATGTCATGATTCTATCAAACGGTATCGGATAACTAATTGTTAGACGCGACGGGTTTGCCGATTGAAAATATCACTCTATTCTCTAATGTGAAGTATTTTGCCGATTATTCTCAGTACCAATGTTATTCGTGAGTTAAACCTAGACCTTTTCCACCCATTCCACGAGCTGTACCATCTACCCCCTCCAAATGGTGTGCGAACATTGGCGAGTGCGATCGAAACAATGAAGTAGACGGATCAAGATTACGTCATGACAAGGCCTTCGAAGCGTCCTTTAGGGGTAACGACAGCTTTAAAATACGATATTCAGGACCACTCCTGCCATCTCGAGTCAAAACTGGAAAGGAGGGCCTCGTCTTTAAACTGCGGCCCCTCCGCGTCAAGCAAGAATCCCATCTCACACCTATCAAACTCGATCTTCCTCGACTTTTCCTCATAGAAAGAGTCGAAGCGCGGGGAAAGCGCATCCCTAAGGCTCTCGACATTGCCGGCAGGATGAAGCGCTTTCCAGGGGTGGGTACATGTTTGTGCTTTACACGTCTTCAAGACGAAAAGCAGCGAGTCCAACCTGGCAACTACCTTTTCAAGGGGCGCGCCAGCGATGCGCTCAGGAGCCTTCTCGTCTGGGTGTAAGAGATTAACCATCTGCCCCGGATCTGTCGTCATGTCGTGGAGTTCGCGCTCATTATTGCACCATACTTGGTAGTGCAGGTTATACGATTCGCTGACGACACGAAGGGCCTTGTAGGTATTATTCGTGTGTAATCTAGGATACGAATCGAGCACCTGACCCTCGTTGGACGCGAAACCCCAGTGTTCGACCGTTACATGTTCGTGACGTGTCTCGATTGCTTGCGCTAGACCTTCTTCGGTGAGGGGAATTGCGAGTCCGTCGAAGTCTTCCCTTAGAGGAGCGCCAACGATTCCTAGTAGCGTAGGCGCTAAGTCCGTGTGTGTGGTTACGATACCACTTGTTGCTTTCTTCGGGACGCCAGGGCCCCTGACGATAAGCGGAATGTTGATGTCTTCCTCAAAGCTACACTGCTTAGCAGGCTGCATTCGATGGTGGCCAATATGATAACCGTTGTCGGTAGTGTAGATGATATACGTATTATCCAGAATACCCATGGCTTCCAGGCGACTGACTATTGAATCCACCATCTCGTCAACGCTCTGGAGGGTTCGGAGTCGCTGTAGGTAGAAGTGGTCATTATAATCGACAGTCTCCTGGCTCTGCTTGGGCAACTTCCGGATCCAACTAGCACCAGATGGTTTATCAGGATTGAAATTCGCTGTCCGTGGAACCTTTGCGCCTTCGAAGAGCTTGGCGTGCCTCTCGGCTGGCACTGGTGGGGTGAATTCGATCTCCTCCAGTTCGCTATGGCCGCCATCCTTAAACTTGGGAGACCACAAATTGGCATGAGGCGAAACTGGCGCAACTCCTAGGAAGAAAGGTTTCTTGGCTTCAAATGCCTCATCTAGTAATCCTAACGCTTTTTCTTGTATCACATCGACGGAGTGTCGCCCCTCGAAACTCACTGGCGGGTCGTGGTTTCGCTGATACGTGCTGTTCATATACCAATATGTGAACGGGTCCAGTAAGAAATCCTTTATACAGTTAGCGCTTGGCTCATTGATGATAAATGGAACTTACAGAACCGGTCCAGCCGGCAGCATGAGGCGAGTCGTAGTTATTGACGGTGTGTGCGTTGAACAACTTCCCGGTGTAATATGTGTTATAACCCGACTCCTGCAGCCAGACGGGAAGATACTTGTCGTTTAGTCCCTGACTAACGAACTTTGGGTAGCCACCTACGACTCCGATAAGTAAAAGTCAAGGTCTGGGATTATGTCTCATACCGTACGGCGGAACCACATTGGTGACGTTCGTGTTGTGAGCGGCTTTACCCGTCCATAAGGTTACACGAGAAGGACAGCATAGGGCGGTCGTGCAGAAGTGCCTCTTGAACGAAGTCCCATGGTTGATTAGATGCTTATGTACGAATGGCATATAATCAAGTGAATTCATATGAAGATCTTGGTCATCTGTGAGGATGAACACAATGTTAGGCTGTGAGCGCGCTTGGCTTCCTTGGCCATCTTTAAGTGACATCGGTTTCTGGTTGTCTGGCCCAAAGACTATACCATACGCCAAGTATGGAAGGCATACTGTTGCGAGAAAAAGGGAAGAGTATAATGACCCCATGGTGATAGTTGGGTCGATTCTCTGAGTTCAGTACACTGCCTCTCTTAGGGTGATAGGCGCAAGTTATTTAAGGCATTCAGTCCTTAATCCTGATCGTTATGTGATAACTGCTGCCATATTCTTAAGGGACAATAACAGATGAATGTTCTACACCTCGTATTAGCGACTAGCTTATTCATCGTAACATCGTGTATGAAAGTCAGGGTACCTCGGGCCATTGCCGGGTACCTAGGTATATCTCGGTTGGAAGCCTTGATCTAAAGAGAAAATAGCTACTATTGAAACGTATCTTCATTTAGTACCAGGGTGTTTGCACCAGCTGAAACTTAGGAATTCAGGATTGGGATATCATAACCCGATGGCCGCGACGAGGGTAGAGAAGGTTAAGAGCGCGCACACCAAACACAATAGCTGTAAGAAGAATCCTACCTCTTATATGAAACCAGATAATCAGACAATGATATGATAGGAATCAAGATAATAGAAACATTTTTGAGATATATCAATTGCAAATTGAAGCTGAGCCCTAGTCGGAGCTAAACTAAACATAATATCAAGTTGGAACCCCCTCATTAAACATGCGGAGAATGGAGGCAAGGTAGCATCGTTAGCTTACGGCACAGCAACCTGGAGCCGTCCATCAACCGTTCTGCCGGGGCTTTTACCCCGCATTTTTAATATAGATTCAGATTTACTACTACATTAAGATGTAGCGATAAGACATGTAAGAAATTTCTTTAAGTAGCTGGTGACTTGGCTGTTGAGGGTATCGTCGTTGTTGGATGTTCATGATGATCCTCTGTTCATAGACAGCTCTCTAAAGCGAATCGAGGACATTGGGACCCACGTTGAACATGGCGACCGTACTCCCATCGGAAGTATCCGAGAAGGCTGCCTTAGCTGAGGATGCTGAACTCGGACCCGATGAGGAGAGAATCGCTTATGCAGTTCCTCCTCTAGGAAAGCCGCAAGCCAACAAGAGATTCTGGTTTCAAAGATCAGAGCACTATGACCCAAACGATATTGCGACTCAGGTATAAGAAATCACACATATACCGATCAGTTCGTGTCTAATAACGATGGTTAACAGCCGAGTGTTTACGACAACCCGGACACGGCAGCTCAATATCAACCGCGCGATGATTGGTAAGGCAAGCCTATGTGGAGGAAGCCGAGTATTTTACTAACTCAGGATAGGGAAAACATTCATCGATTTGACCCTAAAGCACGATGGACCTGGGGGGAGGAGCATAAAGTGATTAGGAAGATCGATTGGCGTATCATGACGTGGACGGCGATTATGTTCACGGCGATGGAATTGGACAGGGCCAACCTCGCTCAGTCCCTAACCGATAATTTCCTAGACGACTTGCATATGACCACAAATGGTAAGCTTCGCCTATTCAGACCCTGAGAACCACGAAAGCTGACTCTGCGGAAGATTACAACCTGGGGAATACAGTCTACGCTGTATGTTTCCTGGCTGGCGAGTTCCCAGCTCAGTTACTTGCGAAATGGCTGGGACCTGATCGATGGATCCCATCTCAAATCGTACTTTTCTCAGTTGTCTCTGCGTCTCAGTTCGCACTGGAAGGCCGAACGTCTTTCCTCGTATGTCGTGCTTTGCTAGCACTTCTCCAAGGCGGTTTCATCCCGGAGGTACGTCACATCTAGAGTCTCAGGATGCCCGTTCCAACTATTAACGATGGTTTGAAGTGTGTCTTATATCTCTCATATTTCTACAAACACCACGAGCTCACTATTCGACTCGGATATTTCTGGTCGGGAATGTTTTGTGCCGATATCCTTGCGGCGATTATCGCGTTTGGTCTCTTGCATATGAGGGGTGTGGCAGGCCAGTCGGGATGGCGATGGCTCTTCCTCATCGAGGTAAGTAGAAAAGACGTTGAGCGCCAAATAAAATAAAGACTAAACAATTGAAGGGACTCATAACCGGAACCATTGGGCTATTGTCCTACGTTATGATGCCTCCCGGTCCCACCCAGACAGCAAGTTGGTCTCGTGGGAAGGAGGGATGGTTCACAGAACGGTACGGCATCATCCCTTATTAAGACGCAGTTACTAGATGCCAGATGCTAATCCGGACTAGAGATGAAACAATCATGGTAAACAGGATAATTCGAGATGACCCGAGCAAAGGAACGATGCATAACCGACAGCCCATCACCCCCAAGTTCCTGTGGAAGAGTCTGACAGATGTGGACCTTTGGTAATACTCGCGACCCCTTCGGTAGGACAGCGCTAACATGAGCTAAGGCCCCTTTATGCTATTGGGCTGACGTTCAACATTCCGACCTTCTCGCCGCAACAATATCTCAGTCTCTCTCTTCGAGGTCTCGGTTTCGACACCTTCGAGACCAACCTTCTGTCAATTCCCTACCTGGTTCTGAAGAGTAGGATTCCCTTTTCCAATACTGGGAGAGTATAGCTGATATATTCTAGTTATCAACATGATGGCTCTAGCGACGCTCGCAGAAGTTACTGGACAGCTTGCCGCATGCGCAACACTCTTCCAATTCTGGTGTCTACCATTCTTAATTTACTTGAGAGTCGTAGACACGACTCAAGCGAATAAATGGTTGACATGGGGTATGATCTCGCTATTACTAGCAGCGCCCCTAGGCCATCCGGTACAAGTGGGTTGGATTTCCCGGAATGCGAATACCGTCCGTTCGCGAGCTGTCGGTGCCGCCCTTTACAATATGTTCCTTCAATCCGGTGTCATCATCTCGTCGAACATCTACCGTGCCGATGACGCTCCGCTGTATCGACGAGGAAATAGCATCTTGATTGGTATCTTGAGTCTAAATCTAGTGCTCTATGTACTAGCGAAAATCTATTACGTCTGGAGGAACCGAATAAGGGAGCGCAAGTGGAGTGCTATGACATCCGAAGAGAAGCTTGTCTATCTTGCGGATCACCAGGATGCTGGAAACAAGAGGCTAGACTTTAGACTTGCCTCTTGAATGCCGTTCATGGTTCACAGCGGAAGGTTTCGGATAAACGGGCCCCTACGGTCTTCGAGATATGCGCTCTGAAGTTAACCATACGCCAGCCGGTACCAGCAGATAGTCTAATCAATATACGCGCTGAGTGGGCTCCCATAGCGCTTTAAATCGCTACGCTCGAGGTGCATACCCTGGCATATTGGTGATGAAAGTCGAAAGCCTGTAACATGGCCATCATAAAGGATAACGCTGCTGAGAGCGCCGTTACATGCATGATCTGGTGGCTCGCGCCGAAAAGATCAAATGTCCTAGGGTACCACCTCTCTGGAAACTGTAGTTCTATTAGTAACGGATAACATGTCTTGCGAGGATTATACTGACTCTGATGGCATATATCAGTGCTCCTGCGCCATTGAACAGAGTGCAAGCGGCTATCCACCCTAGGCCAACCCGACGACTCTGCTCCTCAAACCCGTATACGAGAATTGCGAGCAGATTAGGAAGCACTACAGCGCAGAACCCGAAAAAGGCGAATAGGCTTGCCCGCATGTGTGCCAGATGTGGTCCTTCGACAGATGGGTGAAATGTCATATAGGAGCACATGCCAGCGAGCACGGTGTTGAAAGTCCAGTAGACGATCTGGGCACGCAAGTTGCAAGGGACGCTGTAGTAAATGAGAGGTATATTCGCTCCCCACATCAACAACAGGATTCCTTGATAGTCGAACTTGACTCCAAGGGATCGTACAGCTTGGCTGTGGCACATAACGGTGTGATAACTAGATGGGTGTTAGATGGTACGCACCGAGGAGATGGTCTAAGGGAACTGACACGGTAGAGAACGTAAAGCAGAAACCAACTCCTATGAAGTATACACTGCACACTATGATATCCGCCGTAGTCGCTATCTTATAGCGTGGTGGAATTTCCGTCTTGAAAACATATAGGGGTAACGCAAAAAACACTAGTGCCCCAATAAGATGAGTGAAAATGTTTACTGTTGTTCATTAGTAAAGGACGATGATTTCCAACGAGTCAGTCTAGCAAACCTGTTTCGTTATGTATATATGACCAGCTGTGCAGGCAAGACCATAATGAAGGGATCTCTCGTCGATATCCGGTTCGTATATGCTCGCTCCCATGTCTGGGTAAGAGTGCATGTCAGCGTCAAGTTTCTTATGAGTCCAATAGGAACTACTTACTGTGTCCAGGGAGCTGTACTCTCCCATTCTAGCAGTCGTGTTAATTTTACGCTTTCCTGCTTGTCTAACACGGGTTGACGATCTGTCTGCACCGAGGTATCGTGGAGCAACCGCCCCCGAAATTTTTGGGTCTCAATACTTTTCGTAATGAGGGTCTGGGAACCCGTAACCCGTTGAATAGCCATGGCCATTCGTCTTCTAAGTCCCTTATACCTTATAGTATCACCCAAGATTCTAGGTTATATAATGGAAACCACTCGGGGTTTTAACGACGATAAGGCGCAATCGGATCGATCAAAAAAGCCGAGAAATACAATTAACGATAGTGCGTGGACCCCAGATAATAAGACGGATGTAACCCCTGAAGCAACCCTTGTCACCGCCAGCCGAAGGGGTCGGTGGGCCTAACCAATAGCGAACGCGAAGGGAAATATCCAAATGGGAAGCAAATGGATTGCGGTTCGAAACCAACAGCAGCAGATCAAAAATTGTTGAGTTACAGATTTCATAGCCGCGGAGATAGCGGATGGTATGTAGTAATAAGCTCCACCGTGAAAATTCGGATATCTCTGGGGCTGAAGCTAAGACGATTTCCTACACGATCGGAGCCCTATTTTAGTACGGCACGGCGCTGGGTCGCGTTTTACTAGATTTTACCCATCAGCCAGCCTGGATCTAGTCGTAGTATATAGGATTTAAAACTGATGGATTGAAATCTTAATCATTCAGAAATGTTCAATGTTGATTCATATCGCGATATCTTCTTTTAGATAGTTTTCATACCTACATGTAGGTACGTTAGGTCAAAACCATAGCGCTCTAGGTGCCGTCTACCTACCCACAACACCCAGCCCATCAACCCGCGCAGTAATTGCCAAAGACAAGGACTATATAGGATAACTTACTATGTAGAGAGCGAGAAACTTGAGGGGGGAAAGACCCGGGTTAATCGTGACCAGACGTCGCAGCCATCTGCCTAAGCTGTGCCTCAACTGCCTTAGACCCATCCAGGCTCTCGTAACCCACCGGCCGGGAGCGACGGGTGGGGGCGGGAACGATCACCACTACCTAGAAGCTAAGGCAACACGACGCTCAATCAGACCTGATTTAAAGCTGCTCATTCGAGACTTACAGCACTCAATGAAGGAGATAGCCAAACACAACGATGAGTAACTGAATATTCCATAAATTCCATATATCTCGACGGTGGGTATCTATGAGTTTCTAAGCCATAAGCCAAAATCCCGCCCTGCTCGCTCGCTTGCTTGCTTGCTTTGCTATTTCAAAGTCCCAACCAATGACCCTGCTTAACCCATGCGCTATAATGCCAAAAGCGACCCTTTCCAACCCTGAACGCCATATGCTTAATTTCCCCTCGTAGACGATTTCTCGAGGGTTGTTCGTAATACCGTTAGTCTTACAAGCAGATAGACATCTTTATCTCTTATTCTGCGTTTTCCGTCATACACTTCATTTCCGTATCCTGTTACGCATCACCAATCTTACACGGCCGTGCCAATACCACCGGGTGCAGTACGGTTCTGCTGTGCCGCGCTCGGTGGTATGTACAAATCGTTGAACCTGTTCCTCCCCGATGATCCCTCGCTAAGGACGGGACTAAGAGGCCGTTGCTGCTCTGACTCGTCGTCAATGTCATGCTGCTGCTCCCCTGCTGGCGTAGCCATAGCGCGCCCTTCTTCGGCGGCATGCTCTTTAAAAACCTCAGCGACGCCTCCTTCACGTTCAATCTCCTGCCACAGGTGTTGGTCGCGCGGGAAGTAGATGCGTTGGAGAGCGGTAACCCCCAATTCGAACGCGAGTACGGCCGCGATTGTGGCACCCGCTGTGGCCCACCAACCTAGTTTATTGCCGAACTCGTGCACGAAAGATCCGCGCACAATGTACGGGCCAAAGTTAATGGGGTACACACCCCCGATGAAGAAGTTCCAGATGAACCAGCCCACAATGGAGAGCGTGAAGCCGCCGAATGTGATGGCCGTCTTGTGGTGGCATTCCAATATCCTAGGTATACTCTGTTAGACAGGGGTAAGAAGCATAGGGGGTTGGGGAGCCAACTTACAAGATCTTGACGTTGATGAGTATCACAGCAACGGTGAATGCCAACTGTCCAAACGGAAATAGAGAATTGTTCTCGGTGAAGAGGATATCCTTAAAGAACCCCCAGACCATCATGAAGATAACAATAGTATCGACGGCGCCGGAGAGCATCCAGCCCAGGTACATCTTGACATTAAAAGCTTCGCTCCGCTGGCCAAAGGTATAGAGTTCGGGAACCGCGAGCAGCGTTTCGGCTTGTAAGTCTTTCTCGAAGATGCCGAGCAGGATAACCGGTAGAGAAGTGAAGAGTGCATTAAACACCGTCAAACTCCACGATTCGTAAATCGACGTGCCCGTGTAGCCGTTCCAATGCTGATATTGCGCTTGGATGATATAGAATACCAACTCTTTCCAAAACGTGGCGAGAATGTATTTCGCCGTTCTCAGGTACATCCAGCGTCCGTGCACAAGGAGAAGTCGCTGTAGGAAACGGAATTGGGCGATGGAGTAATCCGCAACACGGGCGGCCTGGAGACCTTCACGGCCTGATATGCCGATACCGACGTGGGATGCTTGAATCATAGCTATATCATTCGATCCGTCGCCAATTGCTAGCGTCAATGAAGACGGTACCGTTTCACGAATAGCTTGTACCAGGCCCGCCTTTTGGGACGGGGAAGCTCGACAGCAGATGACCGAGTCGATACGGACGGCGAGATCATAAAACATTATCTTCAAAGACTCGTCCTTTTCGATCACCCCCAAGGTGTGGCCATCAACGACAAGAACAGAATGAGCCACCGAGCCGCGACCAACGTCGATCAGAGTGGATGTGATTTTCTCCTGTAACTCGTCTGTGGTAGCGTCGAGAATGTAGAGTTCAGAAAAAGGCTTGGCCAACCTCGCAGAATGCGCGATATTGATCGCCGTCTCGCGCTTGTCTCCTGTTAACATCCATACCTTGATGTTCGCCCTGCGAAGCTTCTCGATGGTTTCAGGGACCCCCTGTTGGAGCTTGTCTTCGATGGCAGAAGCACCGGCAAGATCGAAATCCCGCTCGATGATTTCGGCCGCCTCTTCGATGCGCTGTTGCCTATCCACTAAGCTCGTAGTTGCAGCTCGGTAGACCTTCTTCCACTCATCATACTCCTCAATGCTTATATAGCGATAAGCAAAAAGAAGAGTACGAAGGCCTTCCGAGGCGAATTCGCCAATATGCTGGAAGCACCGCTCGAAGATAGCACCGTCGTCACCAGCTATAAACTCATCTACAAGTCCATCGTAAGCCTCATCGCCTCCGGCAATCGATACCGGAGAAAGAGCTATAGATTGCCGCGTGGTATTGACACCGTCCTCATACCCTGCAGTATCGTCCAAGTTCATCGTCTCTCGTCTCGTCAACCACGTATCCAGATCATCCGACACGGCTGAGCGACGATTTATTTCAGTAGAGATACGTCGGCTGCTCCTCCGGAACATACTACCACGCCTGCTTAGGTTTATGCTGTTTCTGGGACTATACGTGCTGCTTAGGCGACTCATAGCCCTCTCAATTTCCACACTCTTGCGCTTGCTGGCCCTTCGCTCCACACTGGTCGCTTTCTGTTTGGCAAGAAGCGCGTTTCTCAGACGAGAAATCATGACATTATCAGCGCCTTTGCAGAACACGCAGACTTTACCATCCGGCATACGAATGATAATTGACATTCGCTTCCGTTTGCTGCTAAACTCGATCACATCGAGTACCTCGTACGATTCCGAGACGAGCTCTCCTTCGGGGCTCTGGAACTCAAGCTTGATGGAATGGGTTGGGCGATCAACAAGAAGGTACCCTAGATCCCGAGCGGCTTGTACCAGCGCGAGTTCATCCGGGGAAGCGGCTTGAAAAGCAAGCTCGCCATCTTCTTTGACCTCGGGCAGGCAGGTATGACATAACGCTACACAGAGGAGAAATTGTCGGGCTTTCTTCGAAAATGTCGTGTTAGGATTGTGTCGGATGTAGTCTAGCAAGGCTTCTGTCTTCGGAATGGGCGCATTTTGCGCTGATTGAGCTCCAGACCAAGTAGAATCGGGTTGACGCTGGTTATTAATCAATGGAGTTTCAATAGGCTCATCTCGCTCGGAGATTATATTTACACCCGGTTCGTCGTCAACTTGTCGGTTCTGGGTCCCCATCCTTCCTTTAGATGTATGCGCTCCCTTCTCTTGCTGATCCCGCTTAATGTCCATATCGTGCAACCAGGCGGCCCCGGCAACGCTAAGTTTTCGAAAGCGCATCTTATTTTCCGTCAAAGTGCCCGTCTTGTCGGAGAAGACGTAATTGACTTGTCCTAAGTTTTCTAGAATCGTCGTGGTATTCACCACCATAGGAGTATTGCTTTCGCTATCGTACATTTCCACATCATCCAGGAGGAAAAACTGACCTATCTTGATAATCTCCAGACTCACATATAAGGAGAGTGGGATCAAGGTATTGAAAGCAATGATGAAACCGAACCAAATATGAGCGAATGGTACGCCGGCGTTATCCAGATATTGGGCGTGTCTCTCGTATGCATTCTTCCATAGATAATATCCCCCCATACACCCGATGGTGAGAGTAAGCACAACGAGGACGAGGAGTATGACAATGCGATTCAGAAGACCCTGCATCTTAGGGGCTTTGGCGCGAGCATCCTTATTTGCGTTCATGCGTATCTTACATTCTTCGCCCGTGTTAATAACAAGGCCGATCACTTCGTCCGTATTTCGCAATGTCGAGCCTCGATATACGACATCGCTCATCGTCAACGGCCTGGTTTCACCGTTGACAGTGACACGTCCCTCAAAGTTGTAAAGGTCGGCATTAGGATCCTCGGAGACCACTTCAGCTCCACAATTCCTGAGATTCTCTATGGTATCGCAGCACTTGGCTAGCAAAGAACACGCTTGTTTGCTCTTTAGGTTAGTCTCGCCGTCAAGGGCCATTGTCTCGATATAAGCCACCCCGTTGTGGCCGGTCGCGTGGAGGATAATGATATCCGCCGGTACGTTATCATCTCGCCGTAACCGAACGACATCGCCGACTCTAAGGTCTTGCCATTGAATGGCTGCCCACATAGACTTTTCCTGGTGGCCACCGATGTCTTGCAATTCGGTCATCCCCTCTTCTTCCTCCCGCCTCTTGGTGCGTCGCTTGTTAGTTAAGCCCACTACCACGTTCTTAGCCTTAGCTGGCGCCTTTTCGACCGTTCCATCGGGGTCTAGAACCCAAGCCGGGGCCAGATTCTCCGTCTTATCCAACACATATCTCCTATAGTCATCATACCCTTCCTTCGCCATACTGATAGAGACGAAGATGAGGAGAGGGATGAGAGTGGTGTAGGAACCTGTCGTACTGAGACCCGGTATCAGTTGTAATATAGCGATAACTAAGAAGTAGAAATTGGCCAGCTTGCTGAACTGGAAGTACAGCTGCTTCGGCACAAATGACCATTTAGAATACCGACTAGACCGTATGAAGTTCGAAATGTAGTGTTTACCGCTCCGTTCGTCAGTTAAAGGCGTCTTGCGGGCGTCACCCGCACTGACGGGTATGTGTCGACCATCGCGACTCGGAGGGAGAGGCCGCTGGCGCAGGAGCCCCTCGATAATCCACTTCTGGTAGTAATTATTGAACGACTCTTCCAACCTGGCTCGTGGTCCTCGGGCTCGTTTCCGTTGTCGGTTGACCCATGCGCGATAGTTATCCAGCCGAAGCGATCCATCACGGCCAGTGTCGTCGGTGTCTTGACTGTTCTTCCCATAATCAAACAGGCCTCTAGATTTCCCTTTCTCTATCCGTGTATCAGACCGGTATTCGTCATGTCGCCATTCACCTCGGTTGCCGGCCGATTTCGAGGACGAAGCGTGGGCTTGAGAGGGATCGTTTGAGTCCATTCGTGAGTCGGCCGTCGGATGAATAGAAGCATCTATTCCACGCCGTTCGTCGCCGAAGGGAATGTCGTCAGAAAAGCGCACGCGATGCGGTGAGTTGTCGGTATTTGTTCTACGTGGCCACCGACCGGAAGGGTCTCTAGGTTCTTCGCTAACCCGGGCATCCTCGTGCCTAAAACCGGGATGTAAAGGCAGGTAACGCTGCCGCGACGTTTCAGCATGCTCAGGATCGTCATCGTAATTCGACATAGCTCCAAGCGGGAGTCTCATACAATTCGGGTCACGGGCCCGGAATGGACGAAATCTGACAGGAAATAATTCAGGTGATGTCCGACAGCGAGGGGTATCAATTAGAACCAACTGATGGCTAGACCTCGGATCGTGGACTCATTGGGAGGATATGATTGGACGGCTATATACAAAAGCACCGGACCAGTTTCCGTAGTAGATGTAGCAGAGTCGCAGGAATAGGCAAAATCGAAAATTGAAGGGGGCCGCGTGAAGCTGTATAGGCTGGTAGGCTTCTAGTTGCCAGAGATAAAAAGATGTTGCTTTTCAACTAGAATAAAGCGACGGAGTGGAGGGTCGCTTGACACATATGACATGACTACCTTAGGTATGTATAGGAAGTATAGAATACGAAGTAGCTTATGAGGTACAGTACATCATCATTGCAACGCAGCCCAGTCCCCAGCCGGTCCCGCGGGACGCCTGAATTGGAGGAAGGGGGAGGGGGGGTCTGGCCACTCAAAACAAGGAATAACAAAGCGAGATGTCCATGTCAGCCGTTAAGATGATGGACGGATTGCGCTTGCAACACCACGTATGTGTGTAGGTGGGTAGGTAAGTACTGTATCAATGTTTCGAGCGCCTAGAGCATAGCCGCAGAGTCTAGTGACGCCTCCCCAGGTCTCGAAGCCACTTCGACCACATCACTTTCGGTGTACGTAACCGGGTCCGCGGGGTCCATTTCGACCAACACGGAAGAAGGATCAGCAAAATGTTCAGCATGAGAAAGGCAAAAGATTCGATCTTGTCATCCCCTACCGTATGCGGGATCACCAACAAAAGTTCTCTTCGCGATCCTTCTTGTTGGGATCGCTATAGAAAGATAACTTTATGAGTCGCCATGACCTTCACCAGAATAATCTCAGTCACACATTTTTCAGAGGATGGGAATTCTCGTGGTTCATCGGTCAAGGGGGGCGGAGAGAAGAATTTGGATGATGCCAGCCATTTTTACTGGGCCTTTAAAAGTCCCTTTAGGGCATGAACATGGACAGGGGGGTGGCTTTTAGTCGTCTGTTTCATCCCTGTCAAGCCATAAATATCGGGACGCCCCGCAAACGCGCTGACATTTCCTTCCATGTTAACAGATTATTACATACATGTAGTATTCATAGCCACTATCCCCGAAAACAACACCTAGGTCACATTGTATCTTGTTCCAACATCAACTCACGAGTTGAAAATCTGTAAGGTGGAAAGCAACATGGAAGATCATCTATCAGGATAGAACGATTCCGAAGAGAAAGATACATGTAATCATATCGAGCGAATTGCATAGCCAGACTTGTGTACCGACAGCAAGTTACGCTTGTATTAGCGTACGTCAGAACACTGCGCCACAGCCTTAACAACAACTCTGTAAGACGTGATGACGACTATGGATGACGATCTCCAAACTTCAACGGAAAGTGTTTTCAACTCATGCAGCATTAATACATAGACACATGTATGTACAGTATTACTGTAGTAGATACTCACGAATAACCATCTTTGAAAGATACCGCAGCGTGGTAAAGGAGGACGATTATCAATTCAGACGCATGGCTTTTCCCATATTCCTGCCATCTTCATGTTACTTATACCATCCCTACAAGTCCATAGTATAGTCCACGAAGGCACACCATTTCACTGCGCCACCATGTACTCCATCTCCAGCTTCAGAGCTAGTTCGATCCACGGACCAATTGAGGCATTGACACATAGTAATAATATGGCATGCCTAAATGTTCGTATTACCTGCAAACCATATGCGTGGCCTTTACTAAGCCAGCCTACCTTATCGTGTGCATCACTAGGGGATTTCATGTACCCCTTTTCCAGGACTAGTGAATAAGTACATCTAGCAGCTTGAGCACTTGAGGTTGGCAATTGTCAGACCACCAAGCCTCAAGACAACTTAAGGGTAAGGTAAATGATCACAGTGATATCCAGCCCCAATCTCATAGTAACCATCGTACCCTACGCGGCAACATTGCAATTATTCTATTTTAAAACCAACAGCCATCCCGTCTTACATGACATCATGTCCTAGGACGCAGAACACTTCGCCAGTTTCTTACTTGCGGCGCAGTGCTCCAACAATCATGTCAAAGTAACCCTACGCTCTCGAAACTTTAATGATCCTACGCCCGGCTCAACTTGTTATCAAATCGTTACATACCTACTGTACATATGTAGGTACTTATCAATATACAAGAAAGGGGCAAAGACATCAGTATCATATTATGAACCCAGAGTGACACTCCAACGAGATATTCATAAATAATATGGGATCGCGCCACGGTAACGGGGCGATTAAACCCCATTGTGTTGAGTTGAGTTGTGTTAAACAGTGGTTACCCACCTAAGTGCTAAGGTCTCACGTAAAGGAGTGGCTGAACCCCTATTTCAGAGGCACCCTACTGGTTAGAGCTGCACGATGGCCATAAGAAACAACAGGCTGAGCTCAGCTACCGTGACGGACTCGCTACACGAAGTCGCAAGTACTAATTGTACTCAGCTGCCAATATAATTATCACCAAGTTAAGCTAATATGATGGTTGGCCATACTCTGGTCGTAATATAGGGGAACATCTGGCTATAGTAGTGCTTGTATACAGGATCCTACAATAAACAGCCATGAACTAAGGCTAGGATCAGGTGACTCGAGACAGCAATAGACTCGTACAATACATATTACAGTAAATCAAGCACAAAAATGCAACACGGCTTGTTCACAACCAGGAGGAGCAAGGGAACGAATGAAGACATTCTGCAACTGCGGTTGATATCAGGTAGGAGAGATATCCAAGAAGTGTACTTCGCATGTATATATAGCGCTTCTATTAAGTAAAACTCGATAATAGTCGTATAGTTTGTTCATATTGTAGACCACAAAGTCGTCCACACATAGTCACTCATGTGGCTTCCCTAACCTAGCCGCCGTACGGGTGACTCCAAGCCCTATATCTCTATAGACTGGCGAGACGAGACCACAATGAATGAGAATCCCATTTATGTACGTGTCGATGGGCAATTCTTGAGGGTCAATAATGGTTCGGAATTATCAGAGGTTTCATATAACGGATAGACAGACTCAGTAGTAGCCCATATACACTCGCGTATGACATTTCATATCCTACCTAGCTAGAAGCTTCAGTCTCTCCATCTAAGCCGTTCACTCACACTTCCGCCTTCTTCCTGGGTCAAGACACTTCCATCAAGATCAACCACCGGCGTCATAAATGTCAGATGGCACCATAGTACGAGCGCATATCCAAATCCAGCTCACGAGAGCAATACATAAAAGCAATCACATAAAATAATGCAGTTCAATTCGCGTGATTCTATATTCCGATGTATTATAACCCTCGCCGTAAAGTCGTGACAAGGAAAAGACTGACAACAGACAGTAACAGAGAATATCTTCTTTCATCTTTCATCGAGTGAGTTACTTAAGACTAGTCAAGTAAATCCATCCTGACTGATGGAGCCGAGCAAAGCAGTAGTTTTGAAGACGACAAACAACAACATAGATAAACGCCAGGGCTTTCGCCGCTGTACATTTGAGTGTGTGTGTATCAGCTAATAACTGCCTGCTTGCTCCCCCAGACCAGACCAGACCAAACCGGACTATCTTCAATAAATACCTCGAACGCAATCAATCCACTTCCCGAGGTATCACATCATTACTCCCGAAATTTGGAACGATATACTCCCAACCGGTAAAATAATAATAAAGATCCGGTGGATGGAAGTTTCGACTGCTGATCCCGGCAGACATCTTTTTAAAAATTACTATCCGCGAACCCAAGCCTCCTGGGCTTCTTCCATTGTTCATCTGTTTTTGTTTCGCCCTGCAGCCAGAAAAGACATCGCTTATTTTTCGTAAGATGCGAAAGGAAAATAAAACAACAAGCAGCTGTTAAATATTTCAGCGCAGATTGCAAACGAGTTGGATTAGATCCGAGTTATTCGATATTAGCTCCAATGGCTAAAGTAAAGGCCACTTGAAGTGTTGGGGGAACTATTCCCCAGAGGCGAAATGAGGTAGCAATGAGGTAGGTATAATAAGAAGGTACGATCGCAGTACCAGACACGCACAATCGAAAAGATATCGTCATGCTGAGCTTTTGTGGCCGACGGAATGGGATGAAATGGGACAAGAATCGAATCCAGTTTCGTGTACCGAAGAGCAGATCGGAGAAGAGTGTTTTTAAGATGGGAATATGAAAAAGAGCCCCCCAAACGACAAGAGGTATAAGATTCCGTTACGCCACAAGCAGGAGAGTAAAACCAGTTCACAGCGAAATGTTTATGTGCAGTTCGCAGTAGAATCGACTATCGTAGAATTCCGAGCAAAGTGTTAGCATTATTGAGGATGATGAGACATACTCTCGGGAGACAAGCTCGACGGGTCGACAGTGTCGAATTGAACAAGTTGGCTCATGTCCAAATCGGTCTGGTTAGGCTCGACAAAGCCCGGGGAGTGAGTGTGCATAGGAAGGTTGATAGTATGCTTGGAATACATCTCGTTCAAGCTGTGGCCGTCATCCGAAATGGCAGACTCGCCCATGGTATAGATATCAGCCGAAGCTGGTCGCTGCAACATGGAAAGCGGAGGAGACTGCTCGACGATAGCCGGGTCGCCGTGGCTAGTATAGGATAGCGGAGACACGGATTGGGGGATCTGGGGGAGCGGTGAGAGGAATGCGCCACTGTACGGGGTATTGAAGCTTGAAGCAGGCAGAGGCGTATTCTCGGGAGCTTGCGAGAAGTAGTTCGGGCTCGGGAAATCCGAAGGAGCCGTGGTTGCGGAGAGGGGGTACTGTCTCAGATCCATGCCGTACGAAGCCTGAGTGTCGATGCGCAGATTGGGACCGACATTGTTAAGCGCGTTGGGCTGTTGAGGAACAGGCGCGTAGATGTTAGGGCTATGCGGCTGCGCTTGACTCTCGCCTGGGTGTTGGATGTAAAACGAGGGCATCGGGTTCTGGAACATGGAGAAATCTACAGCTGTGGGCACGGATCTGCTACGCTGTCGCTTGTGGCCCGGACCGCGCATGCCAGCATGCATGGGGTTGATGCCCCATTGTGATTCCTGGTACATGCCGACATGGGGTTGACCAAAGTTGGGCTGCGAGGAAGGACGGTTTGTTGGCGACACGGGAGCGGATACGGACAAGGCGTGGTTCATGCCGAACGGATCCGGGTTGTGTCGGTTTGTGAAAGACTCGAGCGAGGCGAGTTTGGCTAACTGACCGCTCAAAACCTTGGGGTTACCACCTAGATGGTGAACAAGACAGTGGGTAGCTTGTTGATCCTCGGTAAAGTCACCACACTGGAAGAAGCCGTTCGAGCTGGGGGAGGAGTCCATGAAGAAATTGGGAGGTCGGTTAAGCTCGATAACAATTCCACCATGTTTCATATTCTCGTTCTCGGGATTCTCGAGGTAAATGTTCTTGATCGCGTTGAAGTTGTATTCGATCTTGTATCCCGCCTGATCGTTATTAATGTAATAGGTCATGGTGCACTTCTCGGGGGAGTAGAAGATGATTAGATCCATTGTGTTCTGACCAACACGCGTCCACTTGCCAATGCTCAACGATCGACACGTCAGGTGGTGTATCACTACGATGGTAAGCCAACTCGTACCAATCTAAAGGGATTGTCGACATGACTTACGGACTTTCCCTTGTCCACCCTGCTCGCCGCCCAACATCATTGAGCCGTAAGGCATAAGACCGGTACGTCCCATATAGGGGCCACCCAGGCCCTTACCAGATTCCATGGCCTGCATGGCCAAGTACGCTCGCATCGACTCGGGAATAGAGTCGATATCCTCGCCGGTCTCGAGGCTCTTCTTCGCGAGAAGCTTGATCTTGGCGCGTCTGCTAGATATGAGTTTTTATTCTCGTAGATCGCAATGTCAATGGTACCTACCGGTTCTGGAACCAAATCTGAACAGACCTTTCGGTCATGTTAATTTCCTCCGCTATCCTCTCCCTGACGTTGGCCGTGGGAGTTGGGTTCTTGTTGAATTCCATCTCCAGCGTCGTCAATTGGTCCTGGGTGGCGCGCTGTCGCTTCTGATTCTTCTGCTGCTGGGTCAGAGTGCTCTTGCGCGGCGGCCGCCTCGAGTTGGCATTGGATTGTGAGGTCGAAGGTGCCGAAGATGGCGAGGGAGACTGGCTGTTCTTCGTCTCGACCGAGGTGGCAGGTGTTGAAACTGCCTCCGGTGTGGAATGAGTCAAGGCCGCGACAGTTGGGGCCGCGGAACCGGGCTGTTCCATCTTGATGGGAGTATCCATCTCCGCTTTGGTTTACTCAAAAGGAGTGTTGGCGTTGGTAAAAAGTAATAAGTCCGGCGCGGTCTACGTCGAAATCGTGAATTGAGACGCGATTTCGATGCGGTTATCCCGACCACGTCCGAAGATCGAATATATTATTTCAATGAGGGTATATCGAAAGATATAAAAGTTGAATTCTTTACAAGGAGTGTCGGTCCGAAGCTATATCGGGTTGAGATTGTGAGTCGTCGATACAAGATACTACCGGTGGTAGATATATTGGTAGCGAAGCGACTAAAGCGTCTTATGCTTAGTTTGCTGACGGTTAGTTAAAGCCTAAGGAACGAAATGGACCCGAAAGGAGTGACGGTGTCCGTAATGGCTATGAATATGAAAAGAGAGCGTGAGTTTGAAGAAAAAAGGAAATAACGAATACGGGGGGGAGGAGAAAAAGGTAGAATTGTCGATAAACGACGACGGTGACGATACGGGGAAGAAGATGAAGACAGGAGAAGAGAGAGCGCAGCAAAAAGGGAGGAGGGGAAGGGGAAAAAGGAGGAAGGTCAAAAAAAAGGGTAGGGCCGGCGACCGCCTGGCAGTGCCTTTTCCTTACCGTACATCCAGTTGACCTGCCTGTACGTGACCTACCCTACTATGTACCTTGCCTACGAAAAAAGGTAGCGGCCACCAAGTAAATCGGTACTATGTGGTACCTGAAAGAGAGCTAAGGTAAGCCTGCAGGCAGAGACTGGGATTAGCCTGGCAGGGTAGGTAGACGGCCAGGTAGGCAACTATCGCGGAGCCAATGGAAGAGACATTTGGAGTCCAGGGGACAGGGGTTAGGACCAACTAAGAAATCTGGATGGGGGCTGCCGCATATCTCTTTAGGTATGGTAGGTACATAGTATAACTCACCAAATATATACTGTCTATTAGGGCACGATACGGTTTCGCGGGGACGTTTTAGGTAGGGCTCCATTGGCGGGCTCGAACCTGATACGTGACGCTGCCCAGCCCTGACCAGATACAGTATGGCATCTAGTTTAGCGTACTTACAAAGTAGGCATTTATACTCAATTGACGGACACCAAGTTTCTCGTGACCTATCAGATGAAACTATTTTAAGTGGAGATAGTTTAGGTCTGGTTACTCAAGACCCAAATCGCACAAGTGACTGATATGGTAATTATCCAGCCTTCTCTCTCTCCCAACACAACGCTGAGCGCACCCACAGAGTGAGAATACATTCGCAGAGGACATGGCCCGATTTCGAAAACCGAACGCTTCTCTACTCTCTCAACATCCGATAACAGTTTAGTGTATCGTTAAACAGCTCAGGTTTGTAAAGAAGTCCGTAGAAAGTGTATCAAACAGCCTGGTGTTACCTCTCACTGCCCCTCGACACAAGGACAAGCGTTTTATCTAACCCACAGAAATACCTAAGTACACTGCTAGAAGATACATGTTAGAGACGGATCATCGGACGGGCTCGAAAAATAAGTGGGTTTTTGGGTAGGTGTAGACAGGAACGGAACACGATGACGGAAAGGTTCTTGGAAGTTCAGCACCGCCTTTTGTGGAACTGACCCCTGACGATGACTTCAGCGTAGGACAAGAATATGCCGAACCAGAGAAAACGATAAGTCAAGTACTTACATAAGTATTACTCTTTACAAAACGGGTACTAATAATTTGTCCAAAGTCCCGAGAAACGGCACACTCGAAAAGCTTCTTCGGTATTATCTAGAATAGGTGGGTGAGCGCAAAAAATACGACGAATACGCGCCTAGGAAACCCCTCGGGTACTACCGCCCTGGCACCTGTCCGTTTTCTTTCAGGATGGAAGGATTGCAGATACCCTAGACGGTGTGGACATCTTCATGGGTCGGACTGTAGAGCGGAACTATGAAAAATCTCTCTGAATGGCGGATGGTAAACGCTACACTGGTACTACCTACGGCGTCGGCTAAAGGAATCTTTGCTTACGCCCGCCGTCTCCAAGCCGGTGCATCGGTTACTACTTTACTTAAGTATGCGAATGCCTCGAGGCCAATATCGGCCCGTACAGAGTAGAGCCCGTTCTGAACCACGTCCCTGTTTTGGTCTGTCCAGATATTCTTCACCTTGAGTCTTGTAAGTTAGACAAACAGGCTCAGGAACGACGCGTCGCTTCAAACAGTCGTGTCCTCCGGTCCTTCAGTGGCCTAGTAGGCCGCATACAGAATCGGGAGCGCGCAATACATCGGACGGTCACGCCTGTTGATCTACTATCATTCGTGTAGGACGATCCAAGTTAGGACACATCCAAACAGACAGGACGGAATTGGTACAGCATTTTCCGAACCACTCATCCGCCTCAACTCCGCCGGGTTCGCGTAGGAGCGAAAACTTTCCAACTTTTCTTATCCAATAACAGACAGGCAGAACACCTCGGAGTCAATCCTCCAAATCGGATTATCTCATATGGATGCGGTTCAAAGGCGCCGCAGAGGAGAAATAAATCGCCTACTTAAGTACCGGTATTGGAAACTATGTCAGGTGAAATCTGTAGTTTTACCGGGTAGGAAACAAACGCACGATAAGTGCCCTGTCGAAAAAAGCCTGGATGGCGATCCGTCCACCCTGGTGATGGTGGGGGGCTGTTTGACGGCGTATGTTTTACGACCAATCAACACCTTTGCTCGTCCCACCACTCCACGAAGGGCAAGACCTGCAAGACCTGCTGATGCAAGAAAAGGGGGGTCTTTAAGGGCCAAGAAACGCTCCCTTTCTCTTGTCGGACTTGATGCCGAGCTGGCCAACACAAACGCCTAACACGCAGGATGGGGCCGTAACTTGACAGTACAACTCCTAGTTCTTGACCGTCAGTCTTTTTCAGAACTTCCTTGGCTATTAGGTTCATGTTGTTCACCAAATCCAGCGAACAAAATCGACGGCGGTATGACAGCTTTTTCTAGGTCCAACCGGCTCGATCAACGATCGGAGGGTCTTGGTAAGATACCTTTAGGTACCATTCAACATTTATCCCTGCATTTCTTCCGCAGCAGTCAAGACATTTTACGCGGTTGGCCGCGTCCGAACCAAGTCGCGATCCCACGGGAACCAAGGCTTTGACTACGGAATGATCTATGCTCTTCCCCGCCAGCGCCTCATCTAGATCTGCGTGCTTTTTAGGAAATATCAAGTCTAACACGAAGTTACGAAGCCACGTGGCCGATAGTTCAATACGATAACGTCCAAGTTGGTATTCATTTATTTCCTTTTGCTCTTTTCGATTTCGTTCTAGCACAGAGATGAGTAGTATTTACGACTGTGTGGAATTTTCGTACCTGCATTGGTGAGCCAGTAGTACGGCGGGACTGCATGACCATCCGTCGTGTTCCTGCAGTAGTACGCTGTCGGCTTCGTGAAAGCGTTACTTGCTTATGCGCACTGTATAACTCGACTGCCCCATCCCGTGACCCACGATTCAAAGTCCTTAGTTTACGCAGACACAAGGAACAGCAGTTCAACGATGAGAATATCTAACAGTCGAAGCATTACACATAGTCTCGCGCTTCAGGACGCTTCGACTACTAACTGGATGCCTTATTTCCAATCCTCGATCCATCGGGCAGCTTAGACGATCCGATTGAGAGTTGTATTAAGAACGCACTTCACCAATGCTTATGTCTTGATTCATCCTCCAAGATAATATTACCAGCGCGTCTGTTGCAGCGCAAAGCCAGCGAACTACGTATCCGACGTTCCGCTATGACCGCCATCAAACAAGGCTATCGCCCTTACCGTTGAAGAGGTCAAGCCGCAAAATGGGATCCCTTGCGAATCCCTCGCGTCCTGGTTAGTAAGAACTTCTGCTGTTTGGGATCGCCAAGCTTTTACAAGAATAGATTCTAGCGACTCAAGACAGCCTCTGTACATACGTCCGGGGGACACCGTACATGTCAGTTCTCTGAGTTCAAGGATCTCCCCATTATCAAGGTTTCTATCAACTCAATATCATCGTCAATCGAACCACTAAGGTATGTGTGTTAACGTGACAAGTCAAATCACGCAACCCGGGTCTTCGACACCAAGACCAAGACGGCGGAAATCCGACCAATCCCTAGATCCCTCGCAGCCTAGCACAGTGCCCGGCGGATTGGTATACATATGCCAAAAGCTCACATAAGCGCAGGCCGCATCTTGCCCCTTGCAGGTTAGCGTTGCTGCGTACCTGGCGCCAGCGCTGCTAACCCCTGAGCCGTGGACCAAAGGCAGAGGCATCACGCGTCCCATTCGTGTGTACTATCTCTGTACGAAGTACTATTGTACATATGGATGAGGTATGGTACCTTGCAGAAAAAGACACCCACCATCTCGTGCCTATCTCCACAAACATGTCTAAGCTACTCCATCCCACGGGAAACATGGCATGGGTCTCAGCCTCCAACAAGACAAAAAGGGAGCAAAAATTTTGAGCGCACGCGCTCCATGTAGGTTCAGTTGAAACCTTGCTATATTTATCGATTGAAGCACGTTCGTCCCATGTCTACGAGTCTGAAAAGCCAGCGCTGTTTATGCGTTGGATGTATGTAGAGCATTCCACGATCCCCGCCGGTCATCAACTCCGCGAGCCGCATAAAGGAGAAAAGTGGCTAGTGAGCTGTATTCTGTTTTTGGCCAGTCGATCATGCACCGTGCGCGATGCGTTTCTCAAGCCCGTCTGTCCGTCTCCCGATTCGCCAACGGGGCGGCTCTCCTTTTGGTTCCATTGCATAGTAGCAACAGTTGCTGCCGCACGTACTAAAATCAGCCCGCTCTCTCGCGATTTTTTCAGCCGTCCGGCATTGGTGAAGCTACTTAATGACAGATATGTATAATGGTGCACGCTCAGAGCCGACTTAAGCGTGCTGTTATATCCCAGCGTCGCATCGCAGGCCAAGGCTTTAGGTCAACCGGGGCCATCCAGAGATCGTATCATAGATCGTATTAGAGATCTGCCAGCACCATAACATGAATGCACCAGGCTATGTGTATTTAGCGAATTTCAAACCCGGCATTCATATTTTTTTCATTTAGAACGACAGCATTCGAATAATAGACGATGATATTTGCTCACATATATACCACTAGGAAACAGTTATGCTGTCAATGTTATCAATACCCCTTTCTAGTTAGATTTGACACGATACAGTACCTAAAGAAACGCCTTATCATAACATATAGTACCTCGCCATCATAGCATATTTATTGATGTAGATTTCATTTCGTCAGACTTGTCATATATAACATGTCAGATGCACTCCGAGAACAACCGAATGGCTACGCAGGTGACCGTCCCGCTCTCAACTTTCGGCAGGGTTCGTAATTCTTCAACCCGAAGATACCTACCCTTATGGGCGAACGATTGGGGGGGCGGACAAGATGCTGAAAAACTCCGCGACCTTCATGCATTAACCCACGCCCAGATACTATGTACCTGCGCATGAACCGCATCCACGGCGTGGCCAATAGTCTGAACCTCACCCCGTGTAGGCGCATAAGTGATCGACTCGACAGTCAGTGATGCCCTACATAGTAGGCTCTATTTGCGATACGGCTCAGCGGCTGGGCACGGACATGTACATAATATTGTGTCGTTGCAGCTGCGACCTCAACTAGAAAAGGATATCAAATCAGCCATCGCTCAATGACGGGCCATACACTTTTATCACAGCACGAACTACTATGTGACCACTCTCCTATTTTACGAATTGTCACTTTGCAAATATTACGATTTTATATCGTTCACCGCGGGCCATTTGCTCCGTTTCCATGATAACCAACCCTGCGAGCGAAAATGCGTATGAGGTTGTTCTAGAAAAATCATTCGGGTTTTTTTGAAGGCCAGGAAAAAGGAAATCTTCCACGATCCCAGCTAGTCCTAACACCTCGCCGATCAAGCCTTTGGCGTCAAACACCCTATCCCCGCTTATGTCGCTCTGTTAAGAGAATCTGTACCATCGCTTCTTCTCAAAGCGGAAAAGACATGGACAAGGTCCTTTTCATGCGTCTCATCGCGCTTGTCCTATTCTGGGGTTTAGACGTCGTCTCGCGATCAACTCTCTTCACCGCATTGGAACGGAAACGCTTCGAAACGTGCCCACTTTTGCCGATAAGGCTTCTGAGGGTAGCAGGGGGTTTGCGCCGAGACGCAATGTAGCCGGGTATGCAATTGGCACGCGTAGACTTTTCCTTTACTATGGGCTTTCTGCATATATAAATCGCTTCGACGCTTGGACGTCGTCATACCAAGCTTTGGTCGCCAACGCTAGTCACACGGGTTTTCAAAGAATGTTAATATCGTCGTTGGGAGAGTATTCTATATAGACGTATGCCCTCTCAAGGTACATGTAGGTATCGTCTATTACCTACTTGATAGTCTTTCCTATTTCGCGCCAACGCTCCCTGCTTCGTCTAAGGATATTATCCAAGTCCATCTCGTAACTATATAGTAAACAAATCACCGCCTCCAGCTGGGTATAAGTTCAACTAGTGGGTTCTCGTCTACGTAAGGCAGAGGGAGTTATGAAACCTGTATTGCATTTTCCCTATTTAACGCTTTAACCACTTACATTGCCACTCATCCATCTATTTGATATACATTTGCTTATTCCAGGGTATTAGAACATAAACCAGGAAATCTAGAAACCACTGCGTTATTGCCCGATGAGCCTCCACCATGACTACCTACATGTAGGTATCCAGGACCAGACCATAGGAGACGAAACAGTCTATCGTGAACCGACTTCAGCGTCTCTGCGATAGTTGCTTTCTAAGTCTGCGTAGCTCCGTCCGAAGTTTTAGGTGCCTGCTGAAGAGCCATAGCTCTGGCTTGCGAGGCACTCCGGATCTCCAAAAGAGCACGGTAGCGCGAGTCCACGGTATCCTGGACCCAGAAGCGACAAGACTCTGTTAGGCGGATTTCCTTAAAGCAAGGGTCCATGATGGACTCTTGGGTTTCGGCGTTGATCCCGCAATGGCTCATGTAGTGGTACCACACCCAGTCGTCATCATCACAGGTGTCGTTGAGCCCATTGCTTGTTGAGCGATCAGTGACGAACCCGAGGAACCCCATTCCATCAATATCGTCCAGCCCCCACGCGGAGTCATCAGGTGGCCGGCTCGTCCACTCGTTCCAGAGAATGGCGGCTGTCTCGTCGTCCCATCCGAGATATTTCAGAGTTGCCAACGAGACCAACTCCTCGGGAATGGTGAGATACGTATCGGGCGTCGTCGAAACGTCGTTAAGGGGTAGATCGGCATATTCCTCGTCACTCCATTGGCCGGCCCGCCGCTTGTGTATTCTGCGGGTGCCATCTGGGTAGGGTGGGCTCACAAGGCCGGATACACGGAGTGATTCTATGTCAGCCTGCGAAAGGATGGACATATTGGTGTCTATCTCCTACGAGGAAAGAAATGACGAATGAGATGAGGGAACCGGCGTCGAGGACGAAAATGAGGAGCTTAATTATGTCGTCTATTCCCGGTGCGCAAGCATCTAGGTTATAGCGTGATGGTATTAAAACGGTACGTAAACAGGTATGTGATGGTTCAAGAAGTAGAGAAGGCTGAGGAAAAGGGGAGAGGATGAAGGCGAATATATAGTGATGATCCCATGTTTCTCTGGACAAGTCTGTTTTAAGAGTACTCTTATATCTAGCTATGGGTGTGTTATACTTTTCTTTGTGTTTGGTTTATGTAGTTAGAGTTATAGT
This sequence comes from Hypomontagnella submonticulosa, assembly GCA_022984865.1. Lineage (NCBI taxonomy): Eukaryota > Fungi > Ascomycota > Sordariomycetes > Xylariales > Hypoxylaceae > Hypomontagnella > Hypomontagnella submonticulosa. Next base: position 717,886 of record JAJKLF010000016.1, read on the forward strand.
TTAGGACTGATGTGAGAGAATTTGATATCTATCCCAGCCTGGCAGTTAGAGTTAAAGTTTTTTATCTACAATGCATGTGATATATAACGTTCAATAAACTGTTATGGATCAAAGGATGCTGGAATACTTTAGGCAGGATAGTAACTCATTCGTATGGTCGTACTTGCTCGTTCGGATTAATATGGCGTTGCTCACTTGGACCTAGCTGGTTTGGCACGAAAGTAGATAGCAACAACGAGCTGAAAAGCTAAGAATGAGGAAGGGTTCTGTGGTAAATAAGCTCTAGCAGAGGAAGCATATGATGTATGAAGTCTTGAAGGACGTTGCGGTCGGACAAGAGATCCGAAAATGTTATTTTACCTGGTCCATATCAAACCAGGGGATCTATTCCATACAGACTACTAGGTATCTCCATTTAAACCTATCAACGACAGACAATCTTACGACTAAGCGTCAATAGGGGTTGTGTATTCTGTACCTATGGCTAGACCCTACGGTCATGATTCTAGACACATACTATAGTAAAGTCTTATGGCCTAATATCTTAGCGCCTAGTCTCGCAGCTTCCAAGGTTATTCAAATACCATATATGTCGATTTAGAACTATTCATGGCTACTGAGCTTCCATATTCTTGACGGTGGCGACCCTTCAATGGGATAGTCCTCAGTGTCTTGACTAACCTGGGCCAGTGGTAGGATCGGCAATTGGAATATTTCATTCATTTGCATTATAGAACAGCGTTATTGTAGGCCGAGTTGGCGGATATAAATAACTACCAACTCTCTGATGAGCTCGAAACTCGATACGAAGCCTTGATGTTGACTGGTTGTTTACCTACGCCGAAGCATGTCTCCTAGCTTTGACTCGCTCTTTACCTCTCGTATAAATGCCCTAGCGACTGTGAATCCCTCGTTTCATGCCTCTATTGAGTTTTTCGTAGACGGGTCATAAGCATCACCAATAGCCATTCATAACTCTTTCATCACCTCGGCCACTGCTTTTGCAGCTGCTCGTTTCCGCTGGTCTTCCGGTAAACCGGCGCTCGTGTCGCGCACGGCCTGGAGCTTTACCATCATGCGCTCTAATTTTCGAATCTCCTCGTCGTTCAGATCGTCCCCACCATCCTTCTCCCCGTCGGCTGCGCCCGGCTCCCCGTTCAGGAAATCCTCCTCGTTTTCCTGTCCTGCTTTCCAGATGGCTTGCTTCAGGCCGGCGAAATCTTCACGATCGAATCCGAAGTCTAAACTTTCTGGATCGAGGTCTGGTTCACCTTTGTCTTTGCCGTCGGAGTCCTTCCCGATGCCTAGCTCCGCTTCGAAGTCCTCGAGATCGGACCCTAGATCGTCGGCGGACGCTAGAGACCAGTCATTTGACTCTAAGGCTTCGAGAGCACGGGGAATACCAGTCTTCTCTGTGTAACTGGTTAGTCATCTTTTGTGTTTTGACCTTGACTGAGCGAAGCGCTGTAATGGTCGGAACATACCACCGAATTCATTTCGAGAAGCCACAGACTGGCTCTTCACCTGCACGAACTCTAACCCCCATTCCGCGCAGCAATCCTCCCACTCGTCAACATCGTCAATCTCCCCAACGCCCAAGCACAGACCGACACCATCCCAGGACCAGCCGCCCAGACCGTCCTTGACGACCTTGCCTACGTTCTGGATAAGCTCTCGTGTAGCTTTGGTCTTGTCGGTCTGCGACTTAACGGGCAGCGAGAAGACTACCACAAGCCCGCCGAGAACCTCAAGCACCTCCTTTGCTTCTGGCGCTAGGAACGAGTCGGCCCATTCTGACGGTGTTGAGATGAGATCTAGCCATATGGGGACCTCAGCTGTGTAATATGCTGTTTTTAGGGAGAGGTTATGCGATGAACCAGCTAGTGACGTTGAAGGCTGTTCTGGATGACTGCCGGTGAGCTCTAGTTGTAGATTAGTTATGGTGAACTTCTAGGGAGGGATGTGGGGGTTGATGGGCTGCGGGTATGCGACTTATGCATGCCCCGCGATGGCTTGAATAGCCTTAAAAATAGGGGTCCATGGTAGCATAACGACGGGACAGGATTCAGAGTACGAGCTCTTAGATTACCTTTGATCACCCTGGTTAAATGCTGGGTCGAATCTGTTAGCGATACGGCTAATATCCGGCGAGGATTCGAAATATCCATATCGCAATATGATACGAGGTGATGTGATGAACTCAGTGATTTGTGGTTGATTGGTGGTGATTAATGATTATGACGGTGGATTGGTGGATGAATGAATGTAGCTCGGGTGCTGAATTACCAGAGAATGAATTAGAACCCCGCCAATGCTATCATCATGACTAATCCACACTGCTACACTTACATCCGGTAGTTGTATAACAAAGATAATGGGAGATATCATGATATTAACGAAACATCAATAGAATTAAATTGGCAACTGATATCATCACTTACGTCTGACCACCTATTGTCAACATAAAAGGCCCTAGAAGTGTCGAAGATTCATCATGTCTCACCCCGAACCAACTCAGCCGGTCTTCTCCGCTAGGGCCTCCGAGCTTAAACAAAGTGGCGGGCAGACGGAGGGGATGATTAGATCTAATGCGATAGTTGATAAATGCGAAGGTATCTGTGCCACAAGTATGCTTGCGAAACCGCATACGGCTTCGGCGGTTCATCACCACGGAGAACAAGATACGATCGTCTACGCTGTGAAGGGCAGAGGCAGTGTTGTTAGTGAAGGAGGGAAAAAGAGAGTTGACTTGGAACCTGGCGACTTTGCTCTCATACCAGCCTATATGGAACATCAAGAGGTTAATGATGGAAATGAAGATGTCATCTGGACCATCGTGAGGTCAGGGAGGATACCCGAAGTGGTGAATCTCACCGGCTGGAACGGAGAACCCGCCAAGGGTTAATAACTTGTGCCTCTAGGGGCTTGTGTGAGGCATGCGCCCGGCAGCAACACTCAGCAAAACCCCAATGCTTCTATGTCCATTGATCCTGTATACATGTATGTACGATTGGTATATACGACACCGAACACAAGAGCAATATGCTGCACAACCACCACCACCATTCGCGTCTAGGGTTTCTTAATCTCTCCCGGCTCCGTATGCCACGTCATTCGTTATTCGTTTCGTTACGGCGGTTTATATTTCATTTAACCCCGTCCGCCATTGTAATCGGCACCACCCGCCCTCCTTAACCTCGCCACGATATCCTTCTCATCGAGATCACCACGGTCACGCGCATCGACCTGGATGCTGTGATGGCTAAGGACCCTCTTGACGTTGCCGCTCTCGATGGACACGCGGGCCTTGCGCATGACCTTGGTGTGCTCGCCGATCCATACGATTAGCACGAACTTGACTCGTTTGCTCTCGCTGTCGAGATTGTATTCCACACGGACATATCCGAATTGCGCTTGCCCATCGTCTAGCTTCGGAACGAGCTCCTCAAGACCGCCGGTACCGGTGCCCGATAATACGAGCTTGTCGCCTACCGCGCCTGCGTATGAGAGGAGTAGCCAGTTCGTCTCGTTCTTGTCTGAGCGCACCGCATCGTAAGCCGCTAAAATGTCGGGGGAATCGACGCCGGACATCTTTGCGCGGGGTGGTTATTGGTCGGAGGGGGCGATAATTGGAGGGGTGGGCTGGTTGTTTCTATAACATATGGGATCGGCGAGGTCAATTGCGTGGGATTGGTTGTCGAATTTCGAGAATTCCGCTCGCTGAGTTTCGCAGACCGAATCTCTAGAGGAAGATGAGCTGAGCTGGACCCTTGTGGGCCTGTTTCAAATGGCATAATGTTAGTGTCGCTGACGGACCGTCGTCAGCTGTTACTTCGCGTTCTCCTTACCCCTATTCTTGCCAAGATTATCATTATCCCTTAGAACTGCTATAGCTTATCTCACAGCATACGCGTCACGAGGATTGCGATACACTATACAATAAAGTCTTTTTCTCTTCTGCCAGTCATGGATCCCACGGGAAGAAACCCCTACTATACTCTGTAATGCAAAGGATGGCGCCCCGAGGTATTCCTTCAACAGCATCAGGTATAACATAACTATTATAGTCCCCGAATCGTCATTTTCTCCTCGCCTACCATTACTGATATCGGTTTCCGAACATCTTATGGTATCCCATCATGATCGGCGGAGCGTCCTATAGACGTGAATCAAAAACATCTTATATTACTATTAGTCATATTCACTATACTCGATCATCTGGTTCAGAGATGCTCTGTGAGCTTCCTGTCACCACTTAGTTTTGCGTAGCGCATCTGTTGTTACCAAATGAGCATTGAGGAACGCCACCGATAGAATACGCCTTTAAGAAATATACATGCTTGATGAATATCTCGATGAACTTGAGACAGGTGCTAAGCTCGCGAGTATGAGTTGGTCCTTAATGGCTTGGCGAAATATATGATATGATTTGGCGTCCTAGACTCAAGGCTGTATACTACGAAGTAATGTGAAGTCCATTGGTATGACGTTGGAATTGACTGCTATTCGTCAATGTTAGCTTCAAACAGAAGATTTAGCCCCCAATACAGCCGAAGAACTTGCATTATTGCATCGCCAAGCCGTCTATACCATGCCAGTCATTACATAAATGATCCAATCATGCAGGTCGATAATAAGGCTCGAAAAATAAATCTCAATTAGGATAATTGACGTCACACTCATTGACATGATAGTATGGTATAACTTGGGCCTTCATTCTCGTCCGCTGTGATTTGGGATACTTCGCGATAGTGACGACAATTTACTGCTAAATCTATCTAAAAAAAACATATCAAAAGCCGTTTAATCATGTCAAAGCCAGGCTTCTCAAACCCCGACACACCCTGCAGTGATTGTATCTGCCTGTACGCCGAATGTCTTATTATGGGGCCCATTCGAGCAGTTCTCTGCTTCCCATTCGCGTGTTGTGCCTATTGCGTTCGAGAACATCAAGACAAGCGAGAGGAACGCGGCGAAAAGATTAAGGACAATACCAAGACCGTTGAGACCACACCTCCGGCTCCACAGCCTCCTATGCAAGGCGACGCGACATTGCCCCCCAGCCAGTGGCCTGATGACTGGCACCATCCACAAGGGAATGAACCAAAGGAAAAGGATGAGGGGAACACGGAACTTGAAGGGGAGAAGAAAACGAGAGATAAGATAGCGGATGGATTCGTGGATGGCGTGGATAAATTATCGAAGGTGCCTTTCAATTAAATGACTCTATAAGAATTTGGTCTGGTTATCGACGGGTGCATTATACCCTTCAAGGATGCTCTCGCTATTTGAGAAGGGGTGGCATGGATAAGTGTGTTTAAGAGGGGGACTGAGAAGCGAGTTAGAAACGATTAGGAGCAACGATGATACCCGCGAATCATATTATGTTAAATGGTTGATTCTTCTGTTATTATGAATGAACCGAGTTAAGGAATACCTAATCCAGAGACGGCGCGCTATCGGAAATCTCGTGTCTTCCACTACCAACCTGTTTGATCTCACCCGTCGGCAACACCACCTCAGCTCGTGAGTTTGGCGGGACTTGTACAGTATAGTGAAGCCCAGTCGCGTTAACAACCCATTCCACCGAGATTTTCCCATAAGGGCTCAAGTAGCTAGACTTTGCCCACGTAAGGTCATCATTAGGAATCACGTTCACCCTTACCGTTTTCCATCCCGGCTCGGCTGGTGCTAGGCCTCCTATCATCTGATACATGAAATTACCAACTGAACCGAAGCTGTAATGGTTGAACGATGTCATCTCGCCGGGATTTAAACTGCCATCGGGAAGTAGACTATCCCATCGCTCCCAGGTTGTCGTCGCACCCATCTTTAATTGGTAGAGCCACGAGGGAACCGTGGTCTGATAGAGCATCTTGTAGAACGTCTGGGTCAGATTGAACTTCGTCAACGCGAGGCCTAGTAAATGTGTCCCCGCAAATCCGGTCCCGACGAGATAGTTGTTGGCTTCGATTATTTTCTGCAGTCGGCTGGCTGCCGCCTTGGCTTCGTCATTGTCCTCAAAGAGGTCAAAATAAAGAGGAAGTACTAAGCCTGTCTGTGTCTCGTTCGCTACCAATCCATTGCTGTTGACCCAAGCTTTTCTGAAAGCGGCTTTAAGGTCCCTTGCCCAATTTTCAAAACGCAATCTGTCGTCCTCGAGACCAAGCTTTGAAGCCATCTGAGCGACTAACCCGGTCACATAAACCAAATACGCATCAGCGACGTACGTCGAGCTTGTCGTAGCTCGTCCCGGATCGTCAAAAGGCGCAAGAGGGTCCAGCCAATCTCCTAACTGGAAACCAGAGCGACTCCATAGACCGTCTTGGTTCCTTGGAATTCCCTCATCGAGAAACGCCTTCGCAGCGACGTATTGCTCTCGTAGCGCATCGAGATCCCCAGACGAACGATACGTGTTCCATGGGTTTGCGATGACTGCGTCTCCCCAAACAGCAACTGCCATGGCGGGGCCGCCGGCAGCTGGAACCGCGGGTACCACTAAGGGGACGGCTCCATTTACTTGCTCAGAATGAACATCCTTCAGCCAACCTCGCCAGAAGCCCGAGGTATCATACAGAAAATTGGCAGTGGGTGCGAACACGTGGCTATCTCCAGTCCAACCTAGGCGCTCGTCGCGTTGCGGGCAGTCAGTTGGTATACTCATGAAGTTTCCCTTCATGCTCCATTTGATATTGCTATGAAGCGAGTTCAAGAGCGGATTTGAGCATTCGAAGAATCCTGTCTCCTCCATATCTGAGTGTACCACGACCGCGGTAACGGCATTCTCATCCAGGGGTGTTTCTTCTGGCCAGTCTTCCACCATAACGTATCGGAATCCGTGATAAGTAAAAGTCGGTTCCCAAACCTGAGTGCTTTTACCTGAAAGTATCAGGTCGTCTGTCTGTCTTGCATTTCTGAGAGGACGCATTGCAACCTCGCCGTTTTCAAGAACTTGTGATCGTTAGCATCCATTAAAAGTCTTCAGGATACAGTTGCGAAGCTTGGACGAGATAGGATGCTTCTTACCCTCAGCATGCGCCAATTTTATCGTTTGGCCTTCAGGGCCGGATACGCGAAGCCGTAACCAACCTACCAAATTCTGGCCGAAATCCAGGATCTTGTTTCCCTCTGGGCTAGTGAGTACCTCTTTCAGCTTTACTTCCTCGATTCGGCGAATAGGGGGTCCATCCGGGGAGGCTAATTGCTCATACGGCGTCTTAAGTTCTTTCACGCCAACCCATTTTGCTGCGCTCGGTGCGACGAAGCCAGGAGCCGACCACCCAGTCTGTTCAAGTCGAGCGTCATACACTTCGCCGTTGTACAACTCAGAACTAATTATTGGCCCCGTGCTTGAACGCCAGCTTCCATCTGAACGCACAATCTCCTGTTTGCCATCCGTCAGGGTGACGACTAAGAGAGTCATACAACCCAAGGTATCACCCCAGAGGTTCCTACTACCCCTCCCGTAGCCAAGCCTTCCTGCATACCAACCTTCGCCCACCTGAACGCCGAGGACATTATCTCCATTAACTAGGAGATCAGTCACATCGTAGGTGTCGTAGACAAGACGATGATTGTAAGACTGCCAGCCGGGAGCAAGTACGGCAGTACCGACTCTCTTATCATTGAGGTATGCCTCATACAGACCGTAAGAAGTGATGTACAGCCGCGCCTTTTCTATACTGCTCCCCAACGAGAACTCTTTACGGAAGAGAGATGGCTGCTTGGGGGAATCCTTCTCAGTTGTCCTGTCTGCGCCAATCATCGAAGCATTCAACCAGGCATCTTGAGTCAATAAGCCGGTCTCCACGCTCACCGGGTCAGACCAGGGGGTATCTGGCTGATCGCTCTCGCCGTACGCTCTCACTCGGACCGTTGCAGACTCCGCCGATGTCAAGGAGACACTGGGCCAAGGCACAAGCACCGAGTCTGACGAATTATACTGAAATAATTCAACCTGGGCAGTCTGGTTCTGTGTCTTCTTCGTCACTTCGATGTCGTAACTGCTCTGCGTCCAGCTAGGGAAGTCCCCGTCAAAGCGCCATGATATTCGAGGCTTTGACTCGCCGATACCTAGCGCAATCCGATGGTGCTCGAAGAATACTTGAGATATTGCGACTGCCATCGTGATCTCAAATCTATCTGGCGACCCGAATGTTGGGAGAGCGTAAAATCATTCATATGTCTAAATGATCTACGAGATCTCGTTTTAATAGGGTACGGTTTACGTCAAGACATCGAGGCGGGCAACGATCGATTCGTCTCGAGCCACCGACAAGAGGTCTGGACCCGACGCCTTTATCCGGCCCCTCCTCTTCGATGAGCACGGCGTCATTATCGTATAGGCCATCTCCAACCACCCCGCAACGATCGCCATAGCCGGAATACACCGATGTAGCGTCGGCTTGTCTTGGTATGGGCGCAATCTATACTCGAGGTCCCGAATACGCGCCGAGTAGAAGTGTTATTCCACCACTCGGGCCTAGCACTACCCCATTACCCCGAGCATATTCCACTGCAGCCGCATCGACCCCCCACTACGGTACGTAACCACCGTCCCGTAACACACAACCAAGCCGTTCGCAGATAGTGCGGCGATTCGAGTCGGCGGGTGTATGCGGCACGAACCGACCGCGAGCCTTAACAACGCGCCGGTGTATCCTGCCTGTCTGGGTGTCAGGTAGCCGCCGGACTGCGTCGCTATCCACTGGCTCTTCTCGGCGTAATAGGCCGGCCAACCCCACGTGGAGAATGGGATGCAGGCGGATGGAAAGGTGGACGCGACGCACAGTCCGCTGAAGGTTGATGACGCGATGTCGGATCAGGGATACATGGCTGGTGGTGCTCTGAGTGGGTTATAGAATTGTTTGTGAAGGGCGATTTTGGGTTCTGACGCGAAACCGCGAAGGCGTAAGACGCCAGCACAGTATGACCACACAGTCTATACATACACAACACTGTATCCGTGATATGTTCATGAAGACACGTACGTGTAATTGTAAGAATAAACTCCATAATCAGATATTTGTTATTCGATTATGTACTGGTACCTGATAGCTGGATTATTATTCCTGGATATACCTTACTTTAGGATTAAGGCTGACCAGCATAGGGAAAGGGGGTCGTAAGGGGCCCGATTCTTCGGTGGCCATTATTAGAGAATCAGCATGGACATCGTAAGTAAGACAAAGAGTGTGGAAACCGTTAGGGATATAATGCTGTTGTCTGATGAATCGTCATAATCCACGGCTGTTGGAGCCTCTAGATTCACATCACCGAACTTTGCAGTGGCGTCTGCGCTGGCATTAACTGATGACTGCCGCGTGGAGTACGTGAGGCCGTCTCCGTTAGGTAATTTCTGGAGTATTTGGGCTTTCGCGTGTTAGCATGTATCTCAATAGTAAAGTACCGGATATCACGGGTACTTACCTACTCTTGCGGCCAAATCATAGGTTAAACCCATAGGGTGCCCTGAAGGTTTATAGGGGAACATCGAACCGTCGACAACTCTCACGTTACTCGTTCTATATACGAGTAGGGTGGTGTCTACAACACCACCTTGTTCCTTCACGAGCATTGGGGCGCCTCCTGTGAGGTGCTCTGAAGTGCCGGTCATAGTCAGCTTCATTGCCCGCAACGGCGAGGCCGAGTAAAGCTGTAAAGCCAATATTATGAAATATCTCATCCTGTCAGGATCACCAAATGAGCTGTAGATAAAAGGGGAGAATGGTGCGATCTCTTGGCGCCCCTCTTGACATGATATCGACTACGTGTATGAGCGAACCTTAATTGGTGATAGAAGCTCAACACATTACGTGTTGATGTCCCTGTACAGACTACCTAGTAGGTCGACTTGGGTCCTGTGGGATGGTGGGATGCATTACTACTGTCATTATTGAACTTTACTGAATCGGCATCATATTACCACTCTTACAGTCTACCAACTTGGCCTAATAAAGTAATCGTTTGATCCGTCCGTGTAAGCGTCCCTGAACACGTCTATTCCACCTTGGACACCATCATTGCCCACTGTCCACACTCTAGTTTCGACCAAGTGCCTCCAATGATCGAACAATGGCTCTAGCCTCTGCGCCCGCCACCACTCTCCCCCGAACGGTTTAAATCCGTGTTGAAATAACTCAGCTACACTTCCGTCAGTCAGTGGCTGCCCATCGCTCTTCCTTGCGCCGCGACCCTGTCCAAGATTGTGGAATCGGAATGGAAGCAATAGCCGAAAACCTTCTTCCGCGTTGTCGACGGAAAACCTGTCGACGGACTCTGAATATAGACCTGCGATGATGGAACGGTCTCCTCGCGGTACGCCATCTTGAAATGGCCTACAGAATGGATTAAATGATACATAACGATTCGGTGAATCGAAATCTACTACTGATCGCTCCGCTGACGCGAAAATGAGGACCGGAGGGATGACGACGCCGTATTCAGAGCTAGCATCCATAACCGTGAACTTCTGATTTGCTATGAAAGCAGTTGGGTCGTGGAGAATCTCCAATCCCGGTGCGATCATTCTGAAGCGAGGCCTCCGAATTCGCGTAAGAAACGAACGAGTGAAACAATCACTTGGTACAGATGCTGCATCTAATTGTTCGTCGCTGAGTAGCGGACCTTCGGTCTCCCTTGAGGGCAGATGGTGCGCAGTTGCCATACGCTCTTCGATAGCTGTTGCGAGGCGTTCGAAGGCGATGACTGTGCTATCTACCTGGATCTCGCTATATGGTTGCCATGTCCAGGGCCCATACTTCTCGTTTGGAGCATCATCTTGAGAGGCTGTTATCTTCTTAATCTGCACCATATGAATCCAATTGCTGAGCACTGTCTCAAGTGGATACCAGAGGTCGCCGTGTTCCTCTAGCGGCTTTGTGAAGTCGAGGTCTTCAATCCCGAGCGATAGTGTAGCCCGATGCAATCTTTGGTCATACACTAATCCAAGTGAATGTCCTCCTAGCCCTAGGTTGGTATTGTATAGAGTGAGGAATCGGTTGGGCTCTCCTTCGAACTCTTGGAACATCTGCTGGACAGAGAACATATCGGCGGGCGATGATATATCCTCGACCCAGAAAAAGAACGCCGGTAATTCGTCAGAGACGATTATGGATTCTAAGAATGATACTAGGGATTGGTCGAGGCGACCCCTAACCTCGTTTGCATCTTCCCCATAACGCTGAAAATAGGAACGTCGCTCAAGTTCATCAAGTGGTCTTCCTTCGGCAACCCAAGCGTGCTCAACCAGCTTGTTGTGCAACGCCGCGCATCTTACGTGGTCAAGCGTTCCATCTTCCCGAGCAGGGTTTTCAGGGGTTACGAGAAAGCCGCCATCATCCATCCTGTTGAAAAGATTCTCGGTAGCTGGGTGATCCACGCGGTAACTGTGTCGGACTATAAGAGAGAGTATGAACGCGATAACGATTATGAGAATAGAACATAGATTGGGGGATTGTATTGGCGGCATGGCTTGAGTATGGGAGCATTACCGTACCGGGAGGGGCGCTAGGGTAATAAGTACATGTAAGGGCGAGTCTAGCACCTACCGTAGCGGCAATATATGTTTTTGGATAACGGTTTTTTTCCAGTGCACCGTTCAGTTAAAAAAACATCGTTTTCGAAAAGGAAATGGCTTTTAAATAATTATGATTGGTGAAAAAAGTGGGATTGTTTTTAAAAAAACGCTAAAAATGCTAAAAATTCAAAAAGATTAGCATAGCCTGGATTTGAATGAGGGATCTGTAGCACCCCACTAAAAAAAGGGATTTACCACTAGGCCAGGCGTTAGCGGGTGGCTAATCCGCTATTGCCTTGGTATGAAAATCTATTCACTTTTGGACTTTATATCCCAACAACACTAATTGGCCATAATTATTTCTTAATACATTAAGTAAGCAAGCCACTTGCCTAAATAGGCTTAAAACGCAAAAACGTTTTTGAAAAGAAAACCATTTCCGACTAAGAAAACCGTTATCTAAAAACACATATTGCCGCTACGGTAATTAAGGACTAAAGTGGTGCGTGCATGTACTGGTACCGTTCGTTGCGCCATCTCCAATCCCACTGTAACTTGCCGCGTTAAGCAGCTGAAGGACCCCTGCTACTCGCCTCGCTCACTGCCATCTGGAGTACCCTATTGCTATATATTGGCTAGTGCCTGGTACCTATCTGGTCCAATCCCCCCAGGCAATTCACTATGATGCCCCCTCTAATCCGTACAAAGACCGCTGTAGCAATTAGAACCTGCACAATAATCCGCCGTGGAACCACAGAATCCTGATATCGAACAACACGAGCCGAACTGCGTACCAACGCAAGTTTTATTGCCTGCAAAATTTGGCCCACACTCCCCGTTCACCGAAGGTCCGCCGTTGTCCGTGTCGCAGTTTCCTGAATAACAGTTTCCAGCTCCGCAGAAGTCCGAGCCAGTCCCGCAATAGCCGTAGACTGCACGGCATAACTAGTCAGTCGCGAAGAAGAATCGGAATAACACTGAGATTTCGTGACTTACTACTACAGCAATCTCCAAAGGCCGGATTCGTACAAGTAGTCCCACCGTGATCTGGTCCGCAAGTACCGTCCGGTGTTGCCGTTCCACCGCCGTCGGTCCCACAATAATCGGGGCCACTTCCACAGTTTCCGTAGGGCGAACAGCAGCTATGGACTATGAGTAAAAATGATAGCGGGATTTCAGGGGCAGCGCGGAAAACTCACTCGCCGAAGCCGCTACCTTCACAAATGACACCAACACCACAGGTCCCATCCGTCGACACTTTCGGCGGGGTGACTCTGGCAACGCACACATCATAGTCAAGCCATAGGTTTAGGCATTGTTCGTCCAGATATGTGTTGTACTCCCGGAGTTGGTCGAACGTGATTGCAAACTGTACGTCGACGGTATAACAATTGTCTCCAAGAGCGACTAAATAATACCTACCGCAATCCTCAATACTCCCAGATTGTGTGGGATACGCATGAGTTGCTGTCGAATAGTAGACTGCTGTTCCTGTAGCCCCGGGCGCGGTAATCGTGGCTACCGGTGACGGAAAAGTACCCCCTGGGGCGCCCTTGCATACACGCTGGCCGATGGCTATACCATCACAACTTCCCTGGATGTTGGAATTCCAGGAAAGAAACTGCAATTGAGTGATGTTATCTGTAGAATTCGAATATCTCAATGCTAAATCTCCACTATCTAGCCGTTAGAGAGTCATCACAGACGGTTGGTTGCGAGTACACCTACCAGCTTGGAGAGTCCCATACGGTATCCAGTTCGCATGGCAGAGGAAGACAGATCGTCGTGTTAAATTGACAAGAATAGTCACCACTCGCGACTCTAGCGTCCCCGGTGGACACTCCATACCTGTTATTTAATGAGCTATCATCAACATTCATCTGAAATGCACGAAACTCACTCGTCGCTAAGACTGTTACATGTCAAGAAATTACTCTGTGGCTGTACAAGTTGACCGAGACAGGTTGGAGTTGCTGTTGGCTGACCCGAAATTGTCGAGGTGGGTGTCGTAGTTGACGTAATTGGCGTGCCAACGTAAAGGGTTGCAGAGGAGGTTGTGTATGGCAACGTTGTTGAACAGGCGCTTTGAACTGGGTTAGATTATGTTCCTCCAAGAAATTGGATCGGTCACTCACCTTTGAACGTCAGCAAACTCGTCAATTAGATATTGGGTAAAATTGCTATTCGTAAGCCAAGGATCCAGCATCCTTAGCCTAAACAGCTCAAGAAAACATTCGCTACAGTATAGGCTCGGATCATAAATTTTGGTCAGTGCAGACATATCAGCGTTGATCTCATCCAAGTCGAATGAAGGGTCGTTGCATTGATCCGGTATCTCCTCATAGGCGAAACACATCCCCGGGTCATATCGAATGTAATCGCTTCCTTGCCAGTCCTGGGATTCGAAGAAGCACCAGGTTCCATCACTAGTTAATAATTAGTATATCGGCAAGTTGATTTTTTAGGTCCTTACAGGCCCCTACCTATCTTTCGAGCAAGCAAGCTTACTATTATATGTAAATGAGAGTGATAGGGCTTTGGCTTGAACCTCGAGGCCGCTCTGATATACAGTTTCCTCGCCGCAGGCAGCTTCGACCAATGATCCCCAGCTTGTCATCGAGGCTTGGCAGCCCGGTTCACACAGGGTAGTTATATTTTCCATATACCAATCTTCACAGGAGGTTAATGGGAATATAAATGATGGCGTTATGGTGTTTGATACTCACAGTTGTAGTCGACTCCCTGGCCAGCCATAGATGATACTGCCTCATCGCATTCGACAGTTGTGTTCCTACCTCCGTTAGTATTATGAGCTGGATTTGCTTGAGACACGGAAAATGCCACTTACAGTGCATTGATACAGGCATCCGTGATATTCCACGCTTCTACGATGGTTGCTCTGTCATAGAATCGATACAATTGATACTCTGCCGTAACTAGAGGTAAAAGGAGTAGCCATAGCTGGATTAGAAGGATAACACCCATCCTGACTCTCTTCTTAGCGTAAATGGTAAGGTCTTGTTGATGGGGTATACTACCGGGTTCTCTACTGTCACGATTTCCCAAATGCCAATACTGAACTAGAAACGAAACTTTAGCGTACATAGGAGGATTGAATGAGTCAATATTCAGCCTTGGGATACTATGAATAAGTAACTAGTATCTAGATAGTTACATACCTACATAATCTATCCAGGAGCCCCCTTGGGGAAACAACCTCTCTAACCTTGTGACATATAGGATGAGAAGATGGCGTGAATATACTTCCTATATGGTCCCAACATTTCGCTTAGAAGAAGCCTTCATCGCCGCCTTAAGGGGGCTATTACGGTCTAGACCAGAGAATATTGATTAATGCTACCCGAAATGGAAACAATTCCCGTAAAGTCTGACTATCGCTAGGCGTATCTTATAAACTATATGCGGTGTGACCCGAGATATCAGCAGCGACTGCAGTTAAAATTCAGGAACACCGAGCCAACAGGTTTTCATGATTGGCTAGAAGAACGGTATACTTTGTTTTATTGATGAGGTGAGATTGCTCAGGAACCAACGCCCATATAGTTATCTGCAGATATGCGTTCTCCATTATATACATATGTAGATAATGGAGGTTGGCGATGAAGAGGAGAATGGCATCTCGGGGTTCTTTACTTTGAAACCATGATAGATAGGCCGGGGAGACCTTCTATAGCTACTATAGTTGTTTATCTACAATTCTCGAGCACATACCCAAAGCCATGCATATAGTCACTTTAGGTATGGCTATCCTTGCGACGGTCGCTGCGGCTGATTCTCCAAGTATCATTGCGAGGGCAAACTCGACATGGCACACCACCCCTCAACTTCCTAGGAATTCCTCTCAGGTCCTTCGACCGCTATACCAACCTTGGAGTAAAGATACCCCTATTTTCCACAACGACGGCATCGTCCAAGCGCTGTCTGTGCTGAATATAAGCTCCTTTTCCTTGAGCAGGCGAGCAGTTGCCGACGACTTGCCGGATGGGGTCTGCGCCCCAGGAATTCCTTGTAGAAATGGAGCCTGCTGTAGCAATACAGGCGTGTGCTCGTTTTCTAAATCTAGCTGCGGACCTGACGTCTGTATCTCGAATTGTAATGCCACAGCTCCTTGCGGGCAGGATGCTAAGCCAGAAGATGCGATGTGTCCGTTGAATGTCTGCTGTTCGCAATATGGGTTCTGTAAGTTGGAGCATGTTAAATTTGTTCGTATTGCTATACTCATTCTGAAATAGGTGGAAGCATTGACCTCTTCTGCGGGAACGGGTGTCAGGAGGGATTCGGAAGCTGTGGCCCGCCTAAGACTCCATCTTGCGCTGGGAACTCAGCCATCACACGAAGAATAGGTTACTATGAGAGCTGGTAATATATGCCTGCTTACCGCTCAAGGAAATGATATCTAATGCCTTAACGTAGGGCAAACACGCGGACGTGTGATAAGCGATCGCCAGATGACCTTGATCTTACTGGCATTACGCATTTGAATTTTGCGTTTGCTTTTTTCGATCCAAAGACATACCAGATATCACCTATGGACTCCAATTCAGGGTCGCTGTATAACAAGTTTACTGGTCTGAAATCTAAGAAATCCTCACTGCAAACGTGGATCTCGATAGGGGGCTGGTCATTCAACGATGACACGAATACCCCCAACACTCGCACTGCATTCAGTGATATGGCAAGTTCAGCAGAGGGCCGTCAGAAATTCATCGACTCGTTACAGAACTTCATGCAGACTTACGGATTCGATGGTGTCGATATCGATTGGGAGTATGTACAATCGCTATCGCAAAGCATCCGAGTCCAATTCTAATAAGCCTCTCAGGTATCCCGCGGCGGATGATCGTGGTGGTAAAGATTCCGATTTTGGAAATTTCCCAGAGCTCATTGCGGAGATGAGACAGACTTTCGGCAACTCATACGGTATAAGCTTAACTCTCCCATCGTCGTTCTGGTACTTACAACACTTTGACGTTGTGACCATGCAAGACTACGTCGACTGGTTTAATTTCATGAGCTACGATATCCACGGCACCTGGTATGTCAGGTCTTCATCCTATTAGGTCTGGAATACTAACGACATCCTCAGGGACTCCTCAAACCGATTCACCGGCCCATATGTAAGTGCTGTACTGCGAAATATGTCTAGAGAATCACTATGTTTATGGATGAGCAGATTCGACCACACACGAACTTGACTGAGATCGAAGATGGTTTATCGCTCCTTTGGCGAGCGGGTGTCAAACCGGAAAAGGTCGTTCTTGGCCTAGGATGGTATGGGCGGTCCTTTACACTTGCCGACCCTGGGTGCCATACGCCGAATGGCGTCTGCCAATTCACAGAGGGCGCAGCGCCTGGTGAATGCACCAAGTCGGCAGGAACACTCTCCAATGCCGAAATCAAGCGTATCTTGGACTCCGGGGTTGGCGTGGAAGAGTACGATGCTACCGCCGCCGTCAAATGGCTCACTTGGAATACCAACCAATGGGTCAGTTACGACGATGGAATTACAATACAGCAGAAAATTAAAGCTGCAAACAACCTCTGCTTGGGAGGAACCATGATCTGGGCTTTAGATCAGGACAACACCGATGGCGACAGCATGAGCGACATGCTCGGGGTTGGCACGGCAAACGGTGTGACAGACGAAGAAGCAAAGGCGTATAAGGAACAGATGAATAACGCCGTATTGCAAAAGGAGATCGCTTCTTCTTGCTACTGGACCTTGTGTGGGAAGCCATGCGAACACGGCTACTTCGATACCACGGAAGCGAAAGGCCAGATTGCGAATGTGCAGCAGAACTCTGTATGTACCAATGGCGAGGTTCAGACTTTATGCTGTGCCCCTGGAACTACCATGGGTACATGTTCTTGGGAGGGATTTCGCGGTGTCGGTTTGCCTTGCACACCTGTATGCAATGACACGGAAGCCATCATTGTTGCTCAGAACAGCAACTCGTACCAAGGAAATGAGGGTGGCCAGCTCGCTGACTTGACGTGTACCGGCGGCTTCCAAGCTTACTGTTGTTCCGGGTGAGTGGCCGTCGTAGACAGCTAATTTTTTGTCTGTGCTGTGGCTAATGACTTTCGTCAAGTTTCGTTCCGTCGCCGAAGACCAATACGGGCAACATATTTCTGTACGGTCAAGGCGTCTTTACCAAGCGCAACCTCATTACTGCTAGGGACCTAGAGGCGCGAGGCAAGGGTACTGCAGTGGTTGCTGGTGGCCTCACGTTCGGCGTCTGTGCTGCGGCCGTCTCGGCGCTTATTGCGGCGGCGCCATTCACTTTCGGCATTTCCTTGCTGGGAATTCCCGCTGAAATAGCTGTCTGCGCTGCCGCTGGTATAGCGGTCACCGCGGTCGGGTTCGCAAGCAAGCCATCTACTCCATCACAACCACCACCGGTAAGGGACACTGATACTAGCCGCAAAGTCATATATCAAAAAGCTAATAGAAGTCTAGAAACCTAAGCCACCAGTAGCTCAGCCCCATACCGGTGTTCCCACGACAATCACGACGGGCGGATCCGTGAGAGCGTCCTATGGTCAGTGGCCTATTCTGGATTTCGGGTCGGTGTCTCAGACCAGTTCGTGCGACTGCTTCGTCACGTATACTTGCAGGTATGGATTGGGGTGGGATGAAGTGTGCGATAACCAGAGGTGGGCAATCAATAAGATGTTGAACGGGCGGACTGTCTACCACGTCCTCCCTGTGGAAAGAGCACCTGGAAGGAACCAAGCTTCGTGGGCGAACCAGCGCAATGGTCAGTACCGGACATTGGTTCAGGGCCAACGTAACCCTAGCGACGCACGATGTGCAGTCGACGAATTCCCGATGGGCAATCTAGAAGAGTCAGGCAACCATAATCCTCAAGCTTGTCGCTTGGTCAACACCGTCGCAAATAGAAGTTAGTAACAACTGTTGGAATGATCATGTAAGAGGACTATGTACTAACTCCGGTTACATCTAGACCAAGGGAACGATTATAGGATGTGGAAATCGGCTCAGTGGAGGAGGTGTTCGTCCTTCCGCAGGACGATTTGCGGCAGCAATGACCCACCCCCGGCGACCTGGTAAGTGTTTACCTCCGAGCCAACAAATGTTGGCCCAAAGATTGACGAGATCTAGGAAATTTGGTTCTCTGCTTGGAAACCGCGGTGTTGGGGCAGGGCAGCATTTTATATCCGCCTACGGGTTTGACTCTCAGACGTCAAATTCACTCTGCTTCGCATCTTACACGTATACTGACGCCAACGACGCCCGGCAGAACACCATGGTAGCTGACCACGGATTTCGAGCGTTAAATGATGATCCGTGAGTACATCTTATCGATATATAACTTGCGAGAAGACTCATGCTCTAACCTCCGAAACAGCATGTTCGATCCTCCTTATAACTGGCCTCGACAAAATTGGAAAGTTAACCCTGCGCCAAAAGCTTCTGCAGCGCAACGTCCTGTGGTCATAAATAGTGCGGCGTACTTGAAGCGGGGCCTCGTTCAAGAAATCCTCGCGGCTACGGCGACGTCGCCCTCAAACGGTACAGTTATCCAAGATCTGAGCACGTCCATGTGCCACGTCGACCCTAGTCGTGGAGATCTTGAGGGTGTTGACTTGGACTACGAAGAATTGTTATTTGAGGATATGTACGGCAATGCAGTGGACGGAAGGACATGTGACATCATATACGATGATGTGAGTCAAGTGAAACTGTTGATTGACGAAGACGGAAACGTGGAATATGTTTACGAGGATGAACTGTTCCAAAAGGATATTCCAGTTACGAGCTCTGAGTTGATAGTCGCACCAACGGACGAGGCGGCGAGACCGAGTGATTCATTTGATAGCCTCCCAGTAAGTACTACGGGCGGTCACGGCTCGCATGGGAGTGTTGTTACCGAGCCTCCCAAGATGCCTACGGAGTATCTCGAATTTGTATGATACATATAGCTTGCGATTTGGGGCAGAAGCCATCGGGCGGTGACTCATGGAAGGGACGCGGGTTTGAAGTACCTCCGCGAGGACCTGTGCACTGCGACGAGGTTATCCCGCGAGCGCGCCCTTCTCAACGCTTGTATCGAATAATGCTCAACCCAAATCGTACGAGTTATTACCGTCCCTCTCTTTACATTATCGTACGCATTCGTATCTTCGTTCGACATCGCGGCGTGCAACGTTAAATGGTCTAGACATGGCTCGCAACGTTCATTTTGGCGGTCGGTCGATGCGCCTTTCTTCGTCGGCAAGGGATGAGAAGCGCGTCTTCAATGCGTGGGTGTCTTGTGATCGCAAGGTCAATGGGTTATACTAAGTGATAGACATCCACCATTCTTTAAACCGTTAACAGAAATAGGTTTCTATATTGTAGTTTATCGAACAGAGTGTTAGTCATGAGCCTAGGACTGCTCTCTGGACGAATGTGTACATGTAGGTTGGGACGAAATGTGTATCGATAAGCTGGGACGGCAAATGCCAAATGGTCTTGGCGTCGATGTCGACGTTCGCTGCTGTTTGGCATCACTCTTTCACGCATAGGTCGAGTGCTACACCTGGAGACTACTTACCTACATGTAGTCACGAAGATGTCTAACAAGAAGTCCTCTACCTCCCTATTTCTAAGGTAGCCTAAGGCGGGAGCTTAGGGGCGGGTTCGGGAACCTAACCGGATCGCGGGTTTTACACCGAGTCCGAGAGCCCGCACCTAACCGGATACGGGTTTGTCGCCGAGTCCGAAGATTCATGCGGCTGAAGCGTCACACAACTACATCAAATGTCGACCTCCCTGTTCGAAATGCTGACTTTCCGGCATCATTAACCCATCGTTAAATTTCCCAACCAATGCTATAGAGTATAGTACGGCGAAACTCCCAGCTAGTTTACTACAATGCGTGTGGTTTATTCGGTGCCTAGCTGGACTTGTGGGGTATCCCCAACGCGTAACCCCGACCAACGACGATATGAGACGCGCCAGCGAAAACGCAACCTAGCGATAATCTTAAACTTACCTCCTACCTAAGGCAGACTGCCATCTGTAGGCTACATGATTTTTGTGATAAAAGGGATGTGTTTCGTGTGGTGAACGGGATACGTTTCGTATGATTGAATGTATGCGATTCCACGCTATTGGCTAAATGAAATCTCTCCTCCAAGTTCGATATAATCTGCAAATCTCGCCCAATAGCGAAGAGAAATCACCAGCTCCTCTCTTTGAGCTCGAGAACTTTGACGTGGACTTACCTAACCGCTAAAGAAGTAATATCCATGCCATCATGAGCAGCAGCAGCCAGCGAAACTTGGTATCATCCGCGGGCGATAAGGATCCTGATATCAACGAAAATGAGCACGACCCTAGACCTCCAGCCGACAAGCTAGCGGCTGGTCGTGGATGGCGTTTCTGGGCGGTTTTCATCTCACTCTCCATATCGGCATTCCTAAGTGCTCTCGAGGGTGCTGTTGTATCTACGGCCTTGCCTTCCATCTCCCGCGCCGTCAATGCGGGAGAAGACTACATCTGGATGGTGAATGTCTTCTTTCTTACGAGGTAACGAACTCTAGTCCTAAGCCAGCCAATTAGGCTTTCTCCCTATTGAGTGATCTAATGCTTACGCTGAAACGCAGCGCCGCCGTGCAGCCTCTCTACAGTCAATTGGCAGATATCTGGGGCCGGCGATGGCCGATGATCACAGCGCTGGCTATCTTCGCCGTCGGCAGTGGCATAGCGGGAGGATCCACCTCGGCAAGCATGCTAATCGGCGGTCGAACAATCCAGGGGCTTGGCGCTGCGGGCATCAACGTCTTGGTCGAGATCATCATCTGTGATCTCCTTCCACTGCGAGAGCGCGGGAAGTTCATGGGGTTGATGTTCATGTTCATTGTTCTGGGATCTGTATCTGGCCCTTTCATTGGTGGCATCTTGGTCGACCGTGTATCCTGGCGATGGGTCTTCTACCTGAACCTCCCATTCTGCGGACTCTGCTTGATACTTCTTTTTCTGTTCCTTCGCGTGCAGCGTCCCGATTCCGGCCTGTCTACGAAGGAAAGTCTGAAGAGAATCGATGTGCTGGGACTCTTCATACTCTGTGGGGCAATTTCGTCATTGCTCTACGCCTTGACTTATGGAGGGACGCGGTACGATTGGTCGAATCCTGGTATCATCGTCAGCTTCGTTATAGGGATGGTTGGCATCATTCTGTTCTTCATCTATCAGATCTCGCCTCTTTGTAAGCATCCCGCCATGCCCAAGGTTTTATTCGGAAACAGAACCTCAGTAGCAGGTCTCTTGGCAACATTCATGGCGCTGATGGTTTCGTATGTGCCTCTATATTTCCTCCCTGTTTACTTCCAGGCCGTTCAGCGAGTATCCCCCGAGCGCTCGGGAGTACAAATTCTACCATTTTCGGCTGCCTACTGCGTCAGTGGCTTGGTTGGCGGTATCCTTGTTAGCAAGCTCGGTCGATTCAAGGCCGTTCATATCGTTAGTTTTGCGCTCATGATAGTCTCTCTGGGGACATTTACTCTCCTCGATCGCAATACGACCATGGCGGTGTGGGTCATTCTTCAACTCATCTATGGATGGTCGCTCGGCACGCCAAACCCCTCCCTTCTGACAGCCATCCAGGCTGACATACCCGACAGCCTCAACGCAGCTAGCACAGGCGCATTTGCTTTTGTGAGGAGTGTTGCCACTATCTTCGCAGTGAGCGTACCCGCTGCAGTATTTGGAAATCGCTTCGATCAACTCTTAACAACCGCCGACGTGGTAAGCGACCCTGACACACAGGCAGCACTGGCACGAGGCCTCGCGTATGAGAAGGCATCGCGAGAGTTCATAGATTCATTTCCGGAAAATATTCAAGACGGTATCATTAGCCTGTACGAGCTAAGCCTACAGAGAGTATGGTACGTCTCGATCGCTTTTGCTGGTGCCGGCTTGATATTCGTTCTACTTGAAAGGAACCTGGTGACGAGAGAGGAGAAGGAAACTTCACAGTTCGAATTACAAGATGACGCGAATAATATGGGGGGAACCGGAGTCAGGGAACCTCGGGTCGGAGACAACTAAGACCAAGCAATCAACGACTCGAAGTTCCATCAAAGTTCAGATTGGAAACCCAACAAAACATCGATAAGCGGGGCATCATCGATCATTTTCAAGATATGGCAGGGCCAGAAATATCTACAACTTGTACGGTGGGCTAAGTTTCATTTGTCACCATTCGTTTATCCCGAAATAGAACTAGGCAAATTTCATATATCTTGGGATCGTTACGGTTCTGGGATTGAAATTCTAGAGCAATTTATTTTATTCAATTAAACTTAATCATTAACTTCATAGGAACAGTGACAAACTGCGCGCGACACACGATAGGAGAGGGCTTTACCCGTATTCTTCCTAAGATGGGGGGTGACGTCCGAATAGGGGCTTTTTACGTAAGCCGCCGGGCACTCTGCTTATGTAAGCTTACGTCCGTCCTTTGTTCTATGGTGGGGCCGGACGGCCCGTTTCCGTTAAGTGGGTCCATTAAGACCCGGCTGAGGGTTGCCTTCTGCCCACCCCGGATAACACCATCATGCCTCCCTTAGAACCCTGGGCACTTCTCGTGCTCCTCCAGCAACCGGCCGCGGCGACGGTTTTTACATTTTTGCACGGCGCGGCCTGCGCGTAACCCAGCCTCCTTTTTTCCCCAAAAGGTAAGGCAACAGGCAGCAACTCTGACTCACTTTTAGGCGCTCGTATTGCTGCGGATTGATGGTAGCCTTTTATCGCCTAGGATATTATGAAACTTCACGCCTGCCTATAGCTGCTTTTGGATACGGTAGGTTTCTTTACTTTTTATCTCCAATCTGCGTGTCCCGTCCTCTACGACGATATCTTCCTCGATACTATTAGCGTGCTTGAAGTGTGTAAAACAAGCCTAGTATATCGAGACTATTAATTAAATAATTAAATTGATGTTGTTTGTAACCATTCGTATACGCTATAGCTACTCATAAACCGCAATCCGGTACGTTTGATCTCGGAACACATCAGCGTAGTCGAAATCTAGATTTCTAACTGAATTTTCCGTATTCATCTAGTAAAACTGGAACCATCTGCAACACCCCAACCTCCAACGAATGCCTGGTATTCAAGGCTGGCTACATATCAACCTTTACTCGCTTCGTACCGAGAGCCTCATACAGACGCTAACAACAACCCACAATGGCCAAATGCCGTTGTGCGTGCGGCTGTGAAGCCGACGCTTCACAAGGCAAGGCTCACTGCGCTTCTTGCCGAGCTGGAAACTGCGTCTAAGTCAAGGGTTATTCATTATTTCAATACAACCATCATTTCTGTGGAAGGATTAGTAATAGTCGGTTTGCAAATGTACGGTTTTTACACGTTGTTTTACTAGTTTGGTTTTCAAGTTTTTCCTTCGTTGGTACATCCGGATACATAACGAATGATTCTGTAACTCTAAAGGGTTATTGGTGTTTAAGGGAATTTGTTGCGGAGTTATACGTCGTGTTTCCTTGGGAATTAAGACGGCAAGAGCTCAAGTTGCTTCATAGAAAGGGTTCCAACGTTAGGTTTGTGGACAGGTAACGGTCAATTGATGATACCCCTGAAATCAAGATCGTAGTCTGTCGGCCTTGAACTTATTAAGTTGTGAATAAATGGCCGTAAACGACATGTCTTTGATCCGTTGGACGCCATGTGTTGTCAATACGTTGTATTCTTACATGTTACCAACTGGGAAGACGCCCTGCTCTGCGACTAACTGTTCCCAATTCACCCATTCGTATGGATTCATATCAAAAGACGGCGGATCGGGGAAGTTGTAGCCCTCGAAAGGTTCCAGGTTAGGGAAATCCACTTCATGAGTGGCTGGTCGGAAATCTGCCGTGAGCGTCTCGCAGTTTGATAACGAATTGATAAATTCGGGTGAAACAGGTTTCAACCCTTCGGCCTTTGATGCTGCAGTATAAACTTCGTAAACCTTGAGTGTCCACTTGGCCAAGGCGGAGAAAACAGCACTGGTCGGTTGATTGAACTGGGGGAAGTAGGAGAATATCGTCCCAATCAAGTACCATAGCCTGTCAACTTCGGCTCCTGTCTTGCGGTGACGAGCTTCGATGAGCACGTAGAGCGTTGCGCTCCAAAGAAAACTAGTCCCGATGGCCCATTGGTACCGTTCTAGGCCTTGGTGACCTCCTTGCACCAAAGACACATACTCTAACAACTTTATGGCGTTCGCAAATACGACTTCGCGATCCTTTTCAGAAGCACTGTTGGGTCGTGGCTGCCTGTGGGCAAAAATCCTCATCTTACATGTCGAGGATCTGACGTTGATGGAGACGAAAGTGTGCAGCGGGTTCGACGGATCTGAGTACCGAAGGAACCGTTCTTCCAAGCGGCTTTCTAGCTCCTTTATGAGGTCCACGCTCTCGGTTGGGCAGGCTTCGGGCGTTTCCCAGCGTACGTCCATTTCGATCTTTCGTTGAGTTTCCATCATTTCACACCGGACCAAACATAGTGTGATCGAGGTGATCCCTTTGCGCTCCGGAGGCAGCTGACCCATTGCCGGATATAAGTCCTCATCGTCAACATTCAATGGTACCTTGGTGGTACCGTAAATATCCCGAGACGAATTGATGCCGAGAACCTCGGCTGTACGGCTGTCGACATAGATGAGATGCCACCATAATCTTCTTCTCGTCTCTGTTTCGAATGGCGATAGTCCAAGGGACATGCCATCTCGGTGCAGACCCATCTTACGTGCCAGTCTGATAGCAATCCCCGATAAAGTGAAGAGGCTATCACATCCATAAGTTTTTCTTACGCACATCTTCATCATTAGCTTTAGAAACAAGTTTGGTAAATGCGGCTTACCAGGTATATCGCATATGCCCGAAGAGTCATTAGATTAGATGTCGATAAGAACCCTGCATTTATCAAAGCCTGGCGTGCCGCACGTTTGTACCGCGAAAGAAGGTTATCCCTCGGCTCCCCGAATAAGTTTTGGCATTCGTCTCCTTTCGAGGCACTAACGATTGAAAGGTAGAATGCGAAAGCTGCTGCCTCTAAGCCTTTTGATAGATCTTGACTGCGTAACCCATCTAGCAGCGCAGTTTCGAATGTTGGTAGGTGTAGAATCTTTACTAAGGGGTCGACTCGATCTACATAGATATCCTTTAACTTTGGGAAGAGATGTAAAGGAGGGTGGAGACTTGATAAATCCTCGAACTTAAAGCGATATTCAGGCTCAAAGAGGAGCTCATTAACATTTGACTCGTCCGTTGGCCCCTCAAGACTGCCGGCCTCTGGGTGCTTTGGCAACAGTCAGCGAACGAGATTGGTGGGAATGACGTGGTCGGAACATACCTCTTCGCTTCCCAGCTTGGACCAAGGTGCACTGAGGGACGTCAGCAAGACGACTGAGTATGGGTAGGAAGAACAATGGCCCTAAACATACCTATCAAAATATCTCGTCGTGTCATGTTTAGTTAACAGTTTTACTTCCGGTTCAAGGCGGTTACTCCGATCCGTACTTCGAGACTCGTCATCTTTCGTCGTCTCGATGTCGGGCGGGGACACTGTTTCCGAGTCGGATTCATCGGAATCCTCAGATGGCTCAATCTTGGCGCCATAAGATCTCAATAACTCTTCGTATCGCTTCAATTTTGCATGAAGACCCTCTCTGGGAGGCTTCGTCCTCTTTCGCTTCCCGCGAACTGGAGGTACAAAGCTACATTCTACCTTGGCCTTGAGGCAATTGCAGCAAGGACTCTGTCGGTCACATTTGACTTTTCTCTGTCGACATATTAAGCAGGAGTAGCTTTTGACAGCGTCTTCTAGCCCGGATTGCTTTACTGCTGAGGATCGAGGCATGACGGATAATAGGGGAGATGGACAGGAGTACCTGGGTACTTAATAGTTCGGTTTTGGATGTCCGGGATCCGGAGAGTGGATTATTCCGGTTCCGCTTGGCTGCACGGTGCACCCCGTTCTGAAATTTCTACAAGGTTGTCGTGGATTTTGAATAGCTTCGCTGTTTCAGGACCTATGAAGTAGCTGGACAGCGATGCGGGCTTAATAATTCAAGAGAAGGGCAATTTCATTGAACATGGAAGCCCAAATCACATCCATAACTCTTTGTTATGGCAAAACTACGGAAGATGACGCAGCCTTTAGGGCTCTCGGTGCTCGGAGTGCAAAAAGTGAAATTTGAACGCCGAGGAGCGGATCGAGCTTCAGGGGATCAAAGTCTACAATGCACAGGGCCTAGGAAAGCCAGACGGCGTTCATGGACTATTTAAGTCCTGGCGTAGAAGCTCAGGAAAGCTTCAATTGCTTTTCATCTATCGAGCCTTCTCTCCTATCGAGTTCACCATGTCGCAATCCCCATCGGACGATAACGAGAAGCCGCCTGTGGGCGCCGACCAGGCGGCGAACAGTGCGGAGGCCATTGAATATCCGAGCATTAAGAAGCGAATCCCGATCATGGTAGCTCTTTACTTAGCCCTCTTCCTCGTGAACCTAGTATGGCAACCCCTCTGCTCGAGAAGTTATGTGTACGGGTTGAGATCCAGTTGCTGACTCGCGGTTGGTT
Organism: Hypomontagnella submonticulosa; assembly: GCA_022984865.1. Taxonomy (NCBI): domain Eukaryota; kingdom Fungi; phylum Ascomycota; class Sordariomycetes; order Xylariales; family Hypoxylaceae; genus Hypomontagnella; species Hypomontagnella submonticulosa. The sequence continues at coordinate 745,015 of JAJKLF010000016.1, forward strand.
AGGACCAGAATATCATCTCGACTGCCATCCCGCGGATTACTGACGACTTTGATTCGATCTCTGACATTGGATGGTATGGATCGGCATATCTTTTGACGACGTGTAGCTTTAGCTTGTTGATGGGAAGGGTATACAAGCTCTTTAAGGCCAAAGTCGTCTTTCTCCTCGCCTGCACTCTCTTCGAAGTCGGCTCGGCCATATGTGGTGCAAGTCCTAACTCGAAGGCTTTCATTTTCGGCCGCGCTATCGCGGGACTGGGCTCTTCTGGAATCCTTTCCGGTATAATGGTTATCATGTTCTACGTGATTCCCCTGCAGCAGCGACCCCTATACCAAGGCGCCTTCGGGGCCGTTTTTGCCCTTGCGTCGGTGATAGGCCCTCTTGTCGGCGGAAGCCTTACAGATAGAGTCACGTGGAGGTGAGACTTACGTCTTCATTCCCTGGGTCGAACGAGCTAACAATGTCATACTTAGGTGGTGCTTCTATATCAACCTGCCAATCGGCGCGTTTTCCATCCTCGTCACTGCGTTGATCTTGCATTTGCCTAAGCAAAAGCTTGATGCAGAAGGCGAAGGACTGGCCGCAAAGCTAAAAAAGCTCGACCCTATCGGTAATATTGTTTTCTTGCCCGGAATTGTATGTCTGATCCTCGTTCTTCAGTGGGGAGGAGTCGAATACCCCTGGAACAACGCTCGCATCATTGTTCTCCTGGTTCTTTGTGGTGTCTTCTGCGCCGTCTTCGTGGCCATCCAGATATGGAAGAAAGAGGACGCGACGGTGCCCCCTCGTATCATGAAGCAACGCAGCGTCGCAGCTGCGGCGTGGTTCGGGTTCTGGAATGGCGCAGGTCTAATGGCTCTGACGTATTACCTTCCAATCTGGTTTCAGGCTGTGAAAGGAGTCAGCGCTGTCGAGTCTGGTATTATGTTACTTCCGTTGGTCCTCTCGACAGTGATCACGTCTCTCGTATCGGGCGCTCTGGTCTCCAAGATTGGTTACTATGCTCCGTTCTTCTTATCAAGCTCGATTACCATGCCGATCGGGGCTGGCCTGTTGACGACACTCACTCCCTCCAGTGGTGACGGCCAGTGGATCGGCTATCAGATTCTTCTCGGTATAGGCTTAGGATTCGGCGCACAGCAACCTTTCAATGTCGTTCAGACCGAGCTATCCAAAAAGGATGTCCCGATAGGCAGCTCCGTGATTATATTCGCACGTTTTCTTGGTTCCGCTATATTCTTACCGGTGGCGCAGACCATATTTCTCAATAACATGGTGTCGAAACTTACTAACCTATCAGGAGTCAGTCCGAGTGCCGTAACTGACGGCGGAATAACGGAGCTAAGGAATTTGGTATCTGGAGATGAGCTGGATACGCTTCTATCCGATTATAACGCGGCTATAGTTGACGTGTTCTACATGGTCATAGCGACATGCATTCTGACCATGTTCGGGAGCGTTTTTATAAAATGGGTCAATTTGAAAGCGCGAGCTAAAGAGCAGTCGACCACAACTGGGAAGAAAGATTCTGGGGCTGTGAAAGGGGAATCTGCATGATTCAAGCCGGATACATGGACTCTAATTTGTAAGTAGACATGTACCTATATCAGATACCTTTACACTCGACTCTTATAATCTCAACACGATCAGGAGAGGAGCAGCGACTGTGCCCTACGGCGAATCTCCATCGTAGTTCAGAACGCGTCTAGGGCTAAACCTATTAGGGGTACCTACATAGAGTCATTGCTCACATTTGAGAGATTTGCTGACAGAATACTACACTTACCTTGCATAACAAGGGTGTCTTGGGATTTTGACTCATCGCCTAACCCCTTGCCCACGGTGACGGTCGGATTTAGGAGACATTAAAAAAGTGGCCGAGTCTGTCCTATTAGGTAAGCTCACGTTCCTTTCGGATGGTTCAATTCAACCGCGGCCTTTTATTACTAAGACTCCTGCTCGAAAGACGTGGTAGTGACTCTTTCACATATTAATAATCGGCGATATAGTGCACCGCCAGAGTAAAACATTGAAATAAGTCGCAATGCCCTGATCTTTCTCATTATGCTCTCCATCCGCTCAAGCACTAAGCAGAGATGGCGTCGAGCTCACTCATTAACGCTTGTGTCCCGGGAACTTTTAATCCCATCATCTCCGGCGCCAATATCCTATCCGTTTCAGCATCAATAGTGAGCAATTATAGCCTCGAGGTCCCTAGTGACTATCGATTCACTGCGCCTTCTGTCACCCTTGAAAATGCGAGGTTCTGCAATGTTACAGTAACCTACAAACGGTACGAGGACGAGATACACGCTGAGGCATGGCTTCCCGTCGACAACTGGAACGAGCGCTTCGAGGCCTTCGGCGGCGGCGGATGGGTCGCGGGACGCTTCATGGCGTCCCAATACGGCATGAGTGGTGCTCTTTACGACGGGTTTGCTACTATAAGCACTGATGCCGGGCTGGGAAGCGCGACTGATGCACGCTCCTGGGCATTGGATAGTCCCGGTAACGTGGACTACAACAGACTGTCTACTTTTTCCTCCATTGCACTCAATGATGAGGTATGACTAGACCACTACGACAATAGCGTTGATAGCTAACTTCATACCAGGCAGAGATCGGCAAATCACTTGTCAAGAGTTTCTACGGAAAGCCGCCTGCATATAGCTACTTCACTGGGTGCTCCCAAGGTGGCAGACAAGGCTTCATGCTTGCTCAGCGGTACCCACACGCTTTCGACGGAATTTCAGCCAACGCACCAGGAATACATTGGTCGAACGTTATGTTTACAAGCACATGGGCGGAGACGTACATGCGCATAAAAGACGTCTTCCCTCACGGATGCGAGCTCGACGCAATTACGGCTGCAGCGATTTCGAAGTGTGACGGCTTGGATGGAGTTAGTGACGGCATCATTACCAACGTAGACGAGTGCAAAGAAGTATTCAATCCATTCGACATGGTTGGCAAAACTATCAACTGCTCTGACACTGGTAACGCGATACGGATTAGTCAAGGTGCATCAGAAGTCGTCAACGCTACTTGGGGAGGTATATTTTCGGCAACGACAGGGGAGAGGCTCTGGCCCGGCCTTAACCCCGGCACTGATCTTACGTGTAATACTCTTGATAAGGATACCGAATTGTGCGTTGCGACGACGGACTGTTCCTCGGGGAGTTGTGTTCCCGTAAGCAACGGGTTCGGATCAACGTGGATCCAGCTGTTCTTGGAAAAAGACCCAGACTTCAACCTCAACATAACGCAAGATCAATTTGTGAGCCTTCTACATGCCAGCAAGCAACAGTATGGCTCTATCATCGACACGGCTGATCCGGATCTTTCCGAATTCAAGGCAGCAGGGGGTCGCATCATTACATATCATGGCCTCGCCGATAATCTGATACCGCCCGAGGGTACCAACGAATACTTCCGCAAGGTATCCAAGGCGGTGGATGGAATCGATGACTTCTTTCGGTACTACCAAGTCCCTGGCCTAGCACACTGCTTTGGCGGGAGCCGCTTGCAGCCTACTTCACTGTTCGCGCAGCTCCAAGCGTGGGTAGAGAACGGAACCGCGCCCGAGGACTCGCCAGTGTCGTTTGTTGATCCCAAAGGCGTGACTCACGATAGGATAATCTGTCCATTCCCGAAAGAAGCACATTTTAACTCGGGCTGTGGGGACACAGCAAAGGCAGAATGCTGGGCCTGCGAGTGATCATAGTTCATATGTAAAAAAAAGGCGGCACGCCTGATAATTATATCTACTTAGTTCTAGTAACCTGGATCTTACATAGGATAGAGTTTATATTATTTGATGAACTCGCTTCATGCCCTCTTCAGAGAGCGACCCTTTGCCTCATTTACCCTTGTCTAAATATCTACACCCTGCCACTGGTCAAGTCTTCCGATCATGCGAGGTAAGTGGTATAGACTGGGGTCAGCGATCAGAATTTACGGTCATAAATTCACAACTCTTCCCAAATAGGATATCTGCTTCGTTGTGATTGGACATCAAGTCTAGACTCGGGCTTCCACTTCGGGATTGCCGAAGCCAGACGGGATACTCTGATGGACAGGCATCGGAAAGGTGGAAAAGGGGATGACGCAAAGGCCTTAGATTCTATATCATTGCTACAGATCCTTAAAGCTTCTCGGTACCAATGGCCAACTCATACCTTAGTCCTTAGGTGTATGAATTAGTTAGACGAGAGCTAGTTTTTAGTGGTGGGTCTTAAGGCGGGTGAGCTTGTGCTCCTATAACCATTCAATTAGCCTTAAACTTCATGGAGGTGAACGACACAGTAGTATCCATGGATCATTAAAGAACTACGTTATGTGCGGCGTCAATGCCTATACATATCTTCGTGGTGCGTATCATCAATACCCCGCCGTCTACTGACCAAGTGGTGACAAAAGGAGCCACGTGACAAGTCGATGGGTTCTATATACCACTCACCTGTAATCCCCCCTTCCGAATGGAATCTCGGCATATGTTTTCGCCACCACATTGCCGTATTAAATGCAGTTCGGATGTACCCCGCAGAGGCATCAACGAGTGGGACAGTGTTCCGGCTTATCATCCGCCCGGCCAGGGATGGTATCCCACCTTTGGGGTAACGTGGAAGATCTAATTTCATGTCTGCCACTCATCTAGTCCTTGAAATTGCGCATAAAAGCTGCCTTTGGTGACGATTAATAGCAAACAACCTCCTGAATATATGAGTATCTCTGAGAACGACGGGTGTAAGGATATATGAAGTCTTTTTCCTCTTGGCATACTTTCACCCCCTGAACATCAAGCTGCTGTTCTTATACATATTAATATCTACTTCGTGTCTTAACTACAAAACAGCCATGGACAAGATAGAGCCCCAAGAGCACCTTGAGAACAATTCCGAAGAAGTTATTCACCCCCAACTCATCACGAAGGGGCGTACTTACTGACTAAACAACTTCTTTCAGGGGAAGTCAATTCCAAGTGAAGATGCCAACAACGAAGAATTTGACTATCGGCGCAACAGAGCCCTCAATCGCCGTCTAGACATCCGAATCATCCCGTTATGTGGCATTCTATATCTACTCAATTTCTTGGATCGTGGCAACGTCGGCAATGCCAAGGTTTTGAATCAGGAAACCAATGATGATCTACTCCATAAGACCGGGATGACAGCTGAAGGCTATGCTATCGCTGTAAGCCTCTTTTCTGTGGCGTATGCCCTTTTTGAGATCCCCTCGAACTGGATCATGAAGCACCATGTGCGCCCGTCAGTTTGGATGGCTTTCCTGCTGGGATGCTGGGGCGCCTTGACCTTAGGGTTCGCCGGAGTCAATAACTATGCCACAGTTCTAGCGCTACGCTTATTGATCGGAATGTTCGAAGCTGGTTTCTTTCCTGCCATCTTGTATGTGATATCTGGATGGTATCCCTATAACGAACGAGCCGTTAGAATGGCTTTCGTGGTAGCATTCTCCAATCTGGCGGGAGCTTTCGGCGGCGCGATAGCGTATGGGATTGGACATGCTAACAGAAGAGGTGGACTAGAAGGATTCCGCTGGCTTTTTATAATCGAAGGTGTTATTACTATTGTCAGTGTTGTACCGACCTTACTGATCCTCCCCGATTACCCTGCACGCGCCAAATTCCTCAGTCCGTCGGAGAAGAGCTTCGCAGAGCAACGCCTCAAGGCGAGGGGCGGCGGATTCGATAAAAGCCATGCTTCGAAAAAGGAGCTCCTCAGTACTTTTTTCAGCCCTCGAATGTTGGCGCATTACGTTGCTTATGTCAGTTTAATCGAACCATCTCGTGGCTAAGTGTGACGACTGATTAAAGAACAGATTGCCAATGTAGTGACGCAGGGGTCGTTCACTTTCTACACACCAACTATAGTGGCCGGGTTAGGATACGATTCCATACAAGCCCAGCTCTTAGTAGTCCCACCTGTATGTATATCTTCCAGTAGCTTGGTTCGTATGCAGCCGCGCTGGGAGGTCCAGAAAGCTAGCCGGCTTATGGCGTATTCCTGATCGAAAGCGGATATAAGTTACGAACTAGACGCTACTTAGTACTCAAGCTACGGTTGTCAAGCTCTTCTACTAATAGGCGAGTTTATAGTGGGTTGTCGCATTCGTAGTGGCCCTAGCCGTCTCATATACAGCGGACCGTTTCAACGCCCGGGGCTGGCACATTACAGCTATATCGATCATCGGGGGCCTAGGATGGCTAACAGCTGGCTTACTGCCTACAACCTCGTATGCGTCGAGATACGGTTGTCTGTGCATGGCAGCGGTGGGAGCTTTCCCGGCGTCACCATCCATGACGAACTGGACAATCTGCAATACACCCAGCTTGCTGACGATTCCTCTTACCATCGCGATCCACAATTCAAGCGCCGGCATTGGACAAATCATTGCCCAGTGGATTTGGAAAGCGAATGAAGAAAAACAAGGATTTCCAACGGGAAACTTCGTGTGTGCCGCATGTAACTTCTTCGTGGCAATAGTGGCCTTTTCGCTAAGGCTCTGGTATGGTAGGATGAATTCGAAGGGTATCAAGGATGTACGTGGCGAGAAGAGAATCTGGGTATACTAGTTAACGGACGACCGCGCTCTTCTCACGGGAAGATTGGAGGGATAGCTCGTAACTCATAGTTAGGTGCCTGGATACCTACATGTACCGAAGGCTACTATGTATGTAAGTATCCATCAGTGTACTCAGATATGTACCATTTATTCTTACGCCAGGAAGCATATCTTTATGCAAAACGCACAGCCTAGAATATGAAAAATATGCATGGTGCTATCTCGAGCATAAATCAGGTGACACCGACGGTCACGTGGTGATCTACAGGAGCTGTTTAGGTCGCGAATGTATTTTAGGTCCGTGACAAATTCATAATTCTTATTGATTCATCAGATCACCTATTACATATCGTCGGCGATTCATAATGGGTTCTTCAACTAGAGAGAAAGCCGAGCTTTAAACATAAGTTGTACCGTAAGTTTCGTATTCGCTCTCGTCGAAACGGTGAAACTCAACATTCAATCAATCTTCTCGCACTGAAGATCCGGCCCTCCTGCCGTCTTGATGGCCCTCTCTACACAGCCTGCCTTTATTAAATACGGTAGGTCAAACCAAGCCGAAGCACCGTTCTCGCTCGTCGCATCCGTCCACTCCCAGAATGTCAGCGCGCCGCACCCCTTTTCCTGCTTGTGCAGCTCCTTCCCGCCGTCCTTATCCGCCCAGTTACGTATGTCGTATATGTGTAACCGCATTGCCAAGCCGTTATCATCCATGCGGTCGCACCGCGCCTCAGGCGTCGGAGGCGGAGGTGGTGGTTCCGTCGTTGTCGGTGGTGGCGGCGGCGGCGGCGGTGGAGGAGCTGGCGGGTCCGGTGTGTCCCAGTTGTCGCCGTTCCCGCTGTTGCTATCCCCAGGCGCGCTCGAGCACGCGTCGCCCAGGTAGAAGCATAGATCCCCGTCGCTACCGTCACAGCCCAGATACAGGAATGCACTAGGGTCAAGGAAGCTTCCAACGCTGCTACTGCCGAGCTGGCGGCTACCGAGCGTGTACCGCGTCATGTTGCTATGCGTGTTGCCGGCGCGGGCGCCCGGAAGCTCACTTTTCTGGCTACTTGATTCGGGGTAGTTTGCGTGTCTGCGTCTGGGCTCCGCGTCAGGCACGTCAGCAGAGATAAGTCGGCCCTTGTGGTTTTGTGTCGTGGCCTCGGCGGAAACGTTGGGAGAAGACACGTTTCCAGGAGATAGCTTATCGGTCACTGCCGTGCGTCCTCGTCTTCTCTTCCTTGCGGGTACCGTGGGCGGGCCCGAATATCCCGGATAGTTGTCACAGAGGTACCAGTTAAAGTCGTCATCCTTCCGCAGACGAGCAAAGCTACCCCCGAGGCCGTGCGGGGCCCAGTCGTGACCGTTCCAGATCTTCTTGCCTGGCGACGGGTACTGGCAGTACGCGCTGTTGGTCATAGTCGTCTGAGTTCTCGTGACTTGGCCGTGATTGTCCGTCTCGTAGCCGATCGTCTTCTCGAAAAGCTTATTGTCCCACCAGGGGTCGTACGAGCGCTCGCCCGGGTTCACATTGGCCGAGTTGACAAGTATGAACGCGTTGCCGTACGGGTCTGCGCAGATGTTCTTAGATCTGTCCGCTCCGAGGAAATAGTCGTCATCCGAGTTACCCGTCGGCCCGTTGGCAAACTCGACCTTGTACTCCAGCCCGACGGCGTTTCTGTGCCCGTTGCGGCCTCCGCCGCCAGCTGCGCGGTAGAAACTGGAGAGGGCCTGGCCGTGGTCCCTGTTCTCGTCGCCAGGGATCAAGCGTAGCACCGATTGCTCGTCCCACTTGGCATTATTGGGGTGGCGATTGGGATTGGCGGAGCCCCATGGGTATTCCTCGACTTGGCAGTCAATGAGTCCCCACCCGTCGAACTTCTCGCCCGTGTTCAGGTTTTCATCTCTGTTTTTACCCGGGTTGCTGCCCGATTGCCACTTTCCTTGGTACCAAGGCTCGGTCGGATGAAGCCCGGAATTGCCTGCGTACGTTAGTGTTTCGGGCTTGCTACGAGACGAGATGGCCGAGCGCGCGTTGGCACACACGTTGGGCCATTTGTTAAAGTCGCACGTGAATGTGGATACGGGCGGCGACGGTTGACCCGGGTTCGGGGCGGGACATCCGGGAGCTTTGATATTGTCTGGCAACCCGAGTTCGCGGCGGATATCGGCAGGGCAGCATTCGGAAGAGAGCTCTGCTTCGGCCTCGGAATTTTCGAGGTCTTCGTCCAGAGCCGCCTGGCAACCCGTCATGTACGATTGCGTATCCTCAGGAGAGATATCGCACCGTACCTGCAGCGAGACGGGGTCGAAGATGGGGACGTTACCATTGGGACAGAGACCGGTGTCCGTCTTCACATCGGGCTGGCAGAGCTCGTCTCCAGCTCCATTCGGGGGCGTACCAGGCGGCGGTGGAAAGGGTGGCGGGTTAGGGTCGTTGGGATCGACAAAATCAGGCGACGGCCACTCGCCGTTGGGAGGACAGAACAAACACGGTCCGCCGCAAAAGATGGAGCATTTATGTCCGCAATGAGACGTGCAAGCTGGGCCGGGCGGCCCGGTTGTGTGAATGGTGACAGACTTGGGAATTTCACCCGGGACTGGCGTCGTTATCGGCGGTGGTTCTGGACCTGGAGTTGAAAAGGAATAGGGCCAGGGCGGGGGTGTTATGGTTCTGGTAACTGGAGGATGAGACACAGAGGGCTTGCTCTTGGGGTTGGGATCATTAGTGATGATGAACGGCGACGGCAGAATACTCGGAGTGAGCCACAAAACCGTTGTATTTGTGTCGTTGCCTACATGCTGGTTCCAGAAAGGGATCTCTGTGGTCACGACAGGAGGGATGGTTAACGTTGTCGTCTGGATGGTGCGTTGCAGAGACTCCGTAGTAACCGTTCGGCCACTCTCGTCCTTTGTGGTAATTGTCTCTATCCAGGCCACCTCGAGCGATGTCGTGTATAGCGGAAAAGTGATAGTTGTGGTTTCAGGGACCGGGTAGGGGGCCCAGATGATCTCGCACGGCGGCACACAAGAGACCAGTGGAGTCGGTTGGGAAAAGATATCGGGGGCGGCGTACAAAACGCCTGGCTCGTCGCAAGTTCCGGCCGGACAGCCCAAGTCTTCGTCGAATTCCTGGAGATCGACAGCCCAGTCCACCGTTCCGGCAAAATTGAGCTCGGTCCACCGAGCCATGCGTGCTGCCTTGGTTTTTTCTGACATGTAAGCCACCCATTCGGTCCCTATATCGATCGTGAGCGAAAGTCAGCCTTCGGCTAAGATCGAGTAGCCAACAGATCCGGGAGACGAGAATGAAAGACTTACCCTCGTAAATAAGGTAGTCCGTCATTGTTTCGGTGTCAAACCATGATTGGATATCGCCGCCGTTACGTATAATCCGATTGATCTCGGCGTTGGATATATATCCTGCCGTGCCAGTACACATACCCGGTTTCGCAGCCGATTCGGGACCAACGAATCCGCACATGGGGCCACTGCAGTTTGGATCCGTCATCTTGAACGAGCGGCCATAGCTAGAGACGCCGACGGCAATCTTGTAGCTTGGTGCATTGGCCTTTGTGACTGAGTGTAGGGTGATTAGTCGGGCATACAAAATACAACATACCTGATAGGTTTCGGAACAAGACTTACTCATAGCGAGCGCCAACTCGGTTTCGGTTAGATTGACTGTACATGGCTTCTGTCAGCCGACACCATCAGAGGCGGAGCCTCCTGTTTCTCACCGTGACTCCGCAGACAGTTCCCGGCCGGGCACCCATCATCCGCCCATTTGTTGTTATAGTCCCATTGCCCTATAACAAAACTACGATCAGCCGTCACTCATTTAAAATAGCATCGTGTGGCGAGATATACCATGGAGATCATATGTCATATAGACAATATAGTCCACAATTTGGGCCATGTTGGCAATGGGAAAGGCCTTGAGGTACCAGTACGAGGCTGGAGCCGCAATGGACAAGGATTTGCCCTCGGGCAACTTGTCGCGCAAAATTCGCAATGTCTCAAGATAGTTCGGTCCGTCAGTTTCTAGTCCAGGTGGGATACCAGGAATATCTGGTGCCTAGTGGTCGCGTATCAGCACTTCGATCGCAACGATCAGAGAATACATACACCAGGGTACTCCCAGTCAATATCCACACCATCCAGCTCATACTTGTTGACAAGAGCGACTACGGCATCAGTAAAGGCCTCACGACTGTCAGGGCCAGTCGCATGTCGTAACAAGTCGTACGTAGCCGGGCTAGTTGATACGCCCCAGCCTCCGAACGAGATAATACGCTTCGTGCCCGAGCCTAGAGCTATGAACTCGTTAAATTGCTTGTATGTGTCGTTGATACCTACGGAAAGGTCCTGATAGACGTCGGCAAACGCCCAATGGATATGCGTATAGCCACGACCACCGAGAGACTTGGCTGTCATGTGCATGCACGGACGGTCCATGTTCCACGATTCATAATACCCGACTGAGATGGGGTGTTGTGGCCCGTTCTGATTATTGACAACATCGGTACCGCAGCTGTGTACGCAGCCATTGGATCCAGGCGGACCTACGCCTGGATTGCCAAAGTCGCCTTTTGTGGGAATGCAGAAGTCGTTAGTTGTCCCGCATTGGCCCCAGATGTTGCAGCAAGCGTTCAGCGGACAAGGATTGAGGCCCGCGAGCCCGTCCTTGCTTCCACTTATCGGTGGCTTAGAGCCCGGGACCGTAGGACCGCAAACAGAGCCGTTCATTGCTGCCGGCATGGGAGGGTCCCCGCTACTCAAACAGATGCGCAGTCCGAGCTGCAGGCCGCGGCTGCAGCTGTTAAAGCCCCAGGTCGTGACCTTGTTGAAGTTGTCAATCTCAGTCGCATTGAGACCATTCTTCACGGCAATGGAGGAACATGATTCGTTCGGTTCGACTATGTAAGAGGCACATGTGCCATTTGGCAGCGGTTTGGGACGAATGTCGGGAAGGGTCCCTTCCGAACAGCAAACGCGCTGGCCCGGCTGTAGGGTTGAACAGAGGCTGGGATCTGGATTGTACTTCTGGAAAGTATCTCCTGATATGCCACACTTGTCGGCCAAGGATCCGCAGCTATCCCCGGACTCAACAGTTGTCGTCTTGCAATCGCTCCGTCGGAAGACGGATACGAGCGCTCGTCCCCAGGAAGCTGAAACGGAGGGGGGACCAAATCCAATGGCTGCCACCAGTATGAAGACCGGATGCATCTCGGAACAGGTAGGTAAACCCAGATCAATAACCCGGGTTGAAGTGAACCCAGATGCCAAAATACGTCGTGTGTCTAGAGTTATAATGGCCAAAACTTAGCCTCCAGTGTTCATAACATCACACATCTACCATGGATAATGAAGACTACCAGTGCATTAAATAGTTCCGGCGGGGAGGAGATATTGCACTGATAACTATTCACATATCAGGTTCGATCCTGCGATCTGGTGAGACCTAATGGGTTGACGATATAAACCGGTCTGACCACCCTCAGACGGTCAAAACATACCCCGGTCAGCTCTGCGAAAAGGCCACTCTTCGGCAGCTCTTCTAGTAGAACCCGATGAGTGTCAATATATTGCGAAGGATCTACATCGATACTAGTTCATAAAGTCACAGCAGGACACATGGAGTAGCACCGGGCTGACATGGCGGGAAGCATTGTCTTGACCACAGAAACAAGACACATCGATAGACAAGGCCAAGACGAAACGATATGATCCAGAAACCACACCGGCGAGTCCAATTGATCACTTTGTTGAGAACTCAATGCAGTGAAACCAAAGTGTGCTGCGGATGTCGCCGTAGAGTATCTCGGTAGCCCTACTTTAGCATGTTTAATATGTAACTGCATTATAACGGTAGCATTGGACTTAAGCGTGGTTTTATTATAGGTGGCATACATTAGGTCTTGATTAATCCCTCTATGGTTCTTCATATTTTCCCTTCACCGGTAATGCTAGAGAATGCATACCTCTATGTAGGTACATGTATGTATTCATGGAACTAGTTCTCCTGGGCCCTGGATATCCCCCTTTCAATTAAGCCGATACTGCTCCCGAGAAATCATCTACCTACATACATCCTGCCAAATGGAGACCAAACCTAGACGGATGATGTTCTGGTCACCAACTGTATCTCCTTTTCTACCACGGTATCTTTCGTACTACCTCAACGCTATATTGGCGGTTGCGAGTACAATGCTCTTTCGATACACAACCCAAGCCTACAGACCTTCGACCAATGTTACACATGTCTTCGAGACGCTCGCCGTATTCTTGTCCAAAGGACAACTGTTCGTCGAAACGGTTCCCCCTTTGCCCCTGCTCGCCGCGGCACATCTGTCTCCCACCGCTTGCCATTGGCTAGGGATTTTGAGCCAAGCGACTTTCGCCGTCTTGCTGAATTGGAAGCTATTAGCCCACGATTTAAGATCGTACTGGTGGTTAAGCGCATTGTGCGCACTGATCTACTGTCTAACTGGCACGTCTTCCGAACAAGACTCACTCCTGGTGGATTCTAAAAAGCTGGCAACCTCTATTTTGTTTGCCGTCATTCTGCATATCCCGGTTATTGCGTCCGGTATTGGAGGCATTATCGAAATTGCGGCAGGAGCTCTCGAGACGTGTGTCGTGGCGGCCGGTATGCTGGGCACTAATGCCCTCGACTGTGTGGGCACCTATCTTCTCCTAGCGGTAGCTAGAATCTTTTGGGTATGCCATCGTGACGGGAAAGGCGTCATACCTTATATCGCGTTGATCATTGTCCGCACGGTGTTGCTACCGCCGCTTCTAGTCTGTCTCGTCTACGGCGCCATGTTCCCATTCTCAGAGGTCTCGGCCGGGGGTAATTATAATCTTTCCCACCTTGAAGCTACTTCGCGCCGCCTCCTCAGTCCGGTTGTAACCAATACAAATTCGTGCCAGTCCTCGGGAAAGCCGACCACCCACCGGCCAATGTCATTATACATTCGGCGAGCTGGTTTTCTCTGGACGGATTCTCTCGTTTGGCGGGACGAATCCGGAATATTTGATAAGATCAGAGTGGCCGACAATCACAATACGAGGTTAAAGGCCGCATATACTAGTCCTACGGTTAAAATTGAGCAGCGGGATGAGTCTTATAGGGTCTTCTTTGCTGATCCGATCGCACGCCGTCACCCTTGGACACTTGAGACGGCCTCAGTCCCTACTACCGAGCTCGACTTTCTACTGCAGCGAGAACCCATCCATATACGGAGCCAGACGACGGGGCGGTATCTTTCAGTGGTCCGCGGGAATCCATCCATTGTAGATAGAGAATTAGGTGTATACATCCCAGATAGCGAGCCATTCGTGCGTTTTGAAGTCGGGTGAGTACATACATGATATCTGCAATTATCAAAAATACACTAATATTGATCCATGGACGCACCAGTACATATCCAGCACCGTTTTTCAATAGTACTTGGATCCTAGAATACGATGAGAAACAGCGAGATGGCGGCCTGCGATTCTATCATCCAGTTTTTAAATGCTATTTGGCCACTAGTTTCCGCACATACGTTGACTACGACGGCGATGCCGGAAACGATACCGTGAGTCAGGTAATGAATCGTATTTCCGAAGCTGTATGTACACGGGGCGTGAGCAGGAGCGCGTCCGTGCTCGGGGTTATTGAAGGTAAGTTTACCATGCTAAATATCGGTTATTTTCTCGTTACTGATCGATTCCTGCCCGCAGGAAATACGCAGCAGTGTTCACAGCGAAACTCGACTTCATTGCTTGGCCGAGGATGGACCATCGCTCGCGCGACAGTTGGCCTGTACAGGTGGAGGAGACAATATGGTAATGTGCTAGAACTGCAAGACCCCTTTGCTATGGACCACGAGCCCGGAACTGGCTCCTCTATCGCGGCAGTTGTTGTAGGAAGTTTTCTTCTCCTTCACTCGGCGCGAACTTTATGCAGGAGAAGACAATGGCTGTGCGGGCGAAAGCAGGCTAAGCAGCCAGATACTTCAATGACTCTCTCAACTATCTCAACAGTGCTCATCTGGGTTCACGTGGGAATATGGTCGTTTTCGGGGTTCAGTCGGTGGCACAGCAGCACGTTGGCCGTTAGCCTCTCCCTTCTAGGAGTCCGGGAAATATCGCTCGAGCTCCTGATAAGGAGATTTATGAAGGATGAAGGCTGTTTAAACTAGTGCCATGTGAGGTGAAGTCGCATAAGCATTTTATAATTATTTCACTTGTAGCTTTATACATGGAATCGGGCTACCGTTTGAACACCAACTATGAGATAGATGATGCTGAGAAGTCATTAAGCAGTGGTTGTAAAATAAGCGCTGTATACGATTACGATTTATTGTGTTGGATTGTCAATGGATGTATACGAGCATCAATTTGCCGAGATAAGAAAACTAGCGATGGTATAGACTGCTACCTTTTAATGTGACTCTGCCAGTGACCTAGTCGATTCCCTCCTTTCTTTCTCCTTCCGTCAACGATATGTCCTAGAACTTGACATAGACTCCACGGTTACCGACTAACATACAGGTTGATCAGTCGCTGAAAACCTTGTTTGTGTACCAATTCAGGCGTTCCAGATCTGGCACATGAAGCTCCTCGTACCACTCTAGCAACTCCACCACGTTGTCAAAAACCTCAACACCATACTGTCCCATGTCAGCCACGTACCGCCATCGCCAGCTAGTGTCGTCATCACTTCCACCATCGTGCTCCTCTGCACGACAGTAGAGAACGTAGCACGTGGTCTCCGGCCCACTTCCGCATTCCCATCCAGCCAGGACCTCCCATCCCTCTAAGTCGAGTTCCTCGGGGTCGATGACACTCTGCTCCACCTCGGCTGCCGAATCGCCCAGCCCGTCCCAGAATCGGATCTGCTGACCGTGCTCGCGATACTGGGGCCAGCCGTGACCTTCCAGGCTATCCACCAGGCCCATAAGGGTCCAGAAGTCATCGGGAAATTCCAGGTGGGTTGCATCGTCACGCGCTCGCAGCCCTGACAGAATGCCCTCCCGATACGCGACGCGGTCGGCCTCGCGCTTCTCGTCGTTTGTGCTCATAGTGACGCCGTCTAGGCTAAAAGCTCGCACGAGCCCGGGCCATTTAAGGTCGACGTCAGCCGGTGTGTCGATGCGTTCGGCTGGATCCTGGTGGAGCTCCGGACGCGAGATGCCAAAGAGATCACGAATGAAGCGAAGACGTGCTGCTGCCAGACCCTCGGAAGACTTAGGGGTATTGGGCTGGGCGGTCTCCGCTGTGTGGACGAGCCGGGTGAGTGCTTCTCGATTGTGAGAAACGATGCGTTCGCGGTAATGCGTCAGCGCAGCCGAAATTTCGGCTTCGGTCGGTTGCATTGTGCTGCTCAAGATCAAGGGGTGGCGAAAGTTGAGTACGAAGTCGACTTGCAAGGAAGAGATTGAGGTTGTATTGATTTCTAGAAATCGAGCCTGTGTTTTGTGACGTTTTGATATCTCAATTTAGTTTGTCTACATTGATGTACCATTGTTCTTGAGAGAATACTAGTTGATCCAAGTGCAACTGTAAGGAGTAAATTGTAGGTACAGTAATAGCCAGTGTGGTCTGTGCTTTTGGGTGGTTACACTGGTCAGATGATTCAGGGGGTGTGAAATCAATGATGATAATACCGCAGGAGAATATAGAAGAGCTACTTATTGCCAGGGCGATTCTGCATGCTTTATCAGCCCAACACCGGACTCCAGACTAACCCTCTAATACACTGATATATCGTTATCTCGTAAACTTAAAGCATACATGTGTCGTTTAAACAAGGTCTGAATTCTTTTTCTCGACAATCGTGAAGATATCTGTACGCGCGAGGATCCTTCCGCTGTCACTAGGCAGTAACTCGTTTGTGGGTGAATAACCTCCAGTAGCAACTGTACCCTGACCATCCGGCCACCCTAGTGGGATCTCTGATGAGAACTGCGGGTTCTGCTTTCGCCTTAAGTTAGATGAGACCGACGTCCCAACAATATTATTCGCTGCGTGGCTGAGTCTCGTCTCTGAGGATAAAGACGTCCACTTATCCAACCCCATCGAACGCAGAAAAGTCCCAAAATCGTCACTAATCTTCCCCAGAACGGGCCCTAATGTCGGCAAGCAGCATACAATCATAGCAACGTTAGCTTCGACCTCTGACCAGAGAAGGCAGAGGGAGTAGTCTGCGAGAAACCCTGCATTGTCCTCCTTATCATAAGTCGTGATAAGGAACATGTATAACCGTGCGACACCAACACCTATTGTACTGGAGTCAGGTTAGTTAACTCTTGCCTCCTCTAACTGTGCGAATAGATAAATTACGACTTAGGAGACCTGGGCATAGGAATGGAGAATACGTACAAGAATCCGAATAAAAAGACACCCGTCAAAGCGAGCTTCTTCCTTGTCCGCAAATGAAGGCTCCAAATTAGGGGAACCGGTATACCAATGATTACTAAATCAGAGAGGATGTCCGTAGCGGAGAATACTATGAGCACGTTTAGGGAGTTTATGCATTGCTTGGCATGGATGCTGTTAGGTGCCCAGTTGAGCTCCAATCGTGCGCCGCATTGGAAGACTGTCGTGAGCAAGAAGGCAAGAGCCCAAGTTATTATAATCGTGATGAGAATCCAGCAGATTATTCTGAACCTCTTTGAGGAACCGAATAGTCGTTTTAATAGAAACAGGAGCGAAACTTTGACCAAGCCGAAAACAATCTTCTCATCTATCTGAAATGCGTATACATATTTCTGTGCTGCGGTTGCCAGTGAAATTGGCACTGGCGAGTCGTGCTCGGCTGGAGGATGGCCGGTGGCATCCCCTTTAAATGTGATACCCAGGAATAAACCATCGAGAACCAGGGTGAAGAGCTATATTTTGGTTAATTAATAGTCTATACCTTGGGTCCTCTCATCCCGGGACAAAAGCTCACCAGTGCGGCGACCGCAAGCCAGTCGTCGAGACCACGGCTGGCTCTAGTTAAATGACGGGCGTAAAATCTTAAGGCGACGGAGAGAACAATGAGCAGTATGAAACATGTAACTATAACTAGCACTCCATTGCGATCGTTGATAGGCTTCAAAGTTGTCATCGTGAGAACTAAGCGGCAAATACACGAATGATATGAATATGGAATTGGGAAGACTTGGGATTTGGCCGACAAGGAAGTAGCTAGGTTCTTAAAGAGACGGCCAGGCCATAATTAGAATCGACCTGAACTTGGTTCAATTTCTTACCGTCTACGGATACTGTCCATCTCAAGTATGCTACGCCGTCGCTACCCATATTATTTACGCCGTGTCACGTAACATACCACGTAGGTAGCTATTTTTGGGCCACCGTTTCTCAGCCCTAATAGATGTGCGATCTAATTATCTAGGTGATTTCTAGGACTTATTGCCTAAGTTCATACGTTAAAGTACTTTGCGAAGACCCAGTTCATAGTCGCCTAAAAGGGGCACTCCTCGTAATTCGACGCATCGTCGTTCGGAACATTAAGCTTTGAATTGACGGATAGTAGTACAAGTACTTGTAGCATGTTATTCCGTTGGGTCATGACGTACTTATATGAGGTATGTTTGCCGCTCCCTCACATAGTGCTGCTTCTACTTCCGCCCAAGTATGTTGAACACCGGCCATAATGTTGTGCCATCGGGACCCCATGGTCGTACATCCAACTGGTTCATTCCCCCTTGCTCCGGCCCCCACCGTGGCTTGTAAGCCACGGGTAAGTATATCCATCATGTGTTTTGTTACCCTCGTCCTCCATCTTTTGCGTTACCTGGTTCCTATCAAAATTCTTCCTAGAGCATCACCACTCCCACTACCAGCTACGGCAGACAATATAAACATTGTCGAAGATATCCGCCCCTTACTCTCGCCACAGGCGTTCATTATCCTTCCTGGTGGAACTACTTTAGCCAGTCTTACAAGTAGGTGGAGAGAATTCAAAGCGCCCAGCATATCTGTCGTGGTACGGGTGGCCGTGGAACAGACGTCGAGCAAACTGTAAGTTAAGACTATCTGAGATATCAAGACTCTTGTTGGTCGTTTTATCGCTGAGAATCTATAGGTTGGGTATGCGGCAGAGCACAGCATCCCTGTTATTGCTAGAGTCGGAGGCCACGGCGCAACCGAAGCTTTAAGCACCGCAAACCATGCCATCCAAATTGATCTCCGTGGTCTTGACTATATCAGGATGTCCAAGAATGGCACGACTACTACTATCGGCGGGGGTGCAACCGTGAAGCAAGTTGTAAGCGCGCTAAAAAGCTCAGGAAAGCAGACAAGTAACCCTCCCCCAATATGTTCTATGATGCTGTTCAATACCACTAATGAATCTCTAGTGACTGGGAGCTGTGAGAATGTTGGAATGTTTATACCTATTTTAGGACAGCTGGATTCAAGGCCAGTACGGTCATATGGTTGACCAAGTCGTCTAGCTCGCCTTATGCTCACAGATGGCGAGCTTATCACCGTATCCTAACAATCCGAGCCAAATCTCTTCTGGCCCATCAAAGGCGCTGGGCATAACTTTAGAATATCATATCTATGATGTCAAGGACCCAAAATGATCCTAAGAGGTTTTTATTTACTCGGGGATAAACTAGAGGTTTTATACAACCTGGCCAATGAGATGCTCAAAGATCAGCCATCGGAAGTCATCCTTAGCCCATCCCCCGGTTTGACGCCATTTATGAATTATGACGGCCCCGCAGAGACGGCGCCCGAGCATGCCAAAAGTACTCCTACACCTCGTGCCTCGCTGCCTATAGCAAAGCTTCGTGCCTTAGGCTGCTAAAGGCTTTTATTAATACCGGTATAAATCGCGAAGCGATTTCGGCGCCATAGGTGTGGCTTGGGCCTCTAGGTACAAATTGAGCCAATGGGATTTCTTGCTAGAGTTACACAACCATTCAGCCACAAAGAGGAGGCTCCAATAAGAATTCTATTTAAGCAAAGTAAGCTTTGCTAATAACAGAGTCTGGTCACTACACGATACCCACAGCAGGGTTGGGGTCTAGATGTGCCCGTATCTTCGTGTAACTAGGCGACGTCATGCACCTAAGGCCCGGATACTCTGACTATTTACTACCTAAAACGGGCATAGAAGCTCTACTACTCCAAGTAAAAGCGAAAAGCGGCAGTTTCGAGTGGGAGACGTCTCTTCTAACTATTGGTATCGTAACGGTAATTTTTCGATTATTTGCTATGTATCGAAGGATGCCATTCCATTCCCGGTTCATTCTCCCGGACCTCCGAGACATGTGGCTTGGGCTGCCCCCACTCTGATCAAGATCTTCTTGGAGCTGGTCTCTGGGATACTGCCGCGGTAGTACGTTGGTGTCACAAATCACTTTAAAATATTGATGATATTTTCTGATTATTCAATATGAAATCTGAAGAATCTCTGAAGCTAGAGCACAAACAGCAAAAGACCAATAATTCTTAAGTAAATAAGTAAACGCCTTGCTTCCGTGGGTTATCACATGATCTCTTGGTATCACATGACTCTTCGTCACCTGACTTGGATGGCATAACTTTGATAGCATAAAATATGCATCAATATCGTGTATAACAATATGTTATCTCACATTATCTCACAGTTGGTGGTCAACGGGCGTATGGCCTCGTCATCGCCCGCCAGACCGGTTCCCGGACTTCTAGTGCCTGATCAAGTAAACATATTCGTCAAATCTAGTTCATACTAAGATATCTATTTAAAACCCGTTAACACACCTATTTAAGCTGCGCGGACCTAAACAGAGCCTTTATGAAACCCAGGCGGCCCTGATAGGCCATCATCTCAACATCGGTCACACAGCGCGGAGTAATCATTCCCCCCTCGATTATTATTACCGATTCCGAGATATTATCCGTAATCGTTGCTGTGGCTTGCAAGAAAGCAAAAGTACATATGTACATATCAACGTCAGGCGCAGCGGACTCCGGAACCCTCAATACTAATTCCATACATACCTACATGTACATATGTCCATGTATGTATTTTGTATGAGCCTCTCGTGACTTGTCTACTAAATTGGAAATGGCCTGCTCGGAAAGCATGAGAAACTACTCTCTGAAAAGGAACCCCCCTAGCGCATCCTTTTCGTTCATCGGTACCCTATGGTACGCCCGACGCCTCATACATATCAAGTTCTATTCGCTCCATATGCTGTTTCTGTAACGGCGTACTCCTTGCTTTACTATCCTCTAAGTTCTTAGCTTGAGATACTCTTACAGACGGCAAACGAAATGGCCGTAACCCCTGTTCAAGAAGATTCAAGCTCTACCTCGGGCATTGGGGAATTGATTGCGGTGATAGTTTGTATGACTACTTTGTCTGCAGTTGCTGCGGCACTTCGACTATGGACACGATTGGTGATCCAACACATGCGCCTGGCAGCGGATGACTGGATCATAATTTTTGCATGGGCTTTGTGCTTGGCATACGGAACCTGTAACTGTGTTGGTAAGAAGCACATGCAGAATTTGGATTCATAAGGAAATCCTGTTTAACACCAGATTTTGTTCTAGCAACGAGATACGGCTTCCACCAGGACTTCGCTAGCTATATCTATCCATTAACGGAAAATACGATTACAGTGTACAATCTTGATTACTGCGCAGAGGTCTGCTATGTTGTGGCTGTGGCACTAACAAGAGTGTCCATCTTGTCCTTTTACATGAGGCTCTTCCCTCAAAAAGTACCCCGGGTCATGATTTGGGTCATGATGATTTTCGTGGTACTAGCAGGCGTGGCGTTCACCCTGGCTACCATATTCCAATGCATGCCGGTCCACAAGTTCTGGCTTCCGGATACACCCGGGACTTGCGTCGATAGCCTAGCACTCTTCCGTGCCAACTCCTGGTTGGGCATTTTTCAGGATTTTGCAATTTATCTCTTCCCCTCTCCGATATTATGGAACATCAGCCTACCGGCCAGGCAAAGGATTATTCTGATTGGCATATTTGTCGTCGGCGGGTGTGTCTGCATTGTCGGGATTCTACGCTTGTGTACCTTTAAGATTATGGATTCCTCTATTGGTACTGCCTGTAAGGTAGACTCAGGATTGCGGTAATACTATGAGCTGACTCTGCTGTGAACAGGGGACCTCTTTAGCCCAACGCTTTGGTCCAATATAGAGTCTAACTTGGGGATCGTGTGTGCTTGCTTAGTGCATATAAAGCCCCTAATAGCGAAATTTGCGCCTTCTCTTCTAGACCTCCCTTCTTTGCCGAAGAAGCGCAAGATGATGCAACTCTCCGATCAACCCAGCGAATCTCCACTTAAAAGTGACCTACTCACTTTCGGCCAACGTCAAGGAGCCCGACCGGTTGGCATTCTGACTGAGCTGGAACTCGAGGATAATTTGCCACATATGGGAATTACAGCTATGGCCGTATCAAATATTGAAGTAACCACGTCTGAAGCAGACATAGAACAGTCAAATGCCATTTACAAAACAACAGATTTTATCATCTCATATAACAGGAAGTGAGGATCCGGTTGGTCTCAAGTTGACAAAGCAGGAACTGCAAGAAGAGTATAGCAACAGTGCTCGGGGCGAGCTGGACAAGAGAGATACAACCCAGCTAGCATTAGTAACAATGTTATCAATGTCAGAAGTATACATCAAGTTACTACGTCGTTCCTAGAAATCCGTCCTAAACGGAATTTTAAGTTGGAGGCTGTGGTATGCTCAGTAAGGGTGGCTAAGGCATACAACTACGATGAAGGAAAAGACATTTCTTGATGACTTACATAGGTAGTATTGAATGAGGGGTACTTATACTTGCCCGAGGATTTTATTCTACGATGCGCGATGTCGTTGTCGCTCATTTGGTGTAAGAGGGGCCAAATTGAGTCAAGGTTGGATCCCTGTTCTATGTGTGGTTCCGTGAGGGTCGGGGCTCAACGGCTATCGGCCCCGGCGCCGTCGAGCCTCTAAGCGGGAGCATGCCCGACACTAACACGTGATTGGCCGAATTGATTACTCCGGACGGCCGTGCTATGTCGATCTTTCCACTTAAGGTTCCGCTTTAAACGAGGTAAGGCAAAATCGCATCGAACAGATGAATCATATCTCATTATTGTGAGACGTAACCCCATTAATAAATACACTTGATGGAGTCGGTGACCCAAGAGAGCAAACACTTGAAGTTCTTATCTCTGCTCAATGCCAGATAACAGGGGGCGCCATCAGGAACACGGAGTCCCCGGTCGTGGCACGTGGGACGCTAACCACTAGAAGCAGGTTATCAGGGCACTTACAGGGATTAATTACCTAGGTACATTAGGTTCCGGGTACATGGACGACCCCGGCGAAATTCAGCTCACTGAAAGACCGTCGATTCAGATTGTGATGTTAACCCGCCTTTTTTTTCTTCTGCAATCAGCCGCGATTATTCTCCTGATTACTTTCCCATCTTCCTTTTCTGTCGAATTTTTTCATTCAAGTTCCCAGTAATTCGACCATTTAGCTCTAACGAAAGCCTCTGTTTATATAGAGAATTGCGAACCCGCGCTAATCGCATGGACTTTAATGCTTAATAGCGTAATATTTTCATTTTATTTGTTTTTCCGGTTCCCTAAGCTGGCGTGGTTGAGCGCCACCCGCTTCGCTTAGTCGCGTGCCGACTTGCCCAGTTGAAAATGACGAGCGACGAGAGGAAGCGGCCGGTTAGTACCACCGGCCATGCGGCGGTCCGTGCCGAAGTCAGCGATACCGACGTCGGATCGGCGGACCAACTGCTTGTCTCCCTTGGATATACCCCCGAACTATCGCGGAACCGGTCTACCCTCCAGGTCGCCTTCATGTCTTTCGTTCTAGCTAGCATTCCCTATGGATTGGCGACTACCCTGTATTACCCCCTAGTCGGAGGCGGTCCGGTCAACATCATCTGGGGATGGGTCGCCGTATCAGCCATTGTTCTCTGTGTCGCTGCGTCATTAGGGGAGATCACGAGCGTGTATCCCACAGCTGGAGGCGTCTACTATCAGACTTTCATGCTAGCGCCTCCTCAGTGGCGTCGCATCGCCGCTTGGACCTGTGGGTGGCTCTACGTGGTTGGCAATGTTACTATCACGTTGGCAGTAAACTTCGGCACAACACTATTCTTGGTTGGATGTATTAACGTTTTTGATCCGGAGGACGCCCAGGGGGTACTCGCCGGCGAGCCTTACCAGGTCTTCCTTATCTTCTTGGGTATTACACTATTGTGCAATGCAGTCTCGTCCTTGGGCAATCGGTGGTTACCCATACTTGATGTAAGATGAACGCTGGCCTTCACGTAGCTGTACTCTATGGTAATCGTGTGGAATACTGACACTTTAATTATCAGACCTTTGCGATTTTTTGGACTTTCGCCGGTGTTATCGCCATCATGGTCTGCGTACTAGCCATCGCTAAGGAAGGACGCCGCGATGCCAGCTGGGTATTCACCCACTTCGAAGTCAACTCTGGCTGGACGCCCGGCTGGTCCTTCATCGTCGGCCTTCTACATGCCGCCTACGCCACCTCCTCTACCGGCATGATCATATCGTAAGTCTTCGGAATACCTTATCTGTATCAAACTAGACATTCTTACGCGATTATAGTATGTGCGAGGAAGTGCGCGCTCCAGCAACTCAGGTTCCCAAGGCCATGGTATTGACAATCTGTATCAACACCGTAGCCGGGTTAATGTTCATGATTCCATTGGTCTTCGTTCTCCCCGATATTCAGGGTCTCCTCGTCCTCACGCAACCCGTCCCTGCGATCATTAAGAGCGCCATAGGGAACCCGGGAGGCGCATTTGGTCTACTTATTCCGCTCCTCGTGCTCGCTATCATATGCGGTATTGGCTGCACCACGGCTGCTTCACGGTGCGTCTACGCTTTCGCCCGCGACGGCGCCATCCCCGGCTCGAAATGGTGGAGGCAAATCGACCACCGTCTTGATGACGTCCCCTTGAACGCTATGATGCTAAGCATGGCCGTCCAAATTGTTCTTGGTGTCATTTACTTTGGTTCATCCGCTGCCTTTAACGCTTTCTCTGGCGTTGGCGTCATCGCATTGACAGCTTCTTACGCGACACCGATCGTGGTCAGCATGCTTAGTGGTCGCGAAACCGTCCGGACAGCCAGTTTCAACCTGGGTACATTGGGCTGGTTCTGCAATATCGTAGCGACGTGTAAGTTGATCCTGACTGACTAATCGTGCTGGGCTTAACCCGAACTAATGATATTTAGGCTGGTCCCTGTTGGCAATCCCGTTATTTTGTATGCCCACCGTTATACCGGTG
Source organism: Hypomontagnella submonticulosa (assembly GCA_022984865.1). Classification (NCBI taxonomy): domain Eukaryota; kingdom Fungi; phylum Ascomycota; class Sordariomycetes; order Xylariales; family Hypoxylaceae; genus Hypomontagnella; species Hypomontagnella submonticulosa. The sequence continues at coordinate 769,879 of JAJKLF010000016.1, forward strand.
GTCGATCCTTCGACGATGAACTACGCGTCAGTTGTGTTCGTCGCATTTACACTGATTTCAATTGGGTGGTATATTGTTTGGGGCCGAAAACATTACACAGGCCCCCCTACGTGATAACGTTAGGTTTTCCACGGTGTAGCCAAAGACAGCGCACCTAGACGCATAGTATATACGTGCAGAGAGAGGTATGGAAAAGGGGAGTCAATCAGATACCCAGGTAGCTTCATGTCCATCACATAACTTCTATCCCCCGAAACCAGTAGCCCTCAATTATATGACTTCTTCATCGCTCTACGCACTTCTCCGCTCCTATGAGCAAGATAGTAGCTTTATTATGCGTACATGTATGTTTCGGTGCTCCCACCGGGTGTAACCTAACTTTTTTTGTTGCAGTAACATCCTACGCGAGTGAAGACGCTGCCACCTAGACGATACCATCATTCCATTTACGGTGCACCCCGTGTGCGGACGGTCTGTATCATGGTATACCTTAGGTAGGTAGGCTTAGAATACACCTATCGCCGTATCGCCATAAGCCACCTTCCTTTGCATCTCTTATATTGCTAACCTCAACCGGGGTCAATGTGAGTGGAAGTATAAGCCTAACATGGCATTAAGTTTCTTAGAAGCTCCTGACAACCCTGGGTAACCAACAATTCGAATATGAAAGCACCACCAAAATCTAATGGAAAGGCCGAGACCTCCAGCAGTAGACCGAGTAGAAACGCACACATAGGAGAAGTACTCGTAAGAGGACTCGATCTGGAACCCCGACGTTGATATTCGTTGTGTCTTAGGCCCTCTGGGCCTCAGTACAATTCGTAGCGGACGGGATGTTTCGAGGGATGGAACTTTCCCAACGGTCATTTCAGGGTGAATCCTGTCTTATGAAGTCGGTAGTTAAGCAGGTTTGATGACAATCATGATTCAATCCCTGCTTTGGTTCCGCGGACCAGAGCCTTGGACCCCGGTCCGCGCGCACCGCATAAGGTAATACCTTCGACCTGCGCCAAGCTTGATCCCCAATCCGGCAATCTGGAGATAGATTGCCGTTCCCATTTCGACTACCACCGTGCCGCCCCGGAATCCACCAATCGCTTCCCCAGCGCGCTCGGTCTAACCAGACAAGCTTTTCTCATATTGTCTCTCAAAACTGAGCTTGGGTACCATCGTCAAAACCCGGTTGTCCACCGTCCCGTCGTATTCCTTGCTAAGCTGTAGAGCCCCAGTCGAGTCTATGGAGTTACGCACTTGGCCTCAGCTGGTTCTTGGGGCGAGCTAGGCAAGTCGGTCTACCAGCTCCGAGAGGCGAATCACATGAGGCCATCATGGTGCGCAAAGTAGACGTATGCCCCAGAGACTAGAACTTTCTCCTCTGGAGTATTAGGAGGTCAAGGCGTTGGACGGGTTCCCCGGCCGATGCAAAAGCAGGGGGGAGACGACATTATTTATAGGCAAGGCCATCGCCCATTGCGTGATGCGATTCTCGTGATCTACAAGCACCCTGCCTTCAGCCCCGTATTGCGTGATCGATCCGCACGCTTCCTATATAGCCAGCTGAACGAGATACCTACGGCAGCTCATCATGAAGTCGACTATATTCGCAGCTGTCGCTGCTTTGGGTGCTACCCGTGTTGCTGGCCATGCCACATTCCAAGATCTCTGGGTCAACGGCGTGGACATGATAAGTCGCCCCTATGTTGATATTACTAGACCCCGCTAACATTCCATCACGGTGCCTCATGCGCCAGACTTCCCTTATCCAACTCTCCAGTCACGAATGTAGCTTCCGCCGACATCGCCTGTAACGCGGGCACCAGGCCTGTGCCGGGCAAGTGCGCTGTAGATGCAGGCTCGACAGTGACGGTCGAGATCCACCAAGTAAGGACACTCGCCTAAAACTGATCTACCTTGCTTTCGCTATTTCTAACACGTCCCTTCTTTCAGCAACCTGGCGACAGGACCTGCTCTGCCGAAGCCATCGGCGGCGCGCACTACGGCCCGGTCCAAGTATACATGGCCTCAGTCTCCGACGCAGCATCCGCCTCCGGCTCCTCCGCGTCGTGGTTCAAGATCTTCGCCGACACCTGGGCCAAGAACCCCTCGGGCGGCTCGGGCGATGACGACTTTTGGGGGACTAAGGACATCAATACGTGCTGTGGCCGCATGGATGTCAAGATCCCGTCGGACTTGGCACCTGGTGACTACCTCCTGCGCGCTGAGGCGCTGGCTCTGCACACTGCGGGGTCCTCAGGACAGGCTCAGTTTGTGCGTATTCCTCCTTAGCCCTTACTTCGTGAGTATTGTACTAACATCTGGCGCTTCTATAGTATGTAAGAAGACCCACCTAATCTCAATTTTACACAAGAAGCATACGCGCTTTCTAGAATAGTAGTATTTGGGCATAGACTTTGGGGTGTACTAACATGATGAAAATACAGATGACCTGCTTCCAACTCAGCGTCAAGGGCAGTGGCAGCGCCAAGCCCGCAGGTGTCTCGCTCCCCGGTGCGTATAAGGCCAGCGACCCGGGTATCCTCGTGAACATCCACGCCAAGATGGATTCGTACGTTGCACCCGGCCCCGCTGTCTACGCCGGCGGATCAACGAAGAGCGCGGGGTCCCCTTGCAGTGGCTGCGCCAGTACTTGTGCCGTGGGCAAAGGTCCGTCAAGCACGGCTGGTGGCAGCGCGCCCACTGGCACGAATACCGCGACTCAGCCGACAAACACGAGCGGTGGTGGTTCGGGCTGCTCTGTGGCTATGTATGGCCAGTGTGGTGGATCGGGATTCACTGGTTGCACTACTTGCGGTGTAAGTATCTCTTAGCTTTTGCTGTTGAATTTCTAGTGCTAATCGTACCTCTTAGGCTGGAACTTGCAAAAAGTTAAACGACTACTACTCGCAGTGTAGCTAAGCTTGTGAGAGGGGAAGCTTGGCTATCTAGGCGGTTGTACATACCATAATCTCCCAATTGAGACCAGATTAATATCACCATAATACTGTCACCATATGGATTGAGAAACGTTGAAGCATTAGCTTTGTTAAACCAACCAAGTCTGCCTGACTGTATCACTCAGCATTCTGCGTATCGTACTGCTTGAACAGATCATCCATCTCCTTCATCCTCGTAACCGCGTCGTGTAGCCTAGGCCAATCCTGACCTTCAGGCAGATCTCCCGCAGGCATGCCAGTCTCCCGCCAATGCGCGTATAGCTCGTACAGCTTCGCTACATTTTTAGATCGGTATGGGAGTTCCTTCTGCCAGTCTTCCCATTCGAACTTCACATCCACTACCTCATCCGAAGCGTGATCATGAACCTTGATCTCTATAGCGTCTTTGTACGAGTCAGTCTGAATGTACACGCCGTTGGCCGTCACCATGATCTCCCCGATCTCGCCGTTAATCGTCCATACGAAACCCGGAGTCCCCTTAAATTGCTCACCCGTGCGATAGGTGAGCGATAACGTGGCGTCCTCCGCGATATCACCCTTACCCTTAGCAAGTTTTCCGTGGATAGCTAGGAAATCGGGCACATCGGATTGCATTTCTCTTATTTGAGAGCCGCCGTTGTCCATGATTTTGATGACTGGTCGCTGGATCTGCATGCGGCTCTGGAACGACGCGAATTCGCCCAGGACTTCGTGGACATAGTCGATCGTGTGTCCGTAAGCAACAGTAATGAGATTAGCGCCTATCGACCTCTCCGCAAAGTAGGACAGTCCGTCCGGTAGCACGTCACGCGGCACGAGGTTGCCGTAGGTGCGAATATCGCTGCTCAATACCCGGCCTATGCGCCCCGACCTAAGGAGTTCCTTGAGCTTAAGAACGAGTGGCGAAACACGTTCCTGGAGTCCGATGATGCTGTTGTCCAGCCGCCTATCCCCCGTTAAGGCCACGGCTTCCTCGTAGTTCTCGACGAGTGGCCATTCGATGTACACAGCTTTTCCTGCTCGTATAGATGGCCCTGTAACCAGGCTATGGGTGTCGACTCGAGTACAACAGGTGACAAGATCAATATCCGGGTCCGCGGCCAAGTCATTCGGGTCACCGTAGGCTTTCACGTCGGTAGGGAGCCCAAAGTACTCTCGTGCTGCCTCCGCGGCCTGGACACTAGAATTTAATAGAGCCACTATTTTATAGTGAGACTTCCCCTTTGGAGATAGAAGGTATGGCAGGTGGGCTTGGGCGGCCCAGGAGGTCTTTGCGGAAGAGGAGAGGCCGATGAGTGCGACGCGGATGGGAGCCATGTTGATATTCATACAAACCCTGGTTTTGACAGACGAGTCATTCCGTGAGTAAACGTTGGCGGGACACCAGCCTTTTATATCTACTCCAACGCGCTAACAAGTTATCAAACGGTTTCCGCATACATGAGACGATGGCATACTAGATACGTACAGTGCTGAAGCAAGTCTGATACTGTACTCCTATTACATCCTAGCAAGCTGACCAAGCTGGTTGATAGCGTTAACCCTTTTAGGTAAATGGTCTCGATATTTATTACCTAAAGGCTTTAACACATAACCCACATGATCTCGTCACCATCCGAACAACATCATCACACATCTCATTCCCAGTAGAATAGTAGTGATAGAAAGCTTCATCCACAACGGTGTCTGAATCCATAAGCAACCGAGCGCCATGACAAATACGCCAAAAGCGAGATTCGGACAGAGTGAACTATAATATGCTTCTGGAGAGTGATCCTAACAGTCTCCGCCCCAACCCAAATGCCGATTCACTTCGTTCATAGCGTTGATACCAGCTCTGAATAGACCAAGTGCACCGTCGACGGTTGAGTTGCCAGTATTAAGCGCGAGTTCAGCCTCTTCCGCTCGCCTTAGATCTGATTGATCTAGGGTCGTCTGCCGCTTCTCCAGAACGGCCTTGCAGATCGCTCGGCCCCACATGTTGTACCACTGATCCTCGCTGATGCTCACATATTCCTTGGTGCCACCTTCGGCCATCCGGGAATACGGCCACTCCGCCACGACAACTTCCCAACGTTTTGTTCTCAACCACAGATACGGCCAGGTGAATATGAACAGCAGTGTACAGGCAAACAAGAATTGGATCCACGATGTCAGACGCCATCGGTTGGTCCTAGCTTCATTGTAGCACTCGACCAATGCGTCCTTAGTCACGAGTTCGACCTTGAGGTGGCCGCGGTAGTTCGTGTCCTTGACTAATTGACGTAGGCGCTGCTTGACGAGTTCTTCGTCGAACCCGATCATCCTCCGTTGTAGCGCGAAAGCTTTCAGGCCAGCGTGGGATGCAGAGTATCTATGGCACCATTCCTTGAGCGTCGGTTTCGGGTTGCCGACCTCGATGTTCTGATTTGAACCCGGAGCACGCTTTCTAATTCTCGTGCCGCGCCGGGTCTTCTCGCCGTTATCTACGGTCTGGATATGGGTCCACGATCGGAGGTACCGAGCATCCGAATACAGGTAAGGTGTCAGCTCGACAGAGACGTCGAAGTCGGTGACGGTGTTCTTCTCGGTCTTGCCCTTGCTGTCCCTCGTCGTCTCCGTATGGGTTCCGATGACCTTGATGAATGGGCGTGGGGGTATCGCGGCGAGATGTCGGATATGTTTTTCGAGTGCTTCTGGGTACTCGAGACTCTTGGCAACCCAGAATTGCGCACCGGTGTTGTCATCATTGAAAACGGTGGCATCTTCCACGAACGGTTGCGAGGCTCTGGCGGAGCCGCTGGCTGCTGGTACGGGCATCAGCTCGCCTGGAGGTGGTAGTAACGATTCGTTCTCTGCAGTTTCGGAGTAGTTTGGCGGTAAGTCGTCGACAGAGATCTCGGGAGCATCGAATTCATCAAGGTCGTTGTAGTTCGACATAGAACTCTCGCCCGGGTTTGTATGTAGCGAGACAGCATCGTCTGCTGCCTTGCCGCCTGGATTCGAAGGTTTGCCCATTGTTTATAGGATTATAAAGGGGATTATAAAGGGCTGACTTGGAGATAATTGGGAACTAAGAAGAAATCGAAAAGAGAGTATCTATTTCAGGCTATGCTCGACCATAAAGCGACGAAAATAAGGGTGAGGTTCGACGATGTCGGGAAGTAGAATAGGTAACAGGTAGGAACTAAGGCTGAGGCTGAAATGGAAGGAGATTCAGTATAAGGGTGGCGCCACTCTTGTCTATCGATAAAGACCCCTGATATACTGAGACATAACGGGCTTACCTGTTTTGGTTAGTATAGGTGACACAGCAGGTGGTACTGCCTGGTATATCCTAGACGACGTCTTCCCAGAATAGATTAAGATATAAGCTTATCCAAAATAGTAACTTATAGAAACCTTGAGGCCGGAGCAAGACGACGAGTGTAACTATTCGGCTCCAAGGTAGATATTTACTTATAAACAAATTTATATCTCTTCCAATATCAAGTAAAGACGTAGCTACTGGGTACTGTTAGCGTTAAACACATCAGGGTTAAAATCTCTACGTACCTAAGTACCTATCTACAGGAAATCCGTTCATACCGTATTCACTCCATCAGTTGATAGTGCACACCGGCTGCTTCCTCACGGCTTCTCAACTTGACGGGATTATTGTGGCATTTTAGCTAAGCATACAGTCTTTAAGAGGTGTGCACATGTGTAGGTACAGGTACTTAATGTAGTATACTAGGTACCGATTTCCTTGTCAATGTCCTAAACTCATGCATTGCTTCGTTCTGAGGTTTTCGAAAAGGTCTCCTTCCTACTCAAGAATCAGCAGTTCCTTCCCACTTTCAACAAACAAATACCTAAGTAATTCATCTTTCTGTCTATAACGATGTGCCATTCCTAATCACTACGCCCCTCACCATTCACCATGGAGCTGACTCAAGCGCAATCTCCTTTTTTCTCTCGTATACCTCCCGAGATTCGAAACCAGATCTATGGCCTTACACGCCCGAGCAGTGGCTTTCTCATCTGCGTGCACACACACGAGCTGGAGCATGATGCCACTTTGAGTAATTCTGGCGCCCCTAATCTATTCTTGACATGCAAGCGAGCATACAAAGAGGCATTCCCGGTACTCTGCGGTCTTGTAGAGGTTGAAGCAAAGGGAAAAGCTGGCGAGCTATGCAAAGTCGGATTTGTTGGTGGATTCTGGGTGGATAAGATCCGTCGCTTGTCAATCACTTACCGAGGAGAGTGCCGATATAATTTGCTAGAAGAATTCGGCGACTATCTACACATGCTTGCCGATCAGCTCGTCAACATCACTCACCTCCGCATAGAGGTGAAAGGTGCAAAGTTCCAATGCGCCTGCTGTATACACCAAGATCTTCGAACCCTCCGTCCAGCAATTCGATGCTTGGACAAGCTCCAGTCTGTTGAGATCAGCGATAGTTGCGGTACTAAGTGGCTCGAGATTTTCCAGGCCAGCTTCTCCAAGATGTTGAGACCGATCCATCAGTGGGACCCTACCCTACCGATAGAACTATTGAGAATACAAGATAGCCCCCTCCTGGAGGACAGCTCTGATGGCGATAACTCTGACGACGGTAGCTCTGACGACGATAACTCTGATGATTCTACCCCTGACAACACCAGCTCCGACGGATCCACTGACTACAGCGACGATGCCGAGATCACAAGCGAAGAGGAAGTCGAGGAAGACTAAAGGCGTTTGGCCTAGATTGATAGGTGCTTGGTATGGGAACCGACATTTGTGAGAGTCCAAGCTCCTAGTATAGTGTGCCTCTCAACGGTCTTTCGCTATGTAAATACGAGGAGTTTTTTAGACTGAAAGTTGGCAAGGTCCAAGAAAATAAATACCCTGTACCTATTTAAATGTTACGAAATTTCGATGTAGTCGTTGAGGACCCACAGACACGATGCCTTCCAGCCCTAGTGAACCACAAAAAAGTCGAAAAAAAAATTTATGTGACAAGAGTGGGACTTGAACCCACGCGGATTGCTCCATGAGGAATTAGATGCTAAGGTGACCTTAACCTCACGCCATAACCAACTCGGCCATCTTGCCTGTGCTGTTTGTTGAGATTCCAGTCTGTTATTACCGTCTAAATGTGCAGGAAGGTTATCGGTTCGAACAGTTATCGGATCTGACCCACACAGTCTTAAGACATATCGTAACAAACAATCTCGTTTCTATTCACTGCCGTAGATCTGAAAAGTTGGGTACTAGCAATGCAGTCATATAAGGAAAAGAGTTAAAAAAAAAAAAAAGAAGGGAAATGGAATAAATAACGATGTGAAAGTAAAATTATAAAAAGCCAACTGAGATTTAGGAGTGGTTGTTCGGCATAAAGGGGCAAAAATGTAGATAAAAGAGAAATTGCCCAACACAGGAGTCGAACCTGTTGCCTCCTCATCGCCTCGATTGCTTGTCTATACTAGTGAGGCGCTCTACCGGTGAGCTAGTCGGGCTAGATGGTGAACAGGATCCACTTTTGGTCTCTAGATATTGAAAACCTTCTCGTTATTACGAACTATACAAGCATGCTTCTTGTTGATACTATAAAGTGTTTTGAGCAATATTCGTAAATTAACGTGTTTGTTCCTTCCCTTCACTCAACCTCGGGTATAATGCGTATAAAGAGGCCCCCTACAGAAATTCAAGCCGTTCAAAACCTTTAATAAATTCCCTGGTCCTTTATCTCACATGAGATGTGTGGTATTTAAGGTTTAAAGACCATGATAGGTCTAAGACCTATATAATTACCAGCTATACACGAAGTAATCAGTCAACCCTTAGAATCACTATAGTCACCAATACAGGAATCATGTTAATAGTAGTGTCACTGTACGAAGCGGCGATCATGTGTGACGGGTTAAATTACGTACGAAATACAAATGAGACACCAATATCTTTTCTATGGAATATCTCTAGCCCTATGAAGTTTAGGAAAGCACATGTGTTCCTATTCCTATAGATTATTCCTCCAATCGTTAAGTTTCGCCCCCAAGTATAATGCAAGTCGTGTATAGGTGAATACTCTATTCTTCCAACCTAGTGGGATAACTAGTCCACGCCGAGAGTGCAAACCCATATCATATACCGAGATATCTCCTTTGTAAAGTATAGTCTCATCCCAGTTATGAGAAAGAACAAAGGTCGAGCACTAGAGATAGCCCAGGGCAAGAATCATGAATTGTGACACGTATTCAACCCTGATACACGGGATACCTGTGACATTGTGGCAGGTGTAACGGCAGTTGCATGGCATCCAAGATATTATATCACCGTACAGATAGATGTAGGATGGCTATTACCTATGGGTCGCAGTTGTACACCACTTTGCCTATGTACAGTTAATATGGGTGTATGCATTGCTGATAAGAAAAAGATGGCCGGCCGGTCAATGGGCTCGGAAAGTTGACATGCATCGATATAATCGCCGAGTATCTGGGTATAGAGCTTATAGAGACGTCTTAGACGAGCTCAAGGCGCGAATAGATTTACCACCGCGACCGTCATCGTGTTACAGTTGGAAATTGAGCTCTGCGTGGGGGGAGCGGTTCCGAGGGGCGTTTATTGGTCGACCTGTCATGCAAACCATGATGCTTTTCAACATTTCAGAGGCCCAGACCCAATCGCTTTTCTAGGCTCCAAGCTGCGATCCTATAGCAACGGGTTCTTACATGAACAATACATAAACAATACATGAGCGCAACCACGCGAATTGGAGGAAGCGCCAGGGGACTCCAGTATCGGTATCGAATCCATTACTAGCACCAACTACCCAGCTACCTACATACAGTACTTTCAATACTCTGCGTTCTGCGGTAGAGGAAGCCGGAAGTTTCTGAAACGAGACGAAAATGGCCATGATCCTCTGGTTTACCATGGAATGACCCGGTGTGTTCATCATGACGACGATCTGTCTCGGTATAAGCCATGGCATAGAATCAGACCGATCCGCATTATATGACCCCCGCCAAAAGCGTTCAAAGTATGTGTAACTCTGGCTAGGTTTGATATTGGCCCTCGAGGTCGAGTGGTGCAGGGCGTACTGCTCGAATTGGTCAGAAGGAAAAATCACGGGTTATTTGTTGCAGTATGAGATGTCAGTTTCTCCAATTTCCCCTCGTTGGATGCAGCAATCGAATGCAACAAGAAGATGGCTCTGCGTCTCGAGTAGCACAGGTAGGATCGCCCAGTAACGGTTCCGTCGGCAGTTCAGCATCGTGATGGCCGAGTTTTTCGACTTCGTGTTGCCGGTCGACTATATCTCATTCAGAAGGAGGCTATTCTCTCGGCTCGTACGGCTTCATAAAAGAACCGTACGTACCCTAGCGTCACTTGATCCACCTTTATAGTCTTAAATAGTTGATTTATTCTCGGGAGATGATGGGGAACCAAGAAAAGTCCTCTCGCCAAGTTGTGGACGGGAAGCTGCTAACCGTACCAGGACGACTGAAATAGGTCGTATAAGACGCGAACAACGAGTGCTAAGGTACGGCATGACATTCATTGGCGCAGGCTAACCATGCAGTGTGCTGTCTTCGGATAGACCAACGCAATAAAAGAACCATAATATCCACCTCGAAGACTGCGGGGAAGCAGGGGGTGCATACAGATTGTCGGGTATTTGAGCTTCACATTAGCTTCCCCCGCATTCTACCTTTTCTCTTGCATGCGGACTGCATCCGCTAGTGGCTGAGACGCGCGTAGCTCGATGCAGAGTGACCCAGTCCAGCACGCCAACAGGGGTAGCAGACCACAAGGCTGTCGAGAACTAACTTTCCGAGCCTCACCGAGATGCCGCTGTTAGGCGACGTCACAATTACTTCTCTTAAACGTCAACTTTGGCCGGACAGCACGTACCAGTTACAATGGGGGAGCATCAAGGTTGGTGGCGCGGGTAGGTTTAAATGAACACTCAATGTAGGGCGGTTTGGACAGAGGACAGAACCCGGTTGTTCGTCTTCTGGTTGGCCGGGACCTCTATAATCTGGTTAGGGAGTACTTTCTTGGAGCCTTTGTCCCAATTCCTTCCGACCAGCATCTCTTGGTGAGTGGTACACATGCAGAGATGTTGCATTAACAGATATCAGATGACCACGCGTGTGAGCTGGCAGGCATCTCGAATAGTTACCGGGCAAGGGGCTGTTGGGGGAATATAGTTAGCATTAGAGCTAGAATGCATAGCCTAGTGACAAGGAGCCATCATTGGCGGCTTCATACAAGATGTGTAAGGATAAGGTTTAGGGGTATGCAGTCCTGTAGAACCCCCTCTTCTCGCGGATATTTGTAGATCTCGTCTGTTCAACCTTCGTTGAAGCATAAGTACGCAATCAACACCCCTCAAAGTTGTTTCACGACATGTTCTCCGAACTTTTCAGTCAGGAACAAAACCAAGAATAAGACATGAGCCCTCTACCAGACGAATTCGATATCATTGTGTGCGGGGGTGGAAGCTGTGGATGTGTAGTTGCTGGTCGGTACGTCTTGATCCAGCTGCCTGCATGAAATCTCGTACTCATCATTCCTAGCCTGGCGAATTTGGATCATAACCTCAAGGTTCTCCTTATTGAGGCTGGCGAGAGCAATCTGAACAACCCATGGGTTTTCAGGCCGGGCGTTTACCCCCGTAATATGAAATTGGACTCAAAGACCGCCTCTTTCTATGAGTCCCGCCCATCTAAGCACCTCTCTGGTCGAAAGGCAGTGGTACCTTGTGCCCACATCCTGGGAGGTGGCTCCAGCATTAATTTCTTGGTATGTAAAGAGACTAGGAGGTCAAGTTACCTGCAGCTAACGTTTCCCAGATGTACACACGTGCTTCAGCCTCAGACTATGACGACTTCCAGGCTAAGGGATGGACCACCAAGGAACTTCTTCCACTTATGAAGAAGCATGAGACTTACCAGCGGGCTTGCCACAACAAGTAAGTGTTCCGAGACTGGCGTAAGTGAGGTGTGCTAACCAGTAAAGGGATCTCCACGGATTCGAAGGACCAATCAAGGTCTCATTCGGAAACTAGTGAGTCAGATATACCAGTAGTGAATGCCCCTATAATTGACCTTGCTTCAGCACATACCCTGTGAAGGATGACTTTCTCAGGGCGGCGGAATCTCAAGATATCCCCTTCGTTGATGACTTAGAAGACCTGAGCACCGGCCATGGAGCTGAACATTGGCTGAAATGGATCAATCGCGATGTACGCTACCTGAACCCCTTATCATCAAGTATCACGGCTGACTATCTGTGACGTTAGACTGGACGACGTAGTGATAGTGCTCATGCCTACGTTCATTCGACCCGTGCTGTCTATGACAACCTGTACCTTGCTTGCAATACCAAGGTAGACAAGGTCATTATTGAGAATGGCAGAGCTGTAGCTGTTCAGACAGTGTAAGACCCGATCTTCTTCGAATTTTAACTGAGACTGACACATTTGAAGCCCAACTAAGCCGCTTCACCCTAACCAGTTGAAGACCCGCACCTTTAAGGCCCGCAAGCAGATAGTCGTCTCCGGAGGAACCCTCTCTTCCCCTCTAATCCTCCAGCGGTCTGGTATCGGTACGTATATAAAGCCGAAACCCGTAATTCCTGAAGCTAATCAGATATAGGTGACCCTGAGAAGCTGAAGGCTGCTGGTGTCGAGCCAATCGTTGATCTTCCCGGTGTTGGACTCAACTTCCAAGACCACTACCTGACCTTCTCCGTATACCGTGCGAAGCCAGAAACAGAGAGTTTCGATGACTTCGTCCGAGGTGTACCGGAAGTACAGAAGAGTAAGCATGGCCGTAACTGCGCAATTATCTCGTAGTGATTTCTAATCTTGCTCCAGGGGTCTATGATGAATGGGCATTGAAGGGAACCGGACCCCTTTCCACCAATGGTATCGAGGCCGGTGTAAAGGTCCGGCCGAATGAGCAGGAACTCAAGGAGTTCGAGTCTTGGCCCACACCGCAGTTCACTGAGGGCTGGAAGACATACTTTAAGGACAAACCCGACAAGCCAGTCATGCACTACTCCGTCATCGCCGGTTGGTTTGGCGACCACATGCTGATGTAAGCAACACTCAACAGGCGCGATCCCATTTCTCGTCGGTACTAACTGTGCAGGCCCCCTGGAAACTTCTTCACCATGTTCCACTTCCTGGAGTACCCATTCTCCCGAGGGTCCACCCACATCAAGTCGGCTGACCCCTACGAGACCCCTGATTTCGACACGGGCTTCATGAACGACGAGCGCGATATGGCGCCCATGGTCTGGGGTTACATCAAATCACGAGAGACGGCCCGCCGCATGGATGCCTACGCTGGTGAGGTGCAGGCTATGCACCCATTCTTCGACTATGACTCGCCCGCCCGCGCAAACGACATGGACCTCGAAACGACGAAACGCTATGCCCTCCCTGGTAACTTGAGCGCCGGTCTGCAGCACGGTAGCTGGAGCGTCTTCAATCCGGAGCCATCCAAGAGACCGGAAGCCAATATCTTGAATAGCAACAAGGCGGATGTCCGAGACGAACTCAAGTACAGCAAGAAGGATATCGAGGCCGTAGAAGAGTGGGTTAGGAGGCACGTTGAGAGTACTTGGCATTGCCTGGGTGTAAGTTCTATCCCCCTTAACCTGATCGAGGGATACTTATATTTCTTGTTAGACCTGCTCCATGGCCCCGAAGGAGGGTAACAGCATCGTCAAACACGGTGTCTTAGACGAGCGCCTGAACGTCCACGGCGTCCAGGGTCTCAAGGTTGCTGACCTTAGTATCTGCCCCGACAATGTGGGCTGCAATACGTAAGTCAAATGCTGTATTTTATAGCTTCATCTCCTCTGACACGGAATATAGGTACTCCACTGCTCTTCTCATTGGCGAGAAGTGCGCCATGCTGGTCGCTGAAGACCTTGGATACTCTGGTGAGGCTCTTGACATGAAGGTCCCAGAGTACAACGCGCCGGGTGAGATGGTGCTGCCGTTCCGCGTGTAGGCGTACAGGGAAGTGACTGCTGCGGCTCTGATTCTATCCATGTTTAAGTCGATGTAAAGTTGGAGGTGGTTGGTGACGAGTTTCAACACAGACTGGTATACAATTTCTGTAGTCTCTTCGTCTTTTTACATTGTCTTTAGCCAGCACTTAATGAATGTAAATATAACTCACTGAATTATTATCCAGTTAAACACCCAAGAAATCCCTAGAATCGAACGAAATCATCCAGTGATTTACAGTTAAAGCATAGTCCACAAAGCCCGGTGATTAAACGATGGTGTTCAAATCCCCAGACTGTCCTCCGCCATATACCTTGCCGTTATCCAAACAGACGTTTTTTCTCCCCCCAAAATATTAATCTCAAGAGTATTTGATAGCTTCAGGGGAGCCTAATGGTATGTTGATGCCAACAATCTGCGATTTGGTGGCTCCACCGCTTGTAATACGGTCTCTGATGTAGGCAGTGATTGGCATCCCTACATGTAGTGGGATGGTTCCAAAGTGTCGTTGTGTTCTTTCTTCGAAATTTTGGTTAGAAGTTTTGTTGGTTAATCACGAAGGTTGGCTGATGTAACAACTAGAAGCTGGGTAAGAGATCACGTGAAAGTCATGTGATACGAAAGAGCAATCATTTGGAATCGTGTAACATCTAAGAACTAGGTAATACGGCTTATCTGGCCCATTTTTCTGTTTACATTTAGCTATGATAACAATCATCCATGCATGTACTTATGAATAGATCATTTAAACTACTTGTAAAAGGGCGTAGAAATGGTCTTTTGTGATGCTTCGATCAGACACGGTCTTAATGATGATAATACTGTACGAAATGCACTGTCCATCTCCCCTGTTCGGTAAGCACTTAACTTCTTGACGGACTTTACGTATCGACAACGCCGCGTAATTACCATGTCAGCCTCTTCATAATTATCTTCCTAAAAAGGGGGATTAAAATCTCTTCCTCATCTCTTATTTTTTCCCTCTTGACTGGCGTAGGACGTACAAGTTGAAGCACCCGCAACGTCACCTTAAAATGCGTGCGACGCTTTTGGACTACAACTTCGGATTGGTCAGCTACCTAGGAGATAAGACCGATAGATAAACTTATAATCATTTGTTTACGACGAGCTGGTATTGGAGAGGGATTCATATCTTGATCAATCCAATTGGCTTCTTACCCTTTGTGGAACGCCAATTGATCAATTAGCATTTCTTCACTATGACGTTCACCGACTCTCCAGACGCCAATGACTCTGGCAATGGCAAGGGTGATAACGGCGACTCCAAGCTAGCCAGCGAGACCACGCCGCTCTTAGCCTCATCGCCCGTCGCTACGACGAGCGACTCTGCAATCGCCTCGGCCATCGCGGAGGACGGCGTATCCAATCCTCTAATCGGGAAGCCGGAAGATAGGCCACTCCCCAAAGCGCAGATCTTCTTTCTCTGCTACGCGCGCCTCGTCGAGCCTATCGCGTTCTTCTCCATCTTCCCGTATATCAATCAGATGGTGCAGGAGAATGGAAACTGTAAGCCTCAATTGAAAATAGCCGAATTGTTGGAGTATATCTACATGCAGCTAACACCCACGCAGTGGCTGAAGAAGACGTCGGCTTCTACGCGGGGCTCATCGAATCCCTCTTCTCCCTCACGCAAATGCTCGTGATGCTCTTCTGGGGCCGCGCCGCCGACCGGTGGGGCCGCAAACCCATCTTGGTATCCTCCCTCATCGGCGTCGCCGTGTCCACGTCCCTGTTCGGCCTCTCCAAGTCCATCTGGCAGATGATCGTGCTCCGCTGTCTTGCCGGCGTATTCGCTGGCACCGTGGTTACGATCCGGACTATGATCGCCGAGCACAGCACCCCGCGCACCCAGGCGCGGGCCTTCAGCTGGTTCGCATTTACGAGCAACATTGGGATTTTCCTCGGTCCGTTGATTGGCGGTGCGCTCGCGGACCCCGCGCACCAGTACCCGTGGGCGTTTCAGGGCGTGCCTTTTTTCGAGGCGTATCCCTACGCGCTGTCGTCGATTGTGGTAGGGTGCATTGGCTTGACGGCTGTGGTTACTAGTGCGGTGTTCATCGAGGAGACGCTGCCGAAGACCAAGGGTAGCAACGATACTTCCGAGGACAGCGAAGCGGAAGCCGGGGCCCCGCCGAAGCCCGCCTCGACCTCCACGCTCGACCTCCTCAAGGCCCCTGGCGTCGGTATTGTGTTGTACAACTATGGACACGCTATGCTTTTGGGCTTCGCTTACACCGCGGTCGTGCCACTCTTCTGGTTCACCTCCCCGGCAAACGGTGGCTTCGGCTTCACGCCCCTCCAGATCTCCCTCGCCATGGGTCTGACCGGCCTCTCGCAAGCCATCTGGCTACTCCTTGTCTTCCCGCCTCTTCAACATCGCCTCGGTACCAACGGCGTGCTGCGCGCCTGTGGCGTCGCCTACCCATTCTTCCTGGGAATCATGCCGTTCATGAACCTGATCCTGTACCAAGGCACCGACGCCGCCAGAATCACGTTCTGGGTCCTGGTCCCGCTGCTCTTGGTGCTAGGCCCGGGTGTGAGCATGGCCTTTACCGGCGTACAGCTCGCGCTCAACGATGTATCCCCGTCGCCCGCAGTCCTGGGCACCCTAAACGCGCTCGCGCTGACGGTTACGAGCGGACTTAGAGCGTTTTCGCCTGTGCTGTTCACGAGCTTGTTTGCGGTGAGCGTGAAAGGGCATCTTGTCTGGGGATACCTGGTTTGGCTGATCTTGACGATAATCGCGGCTGGGTTTACGGTGTCCACGAGGCTTTTACCTGCGGCTAGTGAACAGGATTATGATCGTGGGGTTGCAGGACCGGAAGAGGATACGGACGGCAATTGAGACGAGTCTTGGAAGAAGCCGAAACACGTTTACCTCGACGCGGGATTCGTGATACCTCCTTATATATAACTATCGCGAAACTCTCGATTCTCAATTACGGTTGGAAGCGGCGACTTGTCGAAGAGTGCATTGTACTCCAATTCCGACTAGTCATTGCATCAAAAGGATTCGATAGAAGCAATTTTAGGGTCAAGAGCTCAATAAATCCAGCTCACATTTGGGCTATAAGACTTACGCATGCAGACCAACAGGACATCGAGTTTCACTCTTAGAAGTAGCTTCTAATAGATCACACGTTCAAAACCACCGCCATTTGTTCATTTGAGCTGATTCGCTGATGATTCTTCAGGCATATCTGATCGTAGGCATCAACCATAGTATAGCATAAACTACCCCGGAACACCGCCCATGCAATGCCACCCCAATGCAATCCAGACCAAGTCCCATCCATACCCATTTAATCCCTATTCCGATTGCTCAGCCACCTCTTAACAATAAACTCCCGGACTTTATATCGCTTCAGAATGTCTGCCGCACCAAGCCCCTCGTCAAACGGAGGCGGTATATCCACATACGCCAGAACTAAAGTCTTCAAGGCCGTGGATTGCACTCGGTTAATAGCGTGAAGCCAGTGCCAAGGCCTTCGAGGAGGCTGTCGACCCTCGGCTTTCCACCACGAATCCGTGTAGGCTGGTAACACAACGACTGCAAATTCGGCGTGGGAGAAGACAGGGCCGCGGTTGTAGAGCATCCAGTCGACGCCAAACTTGATACCAGGCCGTGTCACCCAGCCTAGAGAGCGAAAGTGGTGGTACACAGCATAGTGAATTAAAAAGGGGTCATCCGGCTGGAGGTCCACTTTCCCCGGCGGCATATATGATGTTTGGCGAAAGAGCGTGAACAATTCTGATGCGGAGTATGGCTTGCTAGTCACCGGGTCCAGGACAGCCAGAGCCCCCAACGCAAAGATGAGATAAAAAGCCTCCTCCATACATAACTGGAGATGCTCCCTGTCGACGATTTCGGCATCTAGCTCAGAACTCTTCTCAGTGGAAGCGCTATGCTCTATGAGAGGCTCCGAAAGACCTAACTCTGTCGGCTGAGACAGCGTAGCGCTTCCGTTGGTCTGCAATCCGTTCAGGGGACTTGGTGGGTCGGATAGCTTATATGTCGTGGACTCAACCTTCGGTGAAAACCGCACAGATTTGCGTGCTTTGGTCCCGTCCGTCGGGGTACGCGGAGGCGAAGAATGACCGTTCATCCCGAGCGCTGGGGATGTGTCTTTCTCGGCCGCTGTATTGACAACAGTATCCGCCGAGTTGGTATCAACTGGCAATGGAGTACCATTCAATGTTGAGTCATCAATCATTCCGTCGACACTTGCCACGCCGTTCGTGACGGGATCCTTGGTCGATCGTCCATTCACCGAATCATTGAGATATGTAGGATATAAATCACGCTGGGAATTTGGAAGAGCCAGTAACTCCATGGGGCCTACGGGGGCAACCCATGCCTCCAGGAGCCTGGTCCGTTGGATGGCTTCTTGTTCCTTCCGGGCTCTGTCCCACTTCATCATCTTGCGTTCTTCTCGCCTCTTGGCGGTCAGATCTTCGGCAACATGGCCATTGTGTTTACCTCTCCGAACCTGCTCTCGCTTAAGCCAGTTGGGCTCGCTTCGGCTGTAGTTACCTTTACCAAAGAATCCTTGCTCCCATAGTGCGCGTATCGATTTGGAGTCCTTAATTTGGACGGATCGAGTCTCTGGTGACCAGATGCCCTCATAGATTACGGCAGGTTCAATTGGTGGCGAGGAGACGAGCTGGCTCATCCACGCGTAGACGAGATGAAAGAGTGAAATCGGATTACTCGGATAGAAACTTGGCAGAGGAAAGGTGCGAATAGGGACAGGGAGGGCATATAATTGATGAAGCGGAGGTCCTCTTGGACCAGAAGAGCGAGGTCTAGACGTCACTTGGGTAGAAGGTGGTGGTTTTACAGAGGCCGAGTCGACATCACGTAGGTTCGAAGTGGCGGACATGGTACTGGGTGTGTCTGCCATGGCTATCGCTCATCATGTCGACCTACTTTGATAGCTGTTAGTTACAGTTGTCTTACGTTGTCACCGGCTCGACATGAGTCAAAGACGTACACGCGGGAGCAATAATAAATTAACAATATGAAGTAATCGCTCAGATACCGTTGTAGTCTATATTTGGGCACTCATTGAGACTTTTTGAAGGTCTCTAAGCTCCGAAATAAAGTGTGTCATCACCGCGACGAAAACAAAGGGAATTTCCCACATTTGGAGAGGAGCTTCCGAAGGAGCATCCAGAACAAAATGCTATATCGATTGCGTAGACAGATTGAGAGAGTAAACTTACGTGATTGAAGAGGTATATAGTCGAGATTAGGCCATCAACTCTCCACCCCAAACTCGTTCTTCGTTGTTGAAGAAAGAGAGAGGTAGAGGTAGAACTTCGAGAGAGCTATGAAGAAAATAATGTTTGAGTCGAAAAAGAAGGTTTTGTTTAGCGGGACGAAGAAATAAGGTCAAATGGAACCCGTCCAATTGGATTGTCGGGCCGGGATTGTCCGCTGTTACCGAAACTGCCGCCAGGGTATCCATGCTCAGCTTTAGAAGTTAAAGCTCGAGCCTCCTTCTATGCGGTGAGGCATCAAGATACGTACCGAAGCTTACCTTACATATGTGGGTACCCGACTTTCGCTTCACAAAGTTTCCGAGTCCTTGTTGCCTCGTGCGCAAGGCCAGAAAAGAGGCCGCCCGAATAAAGAAACGACGATCCTGGGCGGATGTCATTCGGGCTAAACGACCCACGACCCATGAATCAGCTGCAATTAAATTTTGGAATTTTTTCACTTTATTTTATTTTTAATTAGCTGAGCGGTTCTCGCAATGCCGGGTGGGCCGCATCGCTTTTCAGGTGGACAGCAAGAGATTCAATTTGGTAACAACTTTCGACATTCGATCGTCATAAGCCCTAGGACCAAGTTTTGTGAGATAATGGTTCGCCGAGGAAAATGAAGACTCTCATTATATGTTGTTACAGTTGTTCTCTCCTTGCGTCCCGATAGATATCTCCAAATCGCCGTCTCGAACCTCGATATTGTCTTAAAATACCGACTTCTTATTGTACACTATAAACCGCCTTCGTCCCATCTTAATATGTTCCGATGTTCTCTTCCATAGTCGAAGTCCTAGGCTGTGCCTGTATCATCTGGGGCGGTATCGTGTTCGTAGTGCAAGGAATAGGAATCTACAAGATGTGAGCTGTCATTATTCTGTCTACGTTCGGGTAGTATCTTAACATCTTAACTACAACTTCCACAGCTTCCGCTACTACTCCTCCATCCCAGCACCCCCCGTATCGCCCTATCTACCAAAAGACCAAGTCCCCCATGTGACTATCATCCGACCCGCGAAGGGCCTCGAGCCTGGTTTATATGAGTGCCTAGCCTCCGTCTTTCACCAGTCGTACCCGCGGGACAAATTGACCATTTACTTCTGCGTCTCCTCCGCCCAAGACGCCGCGTACCCCATCATCCTCCAACTCCTCGCCGACCACCCCGGCTTCGACGCCAAGGTCTTCGTCGAGACCGAAGACCCGTATCTCCACGGCGATGACGGCCACATCGATAACGTGGGCCCGAACCCCAAAATCCGCAATTTAAGCAGGGCGTACCGCGCGGCCAAGGGCGATATCATATGGCCGCTTGACTGCAACGTGTGGATCGCACGGGACGTCGCCGGGCGTATGGTCGACAAGTTATGTGGGTACCGTCCCAATGGGAAGAGCGCCACGCCGTTTAAATTCGTGCACCAGCTCCCCCTAGTCGTCGACACCGTGACCTCGATGAGTTCCTCCAACGACGCCGGGCAGACGCTTCTCTCCGGGTCCGCCGTAACGGGGGGCTCCGACGCGCACTCCAGCGTCAACGTCCCCTCATCTATCTTCTCCCGGTCCTGGGCTCATGGCGGTGGACGCCTCGAGGAGATGTTCATGGCAACCACCCACGCGAAATTCTACGGCGCCATCAACACAGTCGGCATCGCGCCATGCATAGTGGGGAAGAGCAACATGTTCCGTAAATCACATCTCGACCGCGTCACCGATCCCGCTCAAAACCCCCTTCTTACCGGCCGAGCCGCGACTCTTCCCAAAGGTCTCGACCATTTTTCCCTCTTCATGTGCGAGGACCACGTCATCGGGGACCTCCTCTGGCGGTCTGATCTGCCCGGCTTCGCCAACCACGGCCTCGTCTGGGGGGACCTGGCCATCCAACCTATGGCCGGTATGTCAATCCCGGCGTACGCAGCACGCCGCGTCCGGTGGCTGCGCGCGCGCAAGTGGACGGTACTCTCCGCAACCCTCGTTGAGCACGGCGTAGAGAGCCTTGTGTGCTGCTTCTACGTGGCCTTTGGGCTGACCAGCATCCCGTGGTTCCACCACGCGCTGGGCATTCCGAATACTTGGCGCGCGTTAGGGTATATTTGGCTCGCTGGTGTGACAACCTGGATGGCTGTCGACCGCGTCGTGTTCCGCAAGCTGCATGCCGGCCAGAGCATACACGTGGACGACCACACGCCGCTGTTCGCGCGCGGCACGAGTCGCGGCGGCGCGGAGAAGCGGCATTTCGGGGAGTGGTTTCTTGCGTGGCTGGGGCGTGAGGTCTTGGCCCTGCCTATCTGGACGTGGGCCGTGTTTCTCGGGGCGACGGTGGATTGGCGAGGGAAGAGGTTTCGGGTCCGGTCCGATATGACGGTCGTCGCTATAGATACAGATTCGGAGCCCGAGAGGGGGAATAAGGAGGTGCGGCTCAATGGACATAGCGTGGCGCCGCCAAGAGGGAAGATAGACTAGACAGACAGACATGAGATACCCCAGCATACAGCATACATACAATTACAAATAATATTAATCCATCCCGCTCATCACGTCAAGCAGAACCAACCAAGGAAAATTGAAAGATTACTACTACCTAGGTATGTTCTAGAATTTTCCTGGCCCAGATGGCCCAGCCCAGGATCTCATCATCGTCATACATGCAGCTCATATAATATGCTACCACAGGGGCACTCATTCGCTGTGTACGACTAAACATGCTCTCCTCTAAGTCGACTAACCCCTATACGAGGACGCACAAAAACGTGGCGGGACATTAGATTCTACCCCTCACCATTCAAGCACTATATACAGGCCTTGATTTCACCACGAAGCCTGCATGAAAAGCCATATCCTATCTCCTCCACAGTAAGATCACTTTGCTACGATATATACTGATACTACTAGGTTGTATTCATGCACTCAGCTGAGAATATAGGGCCACAGGCATATTTTGAACCGGTAAAAACTTCTATTCAAATTCAAAAGCGCGACGAAAATGCCCCAGCTATCGCTATCTGTTTGGTATATCCACCTCGTCCGCGTCAGCGGCCCATCTATATAAAAGCAGGTAAGCAGGTAGGTATGTGGCCAAAGCATGGTATTCGCGTGATAATAATAAAAAGAGCCCATTCATCCAACCCGACCATCCATCCATGACATGACTTCTCATCCTGCCTGCCCGACGACACGGGCTCAACATTGATTTGCGTAGGTAAGGTAGTAGTAGTAGATAATGCATCACATACACGAAACAACAAAAATAGTAATGTGGTACTGGTACAGCCTGCCGATTGCCCGATTCGAGCATGATAAAAAATGACCCAGCCAGCGAAGAACGCGGGTATATGTAGTGTAGATAGATAGGTAGGTCAGATGTGAGATGTCAGATATGCATGTTCCCAGTCCCAACAAATCCCGTTGATTCTCCTCATATCCCTATCCTATCCCATTCTTTTTCGCCTTGATAATCATGATATCCCCGAGCCCAATATGATGCAAGGAGCCGAATGCATTTGTAAGTTGGGTATCGATTTTAAAACTTGGAACAGGCACAGAAAGAGGCAGAAAAAGACACTACTACCATGAGGTCAGGTAGTATTGAAAGAAAACGAAAGTCAGGGGGTATCCAACTAACGATGGGAAATGTCTGTTGAACATGTGAACCTGTAGATCACGCTCCCGGTAGCCCAGCTAATGACCATATGGCCCGGCAAACGGATGCGTGGGTGCAAACAGGACAGACAATAACGTAGGACGAGTAAGACGTAGTAGCAAACGTTAGCGTAGCAATCATCATAGACCCATCATCTCGTTCTGGCCGAGGAACGTTCTAGCCAACTCGTCACCGCCACGTTCGGCTTCTTTCATCCAATGGATAGCGACACACATCAGGGTTGGGTCACTTCTAACATCACCATCCATACCTGCATCTTGCACGCCTGAAGAGGACGGTCCCGCCGCACCTAAATTGCTTCGGCTCCGATCTGTCGAGTGTCGTATGCCACTCCCGGAGCGTGGACCGAATTTTTCCATGACAGCCTGCTTAAATACGTCCCGCGGCTTCGATAGAGGAAGTGTACTTCTCTCAACGAGCTCCGGGTTGCTGAGGTTAAAAAGCCCCAGTTCCCGCTGCGCCGTGGCGTTGCCCTCCTTTGCCGCGATCGTCCACATCTTCGCCGCGTCACGGAGCGAGTGGATCGGAGGGGGCCGTATCATATCCGGCCCATCCTCATTCCCCCCGGTACGCTTTCGCGAAGGCGTGTAGTAATTCAGGATCTCATCCGCAACCTCAACCATCGTTGTGATTACATCCTGCTTGAGCGAAAGCGCCACTACGACGACATCCCAAAAGGCTTTATTTCGATCGGTATCAAGGGTAGAAGGTGACACGAAGGAGTTGATAAATTGCAGATCGCGGAACAAAGTCTTGGGCCGGTAACCTGCGTCCTTGAACAGCGAACGGAGCACCCGTGCAATAGCATCCGTGTTTGCTGCTTCTTTGACCGAGATGATAGACCTGGCGTCAGAATTCTTGGTGGAGCGAGGCTGGATTATCATATGCGGCTGGAAGGATTGGGGACGTCGCTCTCTAGTGGTATCGGTACCCGCGTCATGCGCGTCTCCTTTGCCCGACACGCTCGCATCTTCTTCAACAGACACGGGCTGATGCTTCATCGCCCATCGGGACCGACGCCCACCGTTAGACAGAGAGGCGGCTATAAGGTGCTCCAGTTCAAGAATAGCACTAAGCTTAGTGTACGGATTGGGATGGACGGCGAACATTCCCAGCAGCCTCTGGTAGGCTTTTGCGTAAGGGAATTCGGGCGTGTCTTTCTTCTTCGCAGACTTCGCCCGAGCCGACGTAGTATCGCTCGTGGCAGAGCTCTCGGCGCTTGGTCCGGAAGCACTGTCAGGTCTATCGGCGTTCAAGTCGACCCGAGACGCCTCTCCCGCCTGCCGGAGATTACCGAAGCTCTTCCTCTTCTCGATCACCCTCTGTTTGGCAGCACTCTTGTTTAGACGATCCTTCTTCGCCGAAGGTCGCCGCGCTCTTCGTTCCTCGGCATCTCGGCGCTCAATACATTCTTGGCCCAGATTGCCAAACCAACCGTCAGTCTCGGACCCGGACGCAAACACAAGATTGCCAAGCTCAGACAGTAGCAGGCTAGTAAGAGTCTGACGAAGGTCTGAGAGGAAGCGCTGCTTCCCTTCGGAGAGGCGGCGGAAGTGAATTGTCTCATTCGACGATACGGATGCCCCCGATCGCGAAGCAGAATGATGAGATGGCAGTGGTTGATGATTTGGATGAGAGGTTGAAAAAGTGCTGGAGAGATTGGTGACACTAGTAGTCGGCGACTGCGCGCGTGAGGTGGCCGAGCTAACAGTGGATATGGTGGATTGGAAGGGCGACCAGAATGTAGATGTTGAGTCGATGGCATGCATCGGAGAGGAGGCTCCGAAGTAATCGTGCGCATCGAAGGTATCAGACAGCGCGGTGCTTGCTCTCGAAAAACTGTATCGATGATGAGAGTCGATCGAGACCTGACTAGTATTGTAGGCAGACATATTCCTCAGGTCCCGAGCGATCGAGGGCGGACGGCGCGTTGGAGAGGCGTACCGCCTTTCCTGCTCGCTGCTTATAACGCTGGCAGCGTCGTCACCCCACGCACTTTCTCTGTCTCGACCACTACCGCCGCTACCACTGCGGGAGCCCTCAAACGCCTTGCGATCCCTAGAGTATAGCTCACTCGACCAGAGCACAGGACCATCGACGATATTCTCGCCAACAAGTTTGGTCACGCAATTTTCAACTTCGCAACAGAAACGGTGTATACGCTCCTCCCCTTGGCACATGTTTTGGATGCCGAGCTGCTCTAACCACTTGCTGGTTATCTCTGCTTGGGCGTCGCTGAGTTTATTCGGACCTCCCTGATCCTCCGTGGCAGCCAGCAAATCCAACATCTGAGATTCGTTCCGATATATGTAAGCCGCAGCGGGCCCTCGAGCCAATTGGGCGCGGTTGCGCTGAAACGTGCCCCATTTCCTCGGCACACCCATGATCTTCAGCGCGCTGCAGATATTCCGAGTTTGTTCGTAAGGCGCCGAGTTGTGAACATCCGTCACATACCACATCTTATCTCTAAGCGCCTTCAGACGCTTCATCATGGTTTCTATGAGACCTTCGTGACGTTCTTGGCTTTGCTTCAGCCATACCAACCAGGCATCATACTCCTCAATTGCCGAGGCGGAGCGCCGGATTGAATCACGGGGGCCTCGAGAGAAAATGTTGAGAAGTGTCGCGAACCCATTCTTGCGTAGGGA
Organism: Hypomontagnella submonticulosa; assembly: GCA_022984865.1. Taxonomy (NCBI): domain Eukaryota; kingdom Fungi; phylum Ascomycota; class Sordariomycetes; order Xylariales; family Hypoxylaceae; genus Hypomontagnella; species Hypomontagnella submonticulosa. The sequence continues at coordinate 795,386 of JAJKLF010000016.1, forward strand.
TGGAGAAGTGAGTGCATTCAACTGCTGAAGAGTCTTCCAGTAGAGGTGTGCGGACACGAAGTCAGATTGGATGCGCGACTGTGAAGAGGCGGCAGCAAGCATCTTGATGAGGACAGATGAGCATCCGGGGTCGCTTGTTGGTTCTTTATCTTCGGAAGTCTTAGCAGCAGACTCCTCCGCAGCGCGCTTCGACTTTTGCTCTTCCTCATATTTGCTACGAAAAGGGTTCCGACTCCCCATTGATGTCCCTGGTGTAATGATCTTGTTCTTGGACCGATATTTCTTGAGCCCGGAGGCTCGATTACTGAAAGTGGTTTTAGTACCATGATCCTCGATACCCTGAGGAATCTCAAAATCTTCGACAAGTTTCAAGACAGAGTCTCGTAGTGAATGATAGTCTTTGTCAAGTTCGGGTTTCTCGTCGGGTTCATCGTCCTCTGTGTCACTGGTTGTGGAAGAATTCTCCTCTTCTGCTTCGTCATCAGGATCATATGTCATCTGTAAAGAAAGACTGTTCCCATCAGCGGATATAAATACAACAGCCCAGCGCTCGGCGCATGGGTGACATGCGCCCGAAATAACCTCCGGGCCCAGGATCTGGACCATCTCGTGCATCGCCAATCGAAGACGATATCCATCTTCGTCGTAGTTGTTAGCATGCTTCTGCCTCGGCCCGTCGGATACGGGTGGCGAACGTCTCTGGGGGGTGCCGGCTACCTGCTCTTCGAGTAGAGGTTCGCCTGATGTGGTTCCATCGCTAAAAACGGATGAAGCACTCATACTCAGAACAGAGGCAGTATCAAAGTTACTTCTTGATGTGCCGATCGATATCGGCTGCGAAATAGCAGAGAAGCCTGATATCGACGGTGCACCAGACCGGATACTGCTCGAGTGAGCAGACTGTGGCCTGCGCTCCGGGAAGAGCGCATTGACGAGAGTGACAAGGTCAGCTGGGCTGACCACCAAATAAGGATGGACCTCAACGGTTTCCCTCAACGAAGTTATAGACCTAGCCGGGAGTAATCTGCCGGTTCTCTGGCTGCCCGACGGTTTGAAACGACCTAGAATGTTCTCAATGTGACCTTTGATCTTCAAGGGCGTGGATACAGGTTTCTGGGGGTTTCCACTTGCGAGCATCTCGATGACGAAGTGCTGGGCAAGCGTGGCAACCTGCTTAAGGATCTTCTGGCGTCCGTACTCGGTGATATGGTACTCGGCCATCATTCCGTAACTCTCCGGGTGGATCACGACAGCAAGCAGCCAACTAGAAAATAGCCATTTATATACAAACCATCTTCGGGTGGTATCAACAAGGTTGCGGGTGCTGTCCTTGATTTCCAACCGGCGGAGAATCTCATTTCCAAGTTCAATCACGCCTTCGGGAATACCTGTCGCGTCTTCATCGTCAATGATAGCAAAAAGATCGTTGACGGCACGATCGTAGAACTCCTCGGCAGCAATGCTATCCTTAGTAGTCCAATCGGAAAGATTGAATCTGGTGCCGTTCTGGTCCTCCGCTCGGTCGAGCAGGAATGCGCCATCCTCGAGTATCTTCATCAGGTACCATTCCATATTGGCGCGTCCCGACCAATCACGCATAGCAGACCAAGCATTGAGGATGGAGATCAAGACCGGTTCACTGGTAGATTTGGTGGAGATCAGACGAGCGAAGGCGGTAGCCCAAATACCTGTCCTCCGCTTGTCCTCGGCGCTGTCCGGACCGGCCGAGTTAGCAAAGCAAGTGTATATAAGACCAGAGAGGGGGTCGTGGCGCTGGAAAGAAAGAAGCCGTTCAACGGCATTGGGAGTCTGGCCCGATTGTCTACTAGGTCCGCTAGAATGTCCGCGTCCACCGGCCGAACGACCGTGGTACGGCAGGACGGATTCTATCGGTTCCAATCCCTGATGAAAGGTAGTGAGAGCTTGGAGTTCCGACGTGTTCAGGGCGCACAGTCGGGTAGCTAGATAGTCTGGATTCGTACGAATCTGGGTAAGGAAGTTCAGGAAGGCGTCTCTAGCGGTGGCAGAAATATCATTGAGGAAAGGAGTCACAGAGCTGCCGGGACCAATACTCCCCGTGGTACTGGGTGGGGGCACGAGCGTCTCGACAGACGCAACACCCGAAGATTGCAAAGATTCCATCTCAGGTTCCAGGAGAGCATAGCGACGGGTGGCGTCGCAGCTATTCCGAACATCATGAATGGCACCAAACAGATTAGCAAAAGCCCTCTTGTCATCATTTCGGAAGCTGTCCGCCAGATTGCGCAGCGACGTCTCTCCGCAGCGGGTCAGACGCGCCGAGAGGGCGGTGGAAATCAGACTCCTCTGGAGGCGAATGCGGGTGTTGGCGCACTTGCGCTCCTGGTATTTGGACAGCCGGACCAAATGGGCAAGTTCTTCGAGAGTGGTGCCTTCATTTTCGACAGTCAGGTGGGGATTGGTATAGAGGGATACGTCACCCAGAAGGGATCGCGGAAGAGGACCCGAGTCATCTTGTTCCTTCAGGATAGGTTGTAACGGGCTAGGCGGGCCGGGAGGGCTCGACGAGAGAGCCGGGGACGGAGATGGAGGGGGTTTCGACGGGCCAATAGCCTGATCTATCACCGGCTTCTTAGGCGCACTCGCGCCGGCGTTCGGATTGGTGCTCGACGGCTGTTTCGAAGTTGCATCGCGGGACGATTCGTCGGTGCCGATTTTACGGACGGATCCTGAAGATTCCCGGCGACGATGGCCGCTCGCGGGCTTGGCGGGGCTACGCGATCGAAATCGTCTCGGGCGCGATACTTCGGGTCGAGTCTCGGGAGAAGGAGTCGGGGATCGCGAAGGAGGATGGGTGGCGGACGGAGAGGCAGCTGTAGTAATGGCGGGCGGCAAGTCAGCAACCTGGCACGCGGAAGTCGATACTTTGACTCCGGCACTTCTCATCGTGCTCCTTTCGTACTCGACTCACGTGGAGAGGAATGTATGCAAACGGGCGACGAGAGTGATCGCTGCATTGAAATCATAATGGGCGCATAAAAGATTATTTTGCGAGTGCGCCGCTTTCACCCCAGCACAACCAGCAGCACTCTTAATGAGAGCCGCCAGCTAGCCACGGTGGAATGCGATTACTCGAATGTGGTCGACGCCGTCGAGGTTCTTTCAGTAGATGTCATCTAGACATGAAGCAACAAGATGCGACCTAGCTTTGAGTGGAAGGATAATAAAATGGCGACCTGCTTCTGCGCGGGGGAAGCTCAGGGTAGGTCGGGTAAAGATTAGGATAGGTAGGATAGATAGTAGGAGGTATGGGGGAAGGGTGGTAAGGTAGGGCAGAGTTGGGCTTCAAGTAGTAAAGAATATAATTAGATGTATGTATATGTATGGTATGGAGGTATGGACCGCGTGTCTGGTAGTATGGATAGTACTAGGTATGGATAGTATGGTACTGGTACTGGTATATGTATGATACAGCTTTCGGAGGGTCTATCGATGGCTAGTCCCGTCGCGGGTTCGGTTGATCCCAGATCAACAAGGTCATAAAAAAAGGAGTGGAATTATTGGGCAGCATGAGCTGTAAGAGCAGGCATATAATCCCTCTTCGGTAGATATTGGGATATGGATAAAATAAAATAAAATAATAATAACGGTGGTAATAATAATAATAAGCTCAGCTCATGCTATTCACCGAATCACAACTCTACCTAGGTAGACTTTCTGTCAGTTCCAAGTCAGTTGTGAGCTGTTTCGTTTTCCCTCGCCCGTTCGTTTGGTAGGCAAAGTAAGTCGTTTGTGCCTTGTCGGCTCCGGCAGCCCGGTATATAGTATAGGGGATCCGGTATATAGGTATACGTCCCCTTAATCCCGCTAGATTGGAGAGATGGAAAGCAGGTGACGATGAAGGGAGATAGATGGAGAAGGCAAGAAACGAGGCGGGAAAAGAAAATGCAAATAATAGCAGCAAGTCAGTCAAGTAGCAGTTACAGTAGCAATGCAGAATATGGATGGGAAAGAGTGAGAGACAAGATCGAGACAGGTGATGTGTCTTGCCTACCTTCAATTACATTAGGTTCGACCTTGCACCTTGCGCCGGTTGGAACCTTGTCCAGCTGTCGAAGCATCCAGTTACACGACAGAATTTAGTTGTCGCACTGTCGTTGGCCGACGTGGGGTAGGTACCTACCGCCAAAGGCCGCCTTAAGTGCTTAGCTTACCGTCTGTAAGTTCCACATGTTTACTGTGTACCACTACGCCCCTTCTTGACATTGGGCAACCACGGGTTACTACAGGCAACTGCCATCTTCTGCCACCTCTGCCACAACTTAATTCGTGCGGGAGCAGTCACGCACAAGCTACGTACCCAAAGTACCGTCGCTATCGTGGCGTCGTAACTAGCAAGTGCCGCAATCCGTGCCAACCCTCGTCAACCCTTGTTAACCCGCCGTACAGTTTTTGAATTCATTTCCATACGGAGTCTCAACCCCTCCTCTCTCTCACTCTATTCTCCATTCCATTTCCCACCGCCAAAAAAAACCCTTCCAGCTGGCCCCCCTTGAGGTTTGGCAAACATCGAATCAACCAACCAATTCCAAGTAAATCTAGTCCCTCATCTGGCGGGTGGTGTACAACACACAGAAGGCGACCATGATGACGATGCCATAACAACCATGCAAGTACAGTATATCATCAGGGAGGCGAAAGTCGAGACTTGTAAGTGGACTGTCTCGTAAGTAAGCCCTAGCAATTCGGAAATAAGTCCATCATCTGTCTCCTTATTCTTCGCCATTATACTATTACATATCATATTATAGCTATCAGAAGATACCTGTATCATATCTCATGGATCTTATCGTGTTATATTATATTGTATTATATTTTGCCCTGGTTATACCATACGAGTAGTTTACTATAACACAGGGCCACAGCTACAGCACCACAAGAACCACAAGAACCACAAAGAACTACAGGGCTCGAAGTCGAGTCCTTCTTTTTGCCCCTCGCCTCGGCTACACACCGAAACATCGAACACAGTACGACAAAAACAGCCAAGGTATTATTTTCACGTTGTCTTTGCCTCCTACTCAAATACGTTTATGTCTCTGATTGTCATTGCTTCGGCTCTTCACATCTGACAACAATGCGCAAACGGCGCAAAAAATTGGGGGCGTGGCCAATGATCCAAACAGTTATCGACAACCAAGCCGTGTCCAAGAATAATACCGGTACTTTTCTTAAGGGAGTAAGAACCGGATGGGAAAGACGGAGGGACGGAGCGAAGAAGAAGAGTCACAGAGAGTCACAAGAGAGGCGAGAGACAATATCTTCCCGTCAGGTATCATCGGCATCGTCCCAAAAAAGAGGGCACGCACGCTTCGCATTACGGGATGCAGGAATCCATCTCATCGTCATCTCACTCAGCCAACATATACAAACTTTCCTATTGCCCAGCGTGATTTTGACGGTCCAGTAGTAGTTCACGGGTCCCGGCTGGGCGAAGGGGACGATGAGTTGGCCCTGCATATCGCATTCCTAAGCTTCTTCGTCTTCCGTGCCTTTAATCTTTCCCAATCTTACCCAAATCGTCCTTCTGCCCTGACACTCACGTCCCAAGGTCCCAATGTCCAAGGCTGCGTCGCCCGGCACGGCGGTCAACACTGCAGATCACTTTTCCGAAGTCGTCTATGGCCTTTAGGAATATTTCCCGCCGGCGGCTCGCTAATAAAATTATTGACAAAACTAACAAATAAAACATAATACATGTCGCTAACCTACAGCGGTCAAAAGGGAGTCCCCTTGGAGACCTGCAGCTCCGCCAATCCCCATCGTCCACGCGAGCTGGATGCCCTGCCGCACTCCTGCCAACGCATCCAATTGCCTCCTGCATGTCCACATATTCCATTTAACGCGTCCCACGATTTCATGCTCTTGTCTTCCTCTCTCTCCCCTTTCTTTTTTTCTATCTCAGTCCTCAACCAATCGTCTTCGCCCTGCCGTTTTAAGCTCTTGAAGACGGTTGGCCGGGAATAAAAATACTTATAGTCCCGTCGCGACCCATTCGTGGTCTTTCAGTCATTGGACCTACGGCTGCAATGCATGATGACCAGCGGCTGATTAACCTGATTGACATGTTGACATCGGGCAGGGTTTTAGGTAGAGTCGTGTTGAGAAAGGGAAAAAGGACAGGTTTCCCCCAATGTAGCCCAACTAAATCCCACCCACGATCCTTTCTGGCTTGGAAACACGCGATGCCAATCTATTCAGGTATCCGATTCCCCCTTTCAGCCTTGTACAGATCTCATTGCTGCACGTCAGTAATACCATCCCGGCTGCCCAGTGGAGCCTCATGCCTCACGCCTCACGCTTCTTACCTCATGGAGAATGCGTTCGTCTGAACTTTTTACATTCTAGATCCTGGTATCCATCTGGTCTTAAATCCTACATATGTAGTATGGCCAGCAAGTTTCATGGTCTCATGTGGATATACCAATACCCCAGCAGCCAACCGATACCTCAGAACCACGATCTATATGTCCCGAGTCGGTAATGGAGTTCCTCGTTCCATTCTCAGACGCATAAGTGGAGTATACAGAACTATTCTCTCCCCTGGTATTGTCGGAATATAGTCTTTATTCCGACAGATCAAACGTTTGCGTCCCGCGAAATCAACTCAGGACGACTTATAGCCCTATTAAAGCCAGTCATCGTTGTACAACATAGCAGGCTTCTCCGGCGGGCCGCGACGGACGTGGTCGAAAGCAATGTGTGAGTATTAACGCCGAAACGTCATTTAGAGTCGCTTTTCTATAGCGGAAGCAATTGTTCAGTCTTCTTGCGTATTTGAAAGCTCAACGACACTCAGTCGTCAGACGAGTCTCGACGCTAGGAGCCCGCATTTGGAATTCCCCAGCTTGGAGATCTGGAGAGACCCACAACCGTAGGTACTGGTAGTAACTCACTTACACGAGAACCCTCATGCGATGCCGAACCGTCCAGATGCTTTCTCTGATTCATCGGAAGCATGCTATACCCACACCCCATAACGCTGCTAACTGTGAGTATATGTATCGTGCGGCGCGTACCAAAACAGCCAGGACTAGAAGGCCACTTTTTAACCTGGCTACAGAATAACGGATAGGAGCCAAAAGTTCTATGCATGACAACGTATATACTCATACGCGCACCCTAGGTCCTAGGCTTTAATATCCAGTGAGCTACCCCTGAAAGATCCCAACTCGAGTGGCTAACACGTATCGCAGCATTGGCTCCGAATCGTCGTCACTTCGATCAGGATCGCGTTGCGTTGCGCACGATAGGTGGGTATTCGTTGGTAAGCTGTGAAACTTAACTGTGGACTCCTCTCCTTTCTTCGGCCCACGATATGTGGTTACCCGCTGTCAGGACGGGTCTGCGTCACGTCACGTTGGCAAGTGTTGAAGCATAATTTGGGCGTTAAGAAGGATTTGGATTTGGAATACGTCGGAGTGCGTTACGCATGCGTACATGCTCAGTCACATTTGTTACCAAGACTATAGAATCAGTCTATGTCGAGAGACCTTACAATAGAGAAATTGCTTACAATCAACTTACACTCAAGTGTATCATATTGTACACATCAAACTATACGACGAGCAGATAGTGGCACAAAAATCGCTCATGCTCATGATACAACTAAAATGGTCTTGGTTTCGGCTCAGCTACCCTTGAACATAGCCAACTAGATCGCAAACTCTTGTAACCTTGCCCAATATCTTCCTCAACGACCTCGTACAAAATTCACGAATCGAGCACTTTACCTTCCATAGGCCTTAGAGGAAGCTGCCTCCATCTCTTATTGTCCATCGTCCTAGAGACCCCGATCGTGATTTATCCCCTTTACTGGTGCCACATCGTGAGGCCGTAAGGGCCTGCCTCATGCATTGGCCTGTATAAGCGGCCGAGACCTATGGCTTCGTGTTCGGTACGAGTACTTCACAGCCAGTCGCACAGCCAGCACGATAACATGGCTCCTGGCCCTGGACATCAAACCTACCAGCTAGCCTTGCTAAACGGCCCCATGCGGGTCAAGCGGGTATCCCAGAGAAAGTGCCTAATATCGAGCACACGTCAGCCACCGAAATCTGATATAGAGACCAGTAGACACCAGTTCATGGGTAGGACAACAGCTTCGATATCAATAACACGAGCAAGTTGTATAGCCTCGAAGACTCACATGTCCCCAATGTTGACAACGAAGTGTGTACGATTCACCAATGGATTTTGGGGGCAGTGCTACAAATCCCGAGGGCTTGTATTAGAGGCTGAGTGATATGTGATATGGACTTAGCTCGGTTTCTGCCTCTCTTCTCTCTGTCTCCCCTATCTCATGGCGAGATATTCTCATGTGTGACTTAACATTATATTAGACACAAGTTATTTTGGCTGCTCGCGAGTAAGTTTTTCTTGGGGATGATGAGTTATTTGTTGACGAATGGGAGAGCCGTTACTATACTACATACATTCCTAAGTTGCCAGTCTTCTCTACAAAGCTATAGAGATCTATTTGTTTTATCGATGTTTAGAGAATCACTTGGGAACCAGTTTTACCGCGCCCTTGGGACTACGCTTGCCATAATTTTACTTCACTTTACCCATGAGACTTTTCTTGAGAATGAACGATTTCAAAGTGTCATATTACCGCATATATCGTATACTTCATACACTTGAGTAGAATATGGCTCTTTGACATGCACGACGGGCTTCGATACGACAGATATATACCTCGTTGTAATGGCCTCGGTGTCTTAATAATAATAAACTACTATGTTAGCGTATAATCGACATATGGAAGCACTTAAGCCTCTATATATGAAGTACAGTATACTGTACTATATGGGTGTATTTTAGTCGATACATATTCGTAGTCGTACTTTCTACAAGCAAACAACTAGATGGTAAGAGAGCTGGTGCTTCGTAATAACTGGCATTATTTTATGTAGGCAACAATATGTGATGTCTATCAAAGTATTCATACCGAGTATAAGTTCCGCGAGTCAAATCTTGACTTCTATAACGTAGTAAGCAACTTAGGCATCTACTACCATAGAATCTCTCAACACAACACATGGTACCGGTATTAAAACCAAACCTATCACAAAATAATAATTTTATTTTATTATCCCTCACTCCTCATCCTCAAATCTAGAAGGCCCACGGAGCCAGATATGTAGCCCGTCTATTTATTCTTACCTGTCGGGATGCAGAATAGCACAACCTTCCTCTCGCTCCCCTCCTCATACCCCTTATCCACACGATAATATCCTTTTCGCTCTAGCTGAATAATATCATCCTTCTTCAACTTTGCGACGCCCTCATCGCAGAACGCCTCCTCCATAGTCGCCGTCGTGGGGTTCAGGAACTGCTCCAGGTCATCCTCTTCCTCCAGCTTGTCCTTGGTGAGCAGGTAGTCGAAGTCCCACAGCTCTGCGTCGATGAGCTTTTGCCCTTGAGTTGACAACCAGGTTACCTTTTTCTCGGTAGAGCGCACGTCGCCCTTGAGGTGTAGTTCGCACGTGAGGCTGGTGATCGGGTCGCCGCTGGCGACGGCGCAGACGACCGCGTTGCCCCATTGCATCAATGTGATCTCTTCGCCGTCTTTGAATGATCTGGCATCGTCTTGGTCGATAATCAACTCCTTGCTGAAAGCGACTTTCTTCGTTCCAATGTCGGCGTTCTTGGGGTGGAGGGGCTTGTCCTCGAGGCGTGGCTCGGCAGGCGCCTCGTCGCCCATGATGGCGACCCTGGCGTGGTCCTTCTTGAGAATGGCGGTGTGGCGTGGCGCTACCGGGTCGATCTCCTTCTTGTTCGTGGCCCAGAAGCTGGCCCAGTCCATGGAGACGACGTTTCGGGATGGTCCCTGCTTAAGGATGAATTCACGGAGCGCAGGGATGGTCATGCCGCGCCTTCGGATACCTCGGATTGTAGGCATTCGGGGATCGTCCCAGCCCCAGACTCGGCCGGTATCAACCAGCTTAGCTAGTTTGCGCTTGGATAGGAACGTCCTAATAAAGTTCATACGGGCGAAATCCCACATGTAGACTTGACGTAGCTTTAGCGTGTCCAGGAACCATTGGAATAGAGGGTTACGGTCTGTGTACTCGGTTGATCTTAGGGCATGTGTGACACCCTCTAAGCTGTCGACAACGGGGCATGCGAGATCGTAGGTGGGGTACATCTTCCACTTAGTGCCTGTTCGGTGATGGGGGTCGTTGGGATTGCATCGGTAGATGACGGGATCACGTAGGGCCTTGTTCGGATTATCGACGGAGATCTTGGCGCGAATACAGTTCTTCAGACCCTCCTCGGTACCATTCTTCATCTCCTCGAAGATAGCTAGGTTCTCCTCGACTGTTCGGTTTCGCCTCTTGGATTCGATGCCTTTACCTCGCTCCTCACGCATGGTCTCAACATCCGTGTCATCGGCATAAGCGTGCCCACCCTTGATTAGGGTGAGACAGGTTTCATATAAGTGGTCGAAGTAGTCGGAGGTATAAGTGACGACATCGGGCTTGATCCCCATAAGAGCCAAATCCTCAATGATAGCATCCTGGTACTCTCCCTTCTCTTTGCTAGGGTTGGTATCGTCGAGTCTTAGGCGGAGCTTTCCATCGTATGCTTGGTGGGCGAAGTAGTCGCTAAGAAGGGCAGCTTTAGCGTGTCCGATGTGAAGGTATCCCCTGTACTTGTTAGAAATTGGTTGATCCTTATATCCATTATGCTATGTTATAGTTTATATAGTTCTTACGATGGCTCAGGCAAGAATCGAGTGACAACTCCCTTCTCGACCTCTTGGAGAGCAAGATTGTAACTTGCACCAGCTCGGCTAGCTGCTTGGACCTTAGCCTTACGGGCGGAATCGGCAGCCTTGACTTCGGTTTGGATCTCGGGGTGGGTTTGTTCGATGTAGGTGAACCATCGGTGGAGGTTTGCGTAGGAACCCTTTCGGACGAAGGATACAGCAACGCGATTGCTCTTAATGGCGACCCAGATCTTCGCGTCAATGTCACTCAGGGTATATCCAGCAAGGTACGTCCTCAAGGTTAGGTGCTTCTCAAGTCGAAGCAGGTGAGGCTCGATGGACTTGAAGTCTCCTCCGAGGGAGGTGGACACGGCGACGAGCTCGTCTGCCTTCATGATGGACAGATTGTACGAATCTCGAAAACTTGCTAAAAGTGAGGGTAGATGTTTTAGTTGGACCGTTTTGAGTCAACGGGCAGACGACCGTTTTTTTGTGGCGGGGTTGTAAGAAGAGTCACCCCACTGACGGCATCGCATAGAAAAGCTGCTGCGGTGTTGGCGGGGTAGTAGTCTGGTTGATGATTAGATAAGAGTTCAAGATAAGATAGCAAGTGTGGCTGATGATCCACAACCAATGAGGCTGAAAATACATAGATCCTTGCTCATCTCAAATTTATTTCTCGAGCTTCATCTCAGAGTGTCGTTGTACAGACATCGGCGACCGACGGGAATAATAATGGCGACGACCAACCAATTTATTGCTTCACTAGCGAGGCTGAGCCTTTCAGCATCTCCAAGGCCAGTGAATGCGACAATTCCTCGGTTTCTAGCTCCATCGATCGTCCAGACACGATGCAAAAGTGTCGGCTCTGTCGCCATGCGAGCGCGTGAGCGCGAAAAGGAAAAGCTTAAGAAGAAGAAGAGACAGCAACGGTTTAAAGAATACAAATATGCGACGCCGAGTAAGGAGGAACAATTCTCGCTATGCGATGCTATGCGGTTAGTCGAGTTCCTCCCGAGCATAACTTCCTCTTCCCTCTTGTATTGACGATCGATTCTAGATATCTACGAGCTGTCGAAGTTGGCCGTCCTCCGTCGTCTGTCACCTACGAAGTTTCTTTGAAGGTTCGAACTCCCAAGAACAGCCCGGTACTTCGGAATCGGATACGTTTGCCCTACCCAATCAAGAACGATACGCGCATCGCCGTCATCTGTAAAGAGGGTAGCGGAGCTATGCAGGACGCCCGCGCTGGTGGAGCCGTTGCGTTCGGAGAAGAGTCTCTATTCGAACTGATCAAGTCGAAATCAGGCAATCTCCCGTTCAACCGTTTAATTTGTCATGTCGACTCCGAAGCCGCTCTCAAGAAGGCCAACCTTGGTCGAATATTGGGTCCCAAGGGCTTGATGCCTAGTTTAAAAACCAACACCATCACCAAAAGTGTAAAATCTCTGATGCACGAGATGGTTGGTGCCGAAAACTACAGGGAGAGGGTTGGTGCTATCCGTATGCCCATCGGCAATATTCAGTTTACTCCTAAGCAGCTCTCCGAGAACGTTAAGGCGCTTGTGACGGCTGTGAAGGAGAACATAACGGATTTGGAGGATAAGGTCGACAAGAAGTTGATTGAGGTCGTATTGACTTCTACAAACGGCCCGGGCTTCAGTTTGAACGGGCTTTTCAACCCCACCGATGAGAAGATCCAGCCGGCACATCTGAGCACAGCTATGTAAATGTTTATACCCCATATGAAGCAGCATAGTATAAAAATGTATCATATCTTTTGTATAAGCCATATACTTGGGTATCTTGCTAGCATAGGTCAAGTGAAATCGTCTCCATCCGGTCAATTGCTTTTTAGTGTTTTAACCGCTTCTGCTTGGGCATCTACTATAGAATAGATACCCATCAGCTTAAGTAGTTTGGCTTGTCCTCGAATGCCCGTTTTCTTAGCCTCCTTCAATGCTGTGCCAAGGTCTAGGAGGATAGTATTCCGACACCTTATGAGTCTCTCTTCCATCTTTCGCACAAACGGTGTTTCCCTTCCAATGTCATTGGCTAAGTCGTCTATGGTGACATACTCGTTCGCCAATTGTGCGAGTTTTGCCGAGCTACTTCCTACCGCGCCTTCTAGCTCGTCCTCGTCGTCTTCATCTTCATCGCTCTCATCACTGTCAGGACCTGTACTTCCGATCGCCAACCGGCCCTCGAGAGCAGATATCCTCTCGTCAAGTTCCAGCATCTTCCTACCTATCTCGATTTCACCCCTCACGTCGGATAGATCTCGATTTAAACCAGCAACCTCGGTCCCCCTTTCCCTAACCCGGCCCTTAATCTCCTCTACAGCTCGGCGAAACCCTAGTAGTGCGACCCGTACATCCTCGACTTTCTCTTCGCCGCCTTTGAGCTCATCGCCTAGGCTTAAGAAGCTGGTGTAGTTCGCATTGACAAGCTCCAGTAATTCTGTGCTGATAGCGGCGCTCCGTTCTCGAAGATCGGAGCGTAAGTCTTCTAAGGTCTGATGACGGTTTGCGAGGGAGGAGAGATATTCTGCTGGGTCGAAATCCGGCGCGAGGAAATCGGAGCGTGGGAGCGCGGTGGGAAAGGGTAGTGGGGTGTCATCCTCGTCGTCTGATGAGGAAGACGAAGAAACTAGGGCGAAGCTCCGGGAGCTCACTGGCCGGGTAGGTGATAAGGCTGAGAGGTGAGACATAGTATGGCGGGTCGGAAAGGGAGGCAGAGGGTCAGATCAGATGGGCATTGCGTGTCGCGACATTCAAGGTAGATATCTGCGATTATCCGTTTCTGGACGTGTGATGTTGTCTTTGTCCGGATAGCAGGTATGAATCGTGGGTTGTCCTCGGTTGTCCTCGATCCGTCTAACTAGAGATTGTGACGATTGGTGTCCTTTCAGGTATGCGTTCATAGGCCTGATCTTCAAAACCAATGAGATGAATTTGGAGTCGTGATTTAGAAAGTTATCGATTGATCAATTGGTGTACCTGTACCGTACCTCAACTACGTACAAAATGTGGGGGTTTAAAAGTCAATGGATTTAATCTTGGAAGCGCTTAGCTTAATAAGGTTAAGCTGGTGACCACTCACCGAGTCGCTCACCTCCAGGCTTGTCCAGCTGACCTAATAAATTTGCATGAATGAATCCCCCACCCGAGGTTCACCTAACACGGGCGATTTTAGGGGTCGGTAAAACGTTGCACCTCCGTACCGACCCTACTTGCACCGTGCACACCTCTTTTCTATAACAGTTCCGGTACCGGGCATGGAGGGGCTTACCTTAGCTAGATACTGTACATAGTACCTAGTAGTATGTAGGCTTGAGCAAATTCCATATCCGATCATACCCGACCCAGCAATTCTTTTCCCGCCGATTTTTTAACTGGATACTCTGGATCGTAAACAGTGCAAAGAATAAAAAGGAAAGTAGGCAACGAACAACAACAACCATCCAACCAACCCGGGCAAGCCTAAACCAGCTAAACCGCATGCAAGCTGCCCCTTTCCCATCTGGGTTTAACTGGGTTTACCGAACCAGTTCGGAATCCGACAGGTCCGAGCATGCAGAAGTGGATCGATGCCAGGCCTACCTAAACTATTTTTCCTACCACTATATTCCTTTTCCTTTTTTTTTCTTTGCCGAGCAATATCCTCATTGGCTTCTCATTGGTCTGAGGCTCCATCCATGTGACATTGTTGGTCCATCTGGCTCAATCTCTTAGGCGAGAGCGGGCGGTGGGTTACAGGGCCCTGGCATAATCTTATCAATCTGATCAGTTCTGATCAGTGATCTCGAACCATCGCCTTCTCCATCTTCCGCTCAGCCCATTCCACCACCAGGACTAAAGACTACAACTCACCTGTCAACGGTCACCGTTTAACGGCCGAAGACCCTTCGTATGTAACCTAATTTACTCTCTCTCCCCCCTTCCCTAATTCCTTTCTCGTCCTCTATCAAATCCGATTCAGGATTCTAAATTCCTCGAGAGAGTCTGCATGACCCCCCAAATTTCTTCACAAAACCCCCACCGCCGAACTGGGACAAAGAACGGCTCATTTGACTTTTGAAGGAATCGTCGATACTACGTCAATCCCGGCTAGGTCTGTAACTTGATTGAGTACGAGTCTGGCAGATAGTCTGTCCATCTGCCTTATTCGCTCATTTTTTAGTCACAGTGAGCCGGAGAGGTGCCTTTTTCCTTCTTCATTCTCGTACTATACGCACTATTTGTACAGTGATAAATACTGCAAAGGCAGATACCAAACAACCAACCAACACCCTACATCTGCAAAGCACAAGCAAAAAAGCACCGTAAGCCCTAATTCGGACCCTGAGAACAGCTCGGCCCGTTCCCACTCTCGTCAAGCTGTTTAATATTGCTCTCCCTGTCACTCGCAAGTTTGCCTGCTCTTGCATTTTTCGGAGAGCGGGACACACCTTAAACGGGTATACCGATTCTTACTTTTCCAATTGATTCTTTTTCTTCCCTCGAGTTGAAGAAAAATCAACGTCCGACCCGGCCTATAATCGAGGCGTCACAAGAAGATCGTCAGGCCAACCGATCTTCTTATACATTCCTACTTGACCTACTTTTGCAACCGTATACCGTCAGAGGATCGCCCACCTGCAGGTTTGCGGAGCCGAACCCGCGGAAAATCCCAAGTTGCAGCACACGCTGATGTCCGAGCTGCATTGCATCGCCGAGCAGCACAAAAAATAGACGAATAGGACGTCGAATACCCTGGGCTCTGCTCCAGAATCGGAACAATCATGGCGACCCCTACTGCTACTCCCGTCCCTCTTGTTCCTCTTGCTTATCTCAACGGCCGCCCCAGGCCCCAACCAACCAAACTCGCTATACCCCCTATCTCAGCTGCATCCTCCCCCGCCTCAGCTGCTTCGCCTGTCTCAAGCGTCTCTACGCCTACATCAACTCAACAACTTGCTATCAAACCAGTAGCCGGAACCGCGGCCGCAGCGCTTGCCATGGCGACTCCCAACGCCGGAAAGCCCTCGATTACCAGTAAGGAATGGGTTGTTCCGCCGAGACCTAAGCCTGGTCGGAAGCCCGCTACGGATACGCCGCCTACTAAGCGCAAGGCTCAGAACCGCGCTGCCCAGCGTGCGTTCCGCGAGCGGAGGGCCGCTCGTGTTGGTGAATTGGAGGAACAGCTAGAGGACCAGAAGGAAGACTACGAGCGATCACAGCAGCAGTTACGTGACCAGGTCCAAGGTTTGGATGCTGAGGTACAAACCCTACAAAACCGGTGTGTAGTTCTCGAGAACTTGTTGGAGAAGGAACGTGCGGAACGTGTCAAGGTTACGAATGAGCTCGAGGAGGCTCGACGACGATGGAGAGGAGAAGGCTCGAGCGTATCGTCGAGGAACGGAAGTTTCATGTCCCATCATGGACGAGCGCCCAACTCAATGAGCATCTCTTCGCATCATGAGACACCACGAGGAAGCATTACAAGCAACGCACCAGAACACCGCAATTCGGGCACCGCCTTTTCAATAGCCCAGATCATCTCTCCTCCCGACTCATCGAGTCCTTTGGGAGCTGCTCGAGAGCCCTCTATTGACCCGACTGGCTGCGGCAACTGTGAAACCGGCGGGCGATGCGCCTGTGTTGAGGAAGTTATTGCTAATACGCCCATGGACCCGACCCCCGTTGCTGACAATTCGCCCGATGGATGTGGTAGATGTACTCTCGGCACTAAGTGCGAGTGCCTCGAAGCTGCGATGAAGGGCCCAGCTCCGAATTTGGAATCCGAGCTTAAGCGAAAGTCTTCATCACTATCCAACATCGCACCGGAAGAGAAGAGACAGAAGATGCCCGAGCCCTATCCCCATGAGGTCGACTTCACCGCCATGTTTTCGAAGAAGAAGGACCCTGTCCCTGAGTCGACCCTGTATCAATCCGCCGCTCAACAGCCTGTACGACCACGAGACTCCTGCGGTTTCTGTGAGGAGGGTACCTACTGTATGTGTGCTGAGGCTGCCGCGCCCCAGACTCTCGCTCCCGTATCCCAACAAGTCCAGACCCCGCCACCGTCCGAGAACGACGTCGGTCCTCATCCTGTAGAGATCACCTCCACCGGTGCCGTCAAGCTACCAGGTATCAACTCGTTGAATCGAGCTCCGATCCCGGCTGCCCGCCCTTCCGCCGGCTGTGGTCCTAAGGGACCCGGTACCTGTGCTCAGTGTCTGAAGGATCCAAAGTCGGGCCTCTTCTGCCGTAGCCTCGCCGCCAACTTCGCTCGTAATGCAAGCAAGTCGGAGGGCGGATGCTGTGGTGGGGCCGGCGGTGCCGGATGTTGCAAGTCTACGGGCACTGCGGAAGCAGCAGCAGCGCCATCCAGCGAACTAAAGAGCGATATGAGTCTGTCGTGTGCCGATGCATACAAGACGCTTTCTAGTCATCGCAACTTCGACAAAGCAGCCAACGAGATCGGTACTTGGCTGCCTCAGCTTAGAGCCGCCCCGCCACAGCCGAATGCAGCGGCCTCTCGCACACCACTGGAAGTCCAGGTAGCTAGCATCATGGGGGTCCTGCGAGTGTTTGACGTCCGGTTTGGCAGAGATGCTTGAGATATCTATGTCTAGACGCATTTGGGTGGTTTAAGGTTGGAGTTACGATGATGATAATGCACCGAGCAAGCAAGCATATAATGCGGAATGCGGCATATATAATGATTCATGGCGTCGGCGGATCACTGCATCCTGTGGTGTTTTAGAATGGGGGATATGGGGAGAGGTAATCTTTTCGATTTGACTAATTGTTAGTTTTTCGGCCATTTGCGTGGGAGGTGGCTCTCATCGCACTGCTCCTGGGTTACTACAACTACAATGAGTCTCATCAAGAAAGACTCGATAAAAGGGGGGCGCGACGATGGCTTTCCTCGCGGTGCTTTTACGATATGGAGAGGACGGGCCGGTGGTGTTATGGCCTCTTAATTCCTGTGTACATTGCAAACTAGGGTAGCATTGAACTCGATGAGTTCTGAATACACCACTCGTATGCCGTTTTCTGCGAGTTTATTATATATATGGGACTTCCAAATGGTGGTTTATGTCGAATAGGTGTATATACTTGTCAGAGATGAGCATGTGGTATTTTCAGGCTGCTTAATATCACTCAGTGGGCTATTCACTCTAGACCTTTTTGCAGTTCTCATCGAACTATCCACATTTAGCAGACCGGGCGACCGGAAGGCCGCCGGGACGCCATACTTTCAAGACACTCGTTTTACGTAAAGTTACCCATGAGCGGTATGATCCTCCGACCATAGACCAAACAGACCAAAGCAAGCTTTCGAAGCAGCGTTCCTTTCCCTTTTCATTATCCCGCTCAGCCTCCACCCATGAGCACAGCGCAACTACGGCCGTACTGGTGTATTTATCACTTGCCTTGGTGTTGGTTATCATTTATATAACTGATGATTGAGAAAATGCAATGGTATTATGATAACCTCAATGCTTCTAACCGTTTTCTCCAGGCCGCTCTAAAGAGTGATCCCGCCTCCTAGAGATGCTATGCAAATGCTAAACCCAAATAGTAACCCCAAGACCTGTGGTAGGTGCCAAGTGAAGGACATGGTCTTCCCATCATGCTGCTGGTTGGCATATAGCAACCCATTTGGTTGCCCAATGTTCCCTTGTGTATATCCTCGTGCCGCCGCGTCTAAGACTCGGACTCATCGAGCCCCTTATAAAGACTGTAGTCTGATTCGACGACCAGCCACTCTCGAATTGACTCATAACTTAGTTGGCGCCCTTCCTGAAGCCCTTGTTGCCCTGGCCATTTGCCCCCTGGTTGGCGCCTTGGGCAGCACCGTTCTGCGCCGGCGCACCATTTGCACTTCCATTAGTAGCGCCCTGCGCAGCGCCAGCTCCGTCACCGAACCCGCAACCAGCCTTTCCAGCCTGGAACTGCGCGCCTAGGCCGGAGCACAGGCCGAAGTTCTGGCCCGTGACGACGGCGCAGCATGTGGAGGCGCAGTCGGCGGAGCTCAGGCATTGGCCGCCGATGAATTGGACGCCCGCGCCGTTGCCGATGTTCTTCTCGCCCGCCGGGTCGGGGGAGATGGGGGCGGGGATTGCTAGGGCCGGGAGGACGGCTAGAGGGTATGTTAGTTATGGGTTGATAGATAGTGAAGTGAGGCAGGGTGGAGATGCAACTGGGGGAGGAACTTACCAGCGAGGACAGCGAGGAAGGTGATGCGAACCATTTTGATGTTTGTTTGAAGTTTGATGTGTAGTAGAGTATATAGGTAGTTGGAAGATAGAACTAGGCGATAGTCTTAAGAAGTGATGATGGGACGAATGTTTCTTGGTAGTTGTTTATGCTGTAGAAGTCTGGTTTTCTGATCGCACAGACAGGAGATCATGGAGCGATCATGTCGAAGCTTAAATATCCGAATAGACCTTAGCATACACCGCATAACATAACAACATTAGACGATCTATCTGCCTCGTTCTATTCGAGAAGGCAATGCCTTTCCAGCGCTAACCCCTGACATCGGGTTCCTCGATCGCCGTGAGGCTGAGCCTAGGTGGTGTTTCTGTTACGCCTGTGGCCTCAGCTCGGGACCCCCCCTGGTTTTGATACGTCGCATGTTCGCTAATAGCCCGAATAGAACCCTGGACCCCCAGATTTATCGGAGTATTGTTTCCTTGCAGGTAGGCTAGGAGAAACGCATGTGAATCCAATAATAATTTTCTTACGCCATCATTCAGACACTTCTTACGCGGTTAAGAATGGTTTTGAGACTTGTTTGTTGACTTGGCGCCAAGTGTTGAAGAATTGCTCCCTGTGGTTGTTATTGAAATAGCAGTCTTAAATACGACATATTCTCCTTACATACGACAATTATTAAAGAAACCTAATAATAGTCTTTCTATTTCAGATCGATATTTTAATATGTCTCATTTATGATTGCTCTTGAAGCCATTCGCAACAAGGGATTTCGGTCCCGCGTTCGTCTTCGTAGAAAACCTACCAGCCTACCTAGTAAGCTGTTGGAAAAGTCACCAGACAGTTTGATATACAGACCCGACTCGATTCGCCTAAGAGGTTAATGAGGCTGGTAGGATCAATTGAAATGCCAAGCTGATTGATCAACTTTATGAGAGTGGCGTAGTAACAGTAAACCAACGTCAATTGTTCTTGGGAGGAATTCGGCCACCCCAGATTCCGAGACGAGTTCCCCGCAAAAAACAAATGCTGTGTATACGATCCACGTGTTAGTAGGAGGGCATTCAAAACATCAGATGAGAAGTTCGGGCTTTCGATTTCATCTTTTCATTTCTCCTACTCGATATGGTAGCGCGTGGGAAAATGTTTGTAACTTCAGTTTCAGTTGCGGGGACGTCTAGAAAAACCGATCAATGCAAGTGATGATCGGATCACCATTAAGATCTCCATAGAGCACCACATCATGGCTGATCATATTAGCAATGATATTACGTACAGCGGAATAACTAGGATGCGCATTATGAGGATGGACAAATAGGAAGGAGGAAAACAGAAGTTGGAAACCCGGTTTGTCTGGAAGTTGTGTCACTTGGGGATGGGTCTGAAACGATGATGTTTTCGGATGATTTTGGAGTTGTCAGCCAATCAGGTCTCCTGAATTCCCCCTTTTTCAGTTCTGCTGGGGTTCACAGTTTGATGACTAAGCACTTCTAGAATTCGGTATGGGAATATATGTTCCCCTGACATCCAGAATTCATGGCATCTGTCTGGAAAAACCTCAATGGTGCCCTATCCTACAAATAAGACCAATAGTAACTTGAATTTTTTGTTTTTTCACTGAACTCATATCGAAGATAGGTGGCATCAATCGAATCTTTTTTCACGGAATGTATCAACCCTGTGAGGACTTCATACATGTACTTCATAGACCTATAAGAGAGGGGGGTGAGTGTATATCTGATGTACCGTTGATAGTCAATATTGCGAAGTGGTGGTGCATCGCCTTTGTACGCCTCCGGGTATCAACGGTGCCGACAACCGTGAGAGGCCAGTCACCTTCGATCACGAAGAAAATAGCCACCATAGCCACTGCCCGCGGTTAATCCGCTTTCCGCGCGCCTGCGAATAGGGGTAGCGATTAAGAGGCGCACGTTGTATTAGACTTTTAAAGTTTGAGAATATCCCCACAGTGCCTTCCATACTTGTTCTATATGTCTACCCGCTCCTGCTATCTCCCGTCGCGCTAGTATTCCTCCGCCGGCGCCAATACCGGCAGTTTTCCGTTCACGCCGACCGATGATACTCCACTTTATGCCGGTCGCATCGATGATATACGCCCAACTTTCATTTGAACCTACTCGTACACCTCTCAAGCATCAGTTTCCTTATTAAATCCGCGTAATGTTAACCTATCGGGCGTTCAAACGGGAACGGAACCAAGATTGGGCCATTTTTAGGTTCCAATTCTTCCTGTGTGACTCTCTTCCGGGGTCGGCATCCGATGTGAATTGGGGGCTGCATTCGTGCCACCATAACATAGACCAAGACGTAATGACATAATGTGGATTGAAATAGGTAGATAGACGTACTTTGGAAAAGGCCGCCTGTCACCAAGAATGATTGGTTGAATAAGCGCTATGGTGTACATGACTTATCATGTTATAGTAACTCTATTTCTTGCCGCGAGAGCCTAAAAACGCATTGGCTACGGCTTGAGCCAAAGGGGTGGACCGGGTGGTGACCGGGTTTGGGTTCGTTAGTATCAGTCATTTGTGCCGCATTGTTGCCTAGACCGTAGCCTAGATTGTAGCCTAAGGCACCACACCGTTGTAGTCATATATAAAAGCTGGCGCTATGCTCAGGCCTTAAGACTCAATTGTCAACATCTAGCAGGGGTCACCATTCAATATAATATACGGCTGTATAAACATGGCGACGACACCGCTCCACGTTAAGATCCTTTCGGTTCCCGCGGCCCGACAGGATGAATCTCCGCTTTTTGGGATCCTCCCGGCCGAAATACGTATCTATATCTTCTCCCTCGCACTGACCGACTATCCCGACCCTTCGCCGGACAAGCATTACGACGAATCCACATGCTACAAGCGACCGCACTATTTCGCTCCGCGGAAGAGCGACACCGCTCTACTACGCACCTGTCGCGCGGCCTACGCCGAGTGCTGGTTTCTGCCATTCGTGTTGCACGAGCAAACCCACTGGCTCACGTCTTGGGACAGGGCGCCTCCTGAGTATGGCTTGTATAATAACATGGCAGAGGACATCCGATCCCAGTTAGCCCAAATTAAAGAGCAGCGGGGCGACGACGAAATCATCGAGATCGAGCAACTCAGGATTTTCGCCCAGATGTACAAGCTTGAGGGGCACGACCTGTCGGAATTCCTGGAAATGTCGGGTCTGCGCCCGCGCCGGCTCACCTTGACGATAAGACATGCCGACTGGTGGTATTGGGAAAATGATGCGCCGCTGAGGTTCGAGGCTGGATGGATTAAAGCTGTTTGCGATGTGCTGCCGAGTAGCGTGCGAGAAATCTGCATTGAGCTCGAGTCCCTGGAGAGGAAGAAGGATCAGGTCGACTCCATCGCGAAGCAGATGCGTGAGAGATGGTTTTTCAAAAGAACCGATGGCATTGCGCTTTTTGCTGATGTCACGGGTGGGAATGACGAAGTGAGCAGATGGAGCGGGACAAGCACATGGCATCATAAAACATGGACCAGAGACGAGACGGTACCCGGCAGGATCGACTACTACGTAGTTTGTGTCCCGTTCCGGTTGCGGCATATTGTCGAGCGAAAGGGTGGTAGAGTGAGCGATGAGGCGAAACACGCTGCCCAGCGGGGTGTTTTCGAGGCCAATAAG
Source organism: Hypomontagnella submonticulosa (assembly GCA_022984865.1). Lineage (NCBI taxonomy): Eukaryota > Fungi > Ascomycota > Sordariomycetes > Xylariales > Hypoxylaceae > Hypomontagnella > Hypomontagnella submonticulosa. Next base: position 818,006 of record JAJKLF010000016.1, read on the forward strand.
ATGAGGCTCCACATCCCGAAACAAGAAATGAGCGAGGACGAGGATGAGGATGAGGACGAAGATGATGTGTCATATCAGGAGGAGAGCGACTGGGACGATAATGAGTGATCCTCGGGCTTGTTAACTGAGCCAGGGCCTGAAGAGAACGTTCTTCGAATGGGACACTTGAAAATAATTATAAACTTGATTAAAAATATTCGCTATTAGACACATTTTGTACGTTATGGAAATGCCGGCATCGTTTCATATAGCTGAGTACGTGACTATAACCAAGTCTCAGAACGTCTTTTTCTTCTGCACCCGAACTCGTAGTCCCTTGGAATCAAGCTTGGGGACGGGATCAAAAAAGTCATGAGCCATTTCAACGTCGTCTCTTCTGGTCCCAGACAGCGACAGTTCGTAAGACCGGAATAACGTACCAAGTACGATGTAGATTTCTGCCCAAGCCAGATGCATTCCCAGACACATGCGCGTCCCTTTGCTAAAGGGCACATAGTGGCGCCTAAGGAGATGTTGGGTTTCCGGTGGCCCGGCCCAGCGCTCCGGCCGGAATGCCCTAGGCTCTGGGAACACGACGGGATTGTCGTGCATGAAGATGGAAGTCATGCCGACCGGGGTGCGCGGGGGGATTTGCACTCCGTTGAAATGCAGCGGCTCGTCTGACAGTAGCTGCAGTCGATGAGTGACGCCGTATGCGAGCCGCAAGCCCTCCGTGATGTAGGCGGTTAACAGTGGTAGCTTCTCTAGGCGATGGAGCGAGACGGGTTCTTTGGGGTCGGGGAATTCGGCTTGCAACTCAGCAACTACGGCGTCGAGTCTGGCGGGGTCATCGAGCGTGTGGAATACGACTGTCTTTAGGACGTTAGCCGTGGTAAGCGTGCCGGCGCCGATAAGCGTCTGTCCCTCCCCTTTCAACCGCTGTACCGTTTTCTCTTCGCTCGGGAGTTTGCTCTGGAGAAGACCATCGAAGACGCACGTTGTGCTGGGCAGGGCGACATCTCGGCCACGATTGTCAATTAAGCTCTGGACGTGTGTGCTCATCCACTGATACATGTAAGCGCGTATTGGAATGCGTCTGGGGATGGTTATAAAAAAACAGCCTCTCACCTCCTGGATTGTATACAGACGGTCAACGGCCGGAAAGGCAATCTTGACGAACGAGCGAGGAAGCCATCGAAGCAGCGGAAGAAGCCACGGGCACTGCTTAACCAAATGTCCCAACTCAGAGGGGGCTGCCACGGTCTCGACCCAGTCGGGCGCAAAATCAGGATGCTGCAACAGGCCGAACGGGTCTCCAAAGCAATGCGCCGATATGACGTCTGCCGCGAAAACAGCGAAAGCGAGTCCCAGGTCTAGCACGCGGCCCGACTCAGCGAACTCATCGATTCGCCCGCACAAGCGCTCCAGAGTGGCGTGGATGGTGGGCTCGAGCTGCTTGACGGCAGCGCGCGAGAAGAGCGGGTTGAGGGCCGCCCGTCGGATGCGGTGGTGCTCGTGCCGGACCGTTGAGAAGACGGACGTGCTGTTGCCGAACATGGCCGCCGCCCACGGCCACTTGTCGCGCTTCTTGGCAGCGCCACTATAGAGAACGGGGTAAAAGGCGGCGTCGTTGACGTGTAGCTCAAAGGGGTTGATGCGCACTATTGGCCCGTACTTCTCGTGCATCCTTGCGATCTCGCGGAAGTAGCTTCCTCGCTTGATAACGTCGTAGTAGAACTCATACCATAGCGTGACGGCCGCTAGTTTGGGACCCGGGACGTGAGCGAGAGGGCTGAAGATCAGTCGGTGGACGACTACGGCGATGCAGCCAAGCACCCAGATACTGACGAGGAGCACGCCGGGGTGGGAAGAAATGGTGATAGCCATATTGCTAAGAAGGGAAGCCAAGTCAACCATCTGTAGTGGAAGATCGGCGTGGACAACGAGGGGGTCCATCTACAGGCAACTAAACCGTTGCGTAGTTGAGGGAGGTTTCGTCAAGAATACGATGCTAGTAAAAGGGAAAAAACCAGATTAAGATATAGCATTCGTTACAAGCCAGGCTCTAGCGGGAAACGAGGACTGGCTAGTAGATATATCTATAATGTTAGAAAGTATACCCTGGCAAGTTGCTTCCCCACGTACAGGGGGCGTTCTATATCCATCACATGTGTTGTGTGGCAATTTTCCTAGATAAAATGCAAGCTGCATGGCAAGTTTTGATTCCTTCCTCTTTTATTTCTGTACACTCAGAAGAACGTCGTTCCTCACAAACTTGAGAAACTCGATGGGCTTGGTGCCCCCAGTACCCTGTGACCCTGCTATGCTGACGGGCTTGGAAGTGTCTGTTCCAGCGGGCTTCGCGATGCCTGGCCGGCTATTCGCCATGATTACGACATACCTAGCCACAATTTGCATATGTATCTGTCTGAAGCGCGCCAAAGCTACCAGGCACGCTTCGTAAGCCGCATGGAGCATATTGTCGGGCGGTGCCCTGGACACGAAAGCTCGAATGTTGACGACGCGCTCCACGTCTGCCAGGAAGGTCCTGTGGGGCGCGGGTATGTACGAGCGCATCTCCTGTGTTGTGGTGTAAGTTAGAAGGAAGAAAGGAATGAAGCTGCATTATGGGCTGGGACGTGAACGGAATTACCTGAAGAAACGAGTTGGCTCCGTGCTCGCGCTCGTGCTCGACGCCTAGGGCTATATCGATAAAGGGGAAGAGGGCGCTCTGGGCATTGCTCGGGCCGCGGTGTTTCTGGTAGCTGCCGCCGTCCGTCGTCTCGAAGAAGACGCCGCTCGATAGGCCGACCGAGTGCAGGTCTCGCGTGCCCTCGAGGTACGGCCTCAGGCTATGGTAGAAGAACGAGGGGCGACACCGGACGTGCAGTCGCGGTAGCAGCGACGTTATGTCATCGAGCGTGCGTCTAATGCTGCCGAGGCAACGTGCTACAAGGGCCGAGTCTGATTCCCGCGCCGCTTGGATGGCGTCGAGGACGAGCGGGACGAGCGGGGCGCCGCACGCTTCGATGGCTACCGATATGCAGAAGAATGCCGACTCCTCGGGCGATGCCGTGAAGGAGACTTGGGTCTCGAGCCCGTCCATGTCCACGTCGACGTCGACGTCGGTCCGGCTTGATGAGGCGGGGCTACTCCGGCGGTAGTTCCAAAGCGTCTGACCCGAATATGTTGGGACACAGGGCAGCCCGAGGTGAGCAGAGACCGTCATCATCGGTTGGGCAAGACAGAGTGGAAGTATCTTTCGGGGTGCCGTCTATGTCAGTCTTCATGTTTATTCATCAGGGAGGGTCCGCGTTCAAAGTACCTCGGAGGGCGGCGATCGACAAAAGATGTAGCCGTTGGTTAGAAAGCCCAAAACGACGTATGCCCTTCGCCACTCTTCTACGGTGCTGAGCAGGTCGGTTGTGAGTAGCCTCAGTGTAGAGACCTGTTCTATTAGCGCCCCATCTGCTATAAGTTGTGGCAAGGCAGCTGCGAGTGATTCCCATGGTTCGTAATACTCATAAGGGAGGCGCTCCAAAGGCACGTCCGTGGGGAGGAAGCCCGACGATAACGACACTTGATATTCTGACAGCTTTGCTAGAATCTCAGCCATATTAAGAACACGAGAGCATTGAACATTGCTCCCAGTTTGTATTTAGTATTTACTTCCCGAGTATTTATAACTGCTCATTTCGCTGGTGGCTTTCTTCTACCCACCTAAGTAAGTCCTTGCCATAGTCTACCCTGATTTCCAAATATTCCTTGTCAGATTCTGACGCGAGGGACCAAGCAGTGTTGCTACCTGTCAGGGGCTAGCATTATCTCCGCTCCACCATAGATATTACCATAGAGGCTTAATTAAGTCCCTCGTGCGTGATGTAATGCTCACGGATCACGCGTAACGCGTTATACCTATAATAAGGAGTTGGAGAGATCTTATTCCGTAGGAAGTGAAGCGAAGCAATTGTTGGTGAATGAGGAAGAGAGGAGAGAACTCCATCTCCGTGCGGGGCGCCAGGGGGGATTTAGCTAACCCAGAATCACATGACTTCGCGTCACGCATTACATGACCCATCATCACGTGACGATTACCAACGGAGGTAAATCAGCTTGGCGCCGCCAATTGCTCAACATCTAACAACTAACAACTAACAACTGGAACCGGGCAGATAGCTGGGTAATTGGGGAGTTGGAGCCATGCCTCCCAATCTCGCCTTGTGAGCTCGTCATTTTGCACCAGAGCTTCCAGAGTCGCAGCGAATACGTTTGCAATTTGGGTGGCTAGGCCTGATGAGACGGCCGACGATCGATAATCAATCGAGCAGCTGAGTTCATTACCCTGGCGAACATCAACCGCGAGCACCACGTCGTACTATTGCAACCAACCGGGTTAGCATATCATTGATGACTGACAAATAACGGACTCCACTACTACTTACATCCCAGGGATCTTGGAAGCACTGCATAGACAGCTCGAGACCATGGCGACGTAGCTCTAGGCTGTCGACTCCCGCGTTGCGGACGTTTACCATCGTGTTTACCCGACCACTACTCCGTCCATTTCCTGCGTCCTTGGATGCCGAAAAGCCTTGGTTGTGGGTGTGCATGGAGCTGGCGGCGCGTTGTTGAACCTCCCTTGCGAAATTCCAGAGTGACGAGTTGTTGGACTCTGGTGCGCCAATGTTGATGCGGAAAGTCTGCAAATCGACATAGAGACCCACGCATCTCTCAGAGTTGGAATTGACTGAAAATCGTTGTGAGACCACGTAGGCGAAAGAAACATCAGCGCTGCCTACGAACTTGGATAGGAGTAGACTCCAGGCCGTGAAGATGAGACTGGGCATTGTCACCTCCTGCCGACTGCAGGCCTGGGCTATTTCTGTCGTGTATATGCCAGGCGGCACAGGCAGCGACGGGACAGTGCTCGCATCATGGTCCGCATCCGTCCAAGGAAGGTCAGGCGGAAATATGCAGCGAGTGTCTTCGCGGCTGTTATTAGTATTAGCGACGACGCGGTCCTGCAGATATGTCTGGTAGGAGCTATTGTCTGGAGCCACTGGGCGGCCCGTGTAAGCGTCGATCAAACCCTCGAGCAGTATTGATCGCGAGGTCGCATCCATGATGGCGTGACTAAATTCCAAGGAAAAACAGATGCTATTATCGCTTGACTCGTGAATAACGAGACGATGTTCCTGCGCTTTCCCATTCTTTTGGCTGATTTTATCTTCGGGCAGGCTCTCCTTCATGACAACACCGAGGTATTCGTTTCTTGTCTCACTGTGGATGAAAATGGTGCGTAAGCTTGGGTGCTTGGAAACGACCAGGCGCCAGGCGTCTCGTAGCCGCTGTGTGTCCATCTTGGTACCTAGGGTCGACGACGTCAATTGCCATCTCCCCACCACTCGATAGAAAATGGGGTTTCGAGCCTGGCTGCGCAGCATGTGCCCTTGCAAGCTTGACGCCCAGTAAACGTGCTGGACGTGGTCTGGTACACTGATGCCGCGCTCTCTTAGCGAAGCCGACACGTCTTCCGGGCAGTCGAGCCACGCAGATGGAGGTGGCGGCTGTAAGCTTCGCCACTTTGTTGCGTCCGTGGCGGAATCAAGCACCGACTTCCACGTCTGCGTGAGAAGTTCAATCCTGTCTCGGTGAGCCGCCCCCGACGGGTAAGTGAGGGTGAAGCGAAGTTGCTGGTCCGACTCCATCGAGACGAACATGTCGAACAGCGACAACCGCAGAGTGTCCGGATGGGCGGTTTCCTCGCCCACGGTCGACAGGGTGCGGAAGGGAGAGCCGTCTCGTTCGAACTGCTGAAACTGGCCTGCAAAATTGAAAACGAATTCCATGGGCGAGCTCTCCGCGGGCCCAGTCCCAGTGCCAGTGCGGCCAAGGAAGCGGTGGCACCAGTACGGGTGCCCATTTGCCGGCACAGAGCGCCGCCTCTGCGTGCTATAGGCGATAGCAGATTCAAGATCGCCGGCGAAGTGGGCCGGCACGTGTATCGGATATGCCGTGGTGAACCATCCGACCGTCTCGGAAACGTCGATGGTCGGGTGCCACGGCTCGCGGCCGTGCGACTCGACGAAAACGGTCGGCGTCTCGCGGTCCGGAAAGACATCGCGGAATGCCTTGTAGAAGGACCCTATCATGGTATCGACGGGCCGCACATTCAAGTCCGAGTCCGAGTCGCGCGCGGGGTAGCTCATGAGACGTCGGGCGCTCGACTGGCCGAGGACGAAGCTCGAACGCGACGATGCTTTATGTGTGTTGCTTGGGGGGTTGCCCCCGGGCGGGTACCAGTAGGCGCTCTGGTCGGGAGCGACTGGAATGGGAAGTACCGTCTCGGGATCCAGCTCCTTGGCGTATTCGCGCTGGAGTGAACACCACGTTTGGAATGTCATATTTGATCCAGACAACGCCTCTCGTCTCAGAAGCTTGGCCAGGTCGTCCAAGATTACCCTCCACGACACCAAGTCGATGACGAGATGATGAGCCGAGAGCTGAAGCAGTTGGGGACTGGTTCCGCGCCGCCACAACCCAACTTGGAACACGGTGCCGGATTGGATGGACAAGCTAGGAGGAGGTGGCGGGCGAACCATGGTGCCAGGGAGCTGGTCATACGAGATTGCGTACGAGCCCTGCGTTTCGCTTGAGACAACTTGGACCCATGTTCCCGAATGGCGATGAAAGCGCGCACGTAGCATAGGATGCGCCGACACCAAGCTGTCCATTATCTGTTTCAACCTGGTGACCGATATCCTCTCTTTCAGTTCCAGATCAACACTCTGTGTAAACATGTCGGGTCCATCGCCGATGACATGGAAGAAGAACTGTTGGACTGGCGACAACGGAAATGGGACTCCTGGTTGGTCCTTGCCTTTGGGTAACAATTTTTCTAGCCTCGTGGCCGAAAGTTCAAGCAGCTCCCGCAAGTTGCAGGGCGAGAGGATATCTCCAATCCAAAAGGACATGGCCGCCTCCTTGCCGCGTCGACAGAGTTCCATGGCCGCAATCGAGTCCCCCCCATTCCTGATGAATGACAGATCCATCCTGAGCTGCGTGGCAGCGACGCCCAGCACTTGACACAGGATGCCTTTGTATTTGCCATCCGCGCCGTTTGCCTTGGACATTTCCACCGGCTTGGAGTCAGGCGCCTCGAGCATCAACCGCAACGCGGCCGCATCGATTCCGGCTACCCATTCCCGGACACATTTGCGGTCTATTTTCCCAGAGGAATTCTGAGGTAGGTAGGGCAGTTGGATCCACGTCGAGGGTACCATGGCCGAAGTAAGCGTGTCAGAGAGTTCATGATGCAACCTCGACTGGAGATGCTCCTCTAAGGCCTTGGCTCGGCAGTCATTGGAAAAGGGGGAGACATACGCGGCCGACGTTGCATCGCCGATGCCTACAATCGCTGTGAGTTTGTTGGCCAGTTTCCCCTTTTTGGGCTGTTCGACCACAACACTCTGTATCAGGTTGGTTGAGAGGAGAACAGCTTCGATTTCCTCGACGTTAATGCGCTGGCCCCGGACCTTGATTTGGTTGTCCTTGCGGCCGTGTAACGTGACCAGGCCATCTTCGTCCATCTCGGCCATATCTCCCGTCTTGTAGAATCTCGTCACCCCTTTCCCGGTGAGTTTCTCGGCCCACAGCGGCGCACGGACGAATGAAGACGCGGTCCTGGCGGCATCATTCAGGTACTCCCGAGCAAGTATCCGGCCGCCCAGGACCAGCTCACCCACCGCACCAGGGGGCAGCAGTCGATGGTGATCGTCAGCGTCCACGACGCGACAGATACCACCGATGGCCTGCCCAATCACCATTCCGGGCAGGTCCTCGCGTGTCCTCTCCATCATGATGCAGGCCACACTGGCCTCTGCAGGCCCGTAAACATTGAACAACCGGACTCGGCCGTCCCATTTCCTAATGACCTCGTCCGACAGCAGTTCCCCCCCTAGCTGCATCGTGTCCAACCCCGGCACGTCGGCGGGCTCTAGCATCTTGGCCGAAGTGGGCGTGAGCAGGGCGTGGTTTACGCCGAGTCGGTTGATTGTCTGTGCAAGCTGGAAGCGATCCATCTCTGACGGTATACATACGCAACCACCATGTATGAGGGTTGTGAGAATCTCATCAACCGACACGTCAAACGTATGTGCGGCGTATTGTAGCACGCGCGAGCCACAGCCTAGACCCGTGCGACTTCCGCGAGCCAGGGCGCTGGTTAGGAACGCGCCATGTTCGATCACCACACCTTTTGGGTTCCCCGTGCTCCCAGACGTGAAAATTATATATGCAGCGTCGCTCTGGCTGCATGTGCTCACCGCGGGTATAGTCGTCGTCGTCTTCGCCGTGGATGGACACGTAATGACCCAATCGACGTGTGCTTGGTCGACGACCAGCACTTTCTCGTGCAGGCTGCGGGCCTTGTTCAAGGATGCCGTAGACGAGATTATGACTACTGGGTCGATTTCCCGCACAAGATGCTGTAACCGCTTCTGGGGATGGCTCGGGTCCAAAGGGACGAAAACACCCTCCGATTTTAACACGGCCAGGACCGAGACGGGATAGAATGCCGATTTTTCCATCAGTATGGCCACTCGTGCCTGCCGACAGACTCCCAGGCGGATAAGATGTTCCGAGAGTCTCGACGATGCCGTCGCCAATTCCGCAAAGGAAAACGAACCGTCATGTGCGTCAATGGCGGCTCCGTAGGGCTGCGTGTACACCTGCTTGTCAATGAGAGTGTGAATGCAATCATGAATGACTATGGCTTTCTTTGATAGCCCCGGACACCTCGCCCAATGCGACTCTTGTACTATCGCACTGATTATAGTCATGATGAAGTAAACTTGTCTCTTGGGACATACCAAGCCGGATTTTTAGGTCCATCAAGTCTGCATGGCGATTCATTACTTATTATCTATCCCCCGAAGCCTCAAAGGGCCAGGGCGGCTTCCAAGTAAGTACTGTCTATAGGCATTGTGCTGTACGCGGCCTCAACGCATTATCACCGAGAAAAATATGCAGTTATTCCTTTTAATGCATTATTCCGGATAACGAAGCATAGCTAATTAGTTCCTGTTAACAGGGTCAAAAAGGGGGTCTACAACGATCTACGGCTCGGGCCATACTTCCCCCTAAAGCTTAGTTACAGGGTTATAACGTGCTGTTCTGACTATAAAACTGTAATTAGCCCCTGTGGTAAGATTCCAACCCCAATATCAACAAAGGGAAATTACTGTAGTTCCTATCTTTAACCAGCCATCATCACTCTTTGTTCGATAAATGGGCCAGCTTTGACTGCTCGTCAGGGTTCCAAATCCTACCGAAGCTCTAGAAGCAAAATTCCGACTCCGGGCCCCACCATGTTTAAGTCCAGTACGGGCGAGATGGCAAGAGGTTCTAACTTACATGTAGGTAGTAATTTTGGAGCCCCCAAAGTACGAGGTTTCTTAAACCTACACGGTTCAGAACGACAACGGCACTTCACCGTTTCGCAAATTCGATTCTCTCGGTAACGATTTTCTGATCACTTTTAAATCCGTTTACCTGGGCAGGTATGTACTTCTATAGCTATGACACCAGGATATGGTCGCTTGTTTGCGGGACAAGGACTGACTATCAAGGCTTGGAACATGGTTAATTCAACTAATAATTCTCGTGGGCCCTAAGGTACATGATATCCCTCATTCTCGGATAGCGTGGTTTAATGACCTATATATGCCCATCGAGGATACGTCTTCTCAGAGCCAGATTTCTTGTGTCTGGCGGCATATTGGTCTATGGCTGCAGCTATATTGAATCCCCTCTAACCAATAGGTTCTCTTCCACGCTCATACCCCGCGTATTATCTCATCTGTTATCGATATTCATAGGGTGTCTAATCCCCATATGATAGTTTCCTACTGTTTATTGCAGTATGTAGTGGTCCCAGCCTTGGAACCAATCAAATTTGGTGAGACTGCCTGATTGGGGATTTCGTTGAATGAAACCTACAAAATAACCTGCGAGGCCACTGGCACATAATATGCCTTGGCGAGGCTCAACCGTCAAAGTAAGGATCTTAGGGGTCGTTGCTGCTCAAGTTCTATGCTCGATAAAACGTCACAGCGTATACGTATGGCCAAGAATTTAATCCTGCCTCAGACATGGCTCAAGAAGCTTCATCCGAGAACTGTAGAGATTTCGTTTCATTGATAATCCGATCCACGTTGATATTTCCGCAGTCCACACTATGGAGAATCGATGTTACAATGGGGTTTAAGTGCTGGAGCATCCGCAGCTTCGACGGCTCCGTCCACTCGATGCAGTAGGCCAGCGCTTCCAACATTCCGGCCGTGAAGACAGTCGTATGACTATCATGACACATACTAGAGGTTAGGACAAGGCAACGACAATGGCAATGACGAGTGAGACACGTGAATTTACTTACACAGCGGAGGCAACCTTAGGCGAGCAGGCAATAAGAATGCTCATACCGAGTCTCCTGGTCAGAATGATCCAGCGCTTGCCGAAGCGCTTTTTGTCGTGGAAACGACTACGAAGCTGCTGCTGACGGCCTCCCTGATGCCAGCAGTCTCCGTGCAGCTCCTCGAGGATATCGTCGATGACGGTGGTGGCATCGCCGCGCCCCTTGCCCTTGGGCTTCTGCGAGCTACAGTGTCGCCATTCCTTGCAGGCTTGCTCATACGCCGTGTGCAGCATGACCACGGCTACGCGGTTGCGGATCTGGTCGTCCCCAATCTGGTTCTCCAGCTTGCAGATGTACGAATAGGCGTTGAACAACTTCTCTCGTCCTGTGCCCTTGGCCGCGGGCTCGGACAGCTTCGCCTGGAGCCAGAAGCCCGCCGTTTTCCACCGGTAGAGAGCCCCCTGTAGGTACTCGATCAAGTCGGGCCGGATGCACTGGCGCGACAGGTCCAGCACCTCCCGGAGCGCCTGGTCCGATAGGTGGTACTTGGTGTCTGGGCCGTACAGACGTCGCGGCTCGGCTAGGCCCGGCGTCACCAGGGTGTCGTCGGGCCGGCTAGAGGCTGGCGAGCTAGACGTGGACGCTTGGGACACGCCATCTCCCGATGTCGCCCTCCCGCGCATCCGCCCAGACCGTCTTTGGTATTTATGCGGACGGCACGAGTCTTGACGCCGAGAGCCGTGCTCCTCGTCTCGGAGTGGCACCGACCGACGGGACAATGGCGGGGATGTGGCGGGTAGCGTGGCCTGGGCTTCGGTACCGTGAGATTCATGTGCTAGAAAAGAATCCTCCCAAGTAATGGGGTTGAACGGTTGCTCGGGCCACTGACTAGAATGGAATTAGAAACTAGTAGCAACGCGACGGATTGGATTTCAGAGAGATTACCTTATGGTCTGGGCTGCTAAGAATGGCCTCCATTGAAACGAATCCGCACAAAGACTGTCCGTAACATCTTGATTGGACACTGACTGCCCAAATCCGTCCTCATCTAGACTGTTTGGTCTGCAGGGCATGCCCTCGTCGGGCGAATATAGGCCCGGTTCCAAGCCCGAAGCAAACGGATCAGGCCCCGAAACTGCTTCGAAGTCAATCGCCGATAGTCCCGCAAATAGCGCGGCATCCACCTCGAATGGCGCCTCTTTGGTGAAGGTGAGTCGGGACCCGGCACTCTGCTCCGGTGGCGAGGCCGCGGTTGGGGCGGCATCTACGGAAATACCGAAACATCTCAGCCGGCTCGAGAGATTACCGATGGCCCTCTCATCGAAATCCTCCAGGTACGGGAGCAACAGGCTGGCAAGCTGATACGACCTTGGTCAGTTCTTCAACGTATCCGCATATATATGATGGAGAGTATACCTGGTTGTAATTAGGCTGGTCATGCATACTTTCGACCACGTGCACGACAGGTGCCTCTAGGCGTCACTGAGAGAAGAAGACGTACGGGATAGAAGACGTGACATGATAACTGCAACATTCTTTTTCAGTCATCTTATTTAGTACCACCTCAGGGGCGCAGCAGCTACGCCAACTTCTTGCGAAATCATCTCATCCATTGTACGATGCTCGCATAGTTACACAAAGCAACCCGGCGGGACGTCTGCTTGGTCTAGAACTAACGACGTAAAGTAATAGTCGAATTCTGACTGGCTACTACATGGTTTAACGCTATGATACGATGGATCTGAACATTGCCACTCGTGTACATATACGGCGCCAAAGAAACCTCGTCGGTGATTTCGGAGATATCTACTGCGACCCCTATTTCTTATGAGATACCAGCCTTACCGGGAGAAACCAGACGCTCTCAACTTTTTTTTTCGCGTCTAATCGGGCTTGGTCCTTGACGAAGACGCGGACCGGGTAAACCACACCCCCTGTAACTGAGCTGAAAGACTACCTAAATCATTTTAGGAAGCAAAGCGCGAGGTAAGGCGATAGTTATCCCGTATATGCGACGTGTGACCTTTTACTGGATCAAGTTCCGGGCGAAGATTACATCCCAGCTTGCGATTGAGGCTAACCCGCCGCGTCTAACGCCTCTTAACTATATCCGTGGTATCCATTTACTACCACAATCCGATGCCCCGAAGTGTTTTATAGATGTTACTTACCAAGCAACAATAAGGACCTCAAAATATCTACCAAGTGCATATATACATGTACATATATACCTACATGTAAGTAAGTATATACATTAGCATGTGGGCGCTACACGTGAAATATCTTTTCATGTTCTTCCCTCGCGATAGAACTAGAGGTATGCTGATTCGCACCCTATGGAACTTTCTTGGATTACGGCGAACCCGCTTCCTTGGGCTTTCGTAGTCCTTGCGTCAGTGCTATTTTATGTGAGTTCCCAGTCGAGAGGCTATGTATGTATATGCAATGTTCAAGTGAGCTGATCGGACCCGAGTGTCTCTCTATCGCCATCTACCGTGTGTTCTTCCATCCACTTGCCCGAGTGCCTGGCCCGTTTTGGTGGAAGATCTCCATCTGGCCGACTATCTGGCAGTGCGCGCATGGGAAACGCCATCTGGACCTGCTGGCAGCGCACAAGCGCTATGGCCCCGTCGTGCGCATTGCCCCCGACATGGTGTCGTTCGACACGGGGTCATCGGCCCGCGTCATCTACGGTCCGAGACACGCCAACGTTGTCAAGTCGGATTTCCATCTGACCCTGGACGCCACCGTTTCGGCGCCGAGCCTTTTCGCTATCGTCGACAAGGAGAAGCACGCGTTCCGGCGCCGCGTCGTCCTGCAGGCCTTCACTGAGAAAGCTATGAACGACGCCAGCGAGTTCTACCTGCGGTACACGCGTATCCTGCTCGACGAGCTGAACAAGAAGATCGGCACGGGCTGGGGTAAGGTTAACATATCGGATTACGCCATCTGGTGGACGGTGGATGTCATGGCCGACTTGTCGCTGGGCAGGAGCTTCAAATGTCTAACAGAGCCAACGTTCAGACATGGTATTCCGATGATGAGAAACGGAGCCAGATATACTTATTGGGTATGTAGATGGACTCGATGAGTATTGTCATCATTATTTCTCGGTAGGGCGTCATGCTAACTGTGAACGCGTGGCCCGTGTATGGTAGGCTGGACACCTGCCCTTCAGGAAGCTAGTTGATTACGCACTAGCGCACCCCGTGTTATCTCGGTTCGGTGGACAGGCGGCCGTCGACAATAAGAACTACTTCGATTTCTGCGAGGCGGCAATCCAGGAGCGCATCCAAGAAGAGGAAGACGCTATTGCAGCTGGACTCGTGGACGAGAAAAGGCGTAAAGACTACATCCATTACCTCCTCACCGCCGTAGACCCGGAGACGGGCCAGAAGCTCACGCACAACGAGCTCAAATCGGATGCGAGCCTCCTCCTAGCGGCCGGGTCCGACACCATCTCCAACGCCATCTCAGGCTTTATGTTCTACCTGGGGCGACACAGGAGCGCGCGAGAGCGGGCCGTGGCCGAGGTGCGGCAACGCTTTAGTACGGCCGACGACATCCGGCAGGGCCCGGCGCTGAACGCGTGCGTCTATCTCGAGGCCTGCATCCTCGAGGCGATGCGCATGGCGCCGCCCGTCAGCCCGAGTCCACTGGAGCGCGTCACCGTCGCCGACGGCATCGAGATCGACGGCCGCTGGTACCCCGCGGGGCTGACGGTGGGCACCTGCTTCTACGCGCTCAACTTCAGCGAGGCCGCGCACCGGGAGCCCTTTGCCTTCCGCCCGGAGCGCTGGATCGTCGGCGAGACGCCCGAGGACGAGGTCCGCCGGGCCAAGGAGAACTTCTTCCCTTTCTCAGGCGGCCACCGCATGTGCGTCGGGCGCCACCTGGCTACGCGAAATTTGAAGATGCTCTTGGCTACACTGCTTTGGCACTTTGACTTTCGCGAGGCCCGGCACTTGGAGTCCGGCGAGGTCAGTGGAGAGGAAGGGCAGTCGGGCCTGTACGAGATTGAGGATGCTCTAATCAGTATTACCCAGGGGCCGGTGTTAGAATTGAAGGCTCGCGTGATTGAGTAGTAACCGGTACTATATAGAAGCTAAGTACATTGGAGCCATAAATGGTGGCTGCCGAAAACCAATTACCAACCTTGAACTTACACCATGTCACGATTTGTTGATTTGCTGCTGTTGCTGTTGCTTCAAGCTCGCGTGATATACGCCCGGGTTGATGTAGGAAGTGATTGCCAGTGACCCATCGCGCTGAAACCCCACGGCAAGGTACGTTTGCAACCGATGTCCGCTCCCCTCTGCATGCCCCTCCCCTATCTTGGACAATGCACGCACGAAGCCCTCATGATACTGTCCCCGCTGTCTCGAATGTAGGTACTCGGCCAACCCCGCAGCCACGGCGTCGTCAGACCGGGCGTAGCGGATGACGGGGATGTAGAGCTTGACGTCGGGCAGGGCTGAGTTGGGCGCAATGTCAAAGTAGTACGTCATTCTGCCGTACAGGTCGAAGGCGCGCGCGAGGCCAGCATCAAAGACGTCCCGCACAAGCAGCTCGTCTGTGGGCGAGAATGCCTCGTGGTCCAATCCGAGCACCGATACCAGAAGCGACCGCAGCTCGTCGATGCCTTTTTCCATGTTGGAGATGCTGCCACCTAACGTGATGACGGAAACGATGGACGCAAACGACGACTCGGGACTGCTGGCGTACAGCTTCAAGCGTGACTTGGTGGGATCCACACAGTCGATCGCCAGCATGTCGGGGGTCATGGTCAAGCCGACCGGGTCACGCGCCACGTAATCCATAACGGCGTCCAGGGATTCGGTGTTATGGAGAATGCCGCGTGCGGCGTTGGCAAAGGTGGTAAAAGTCGGTGCTCCTCCGGACTCGGGGTCACTGGCCGGGAGGTAATACGTCTTGACGACGGTGCCCTTGGCTACATGCTCGAAGGCGACAAACATGCTGGAAGGTGGTGCCTCGGGGTTCATCGGTGCCGGCTTGCGGTCGCTGATGCCCAGGGCCTTTGTGAAATGATGGTGCCATGTCAGATCCAGCTGGGGCTGGGATAGGCGAGGTGCTAGCTCATCCACTAGTAGCCGCTCCGTCTCGAGGTAATTGAAGGGGTCGCCCGAGGTACCCGTGTGAGATCCGATGGCCTCAATGCAATACCGGATCTCGGGCGTATCGGTGCTGCTGCTGTTCCATTTCCAACTATACTCAAAGGGCGAGCCGTCGTTTGTCAGCAGGCTTGCCCAGCGGCGTGACCACTCGCTACTCTTCTTAGGCGAGTAGAGCGTCCCGACACGCGGCAGGACTTGTGAGTAGAGGAATAACAACACGTCAAGTTGTCTCTCGACGCTGTATTGAGATTCGTGGGCCAGCGTGCTTAGTTGGGAGCCGATCAGTGTCCACCATGGCTGGGTTTGGGCCGTTCCCTCCAGCCACTTCGACGCAATGGCCCACGTCGGTGAGTTAGGAACGGCGTCCTTGGTGGTGGCGTGCCCATTCATCGTCGCGTGTGGTCATGTGATGATGGCCTTTGTCGTTCTATATTGATGGAAACCAATTCTACTCGGGCACTTGCGTATTCGTGTAGTATATATACCCAGGTAGGTATCCCATCAATTCTCCGTCCCTTGGTTACCCCAAAAATCTCTGCCATGACCACATTTCTCTGATGCCTATAGTCGCCATGCAGCCAATTTTTCAACACGTTCAAAATGTCCCGTACGTGGATGGTGTTCAGACATCCACTTACCAATCCTTAAGTCTCTGGCTGCGGAGCGAACAACGAGGTGAAACGAGAGCAACGGGAGCAACGAGATACTGGATCATGTATGACCACCATTTGGGATTTCGAACGTGATGACTGGTTGATTGATTGCGTTCTAAAGACTAATCCATGGCGGAGCTTGGCACGATCCCTCTATAACAGCAACATCTTTTGCAGAGGCGGCGGTTGCACTCGTTCAGTCTTCAGGTTACTCGGGGTCGATCGAGGGCATTGCATCCATCAACTACCGCCTTTCCCCCTGGGACCGCCGTCCCACGTGTGCTTCTAGCCCCGACGACGCCTTCCGCCAGGCCAGACATCCCGACCATCTGGACGATGTTGTCTCGGCCATGGGATATCTACAGCGCCGTCTCCAATTTGGCGACCGGTATGTTCTCGTTGGTCACTCATGCGGGGCCACCCTCGCCTATCAATACCTGGCCTCGACTGCAACCGAACCTCGTCCCGACTGCATTGCCCCGCAAGCTATCGTCGGAGTGGCCGGTCTGTATGACCTGCCCCTATTGCGAGACATGGACCCGGAACCCCCGGCGAGTCAGGACTTCATCTCGGCGGCCTTTGGCCCAGATAAGACTATTTGGGAAGAGCAGAGCCCAGCGAATGGACGTTACAATTACGACAGGCTGTGGCCGGCGGGGAGGTTGGCCGTCTTGGCTATTTGCCGCGAGGACGAGTACGTCTCGCCCGAGCAACGCACGCAGATGGTCCGAGCCTTGGAATCATGGGGGGATGGGCGTAGGAGAGTAGTCAGGATGATGGAGGTTGATGGTCGTCACGACGATAATTGGAAGAAGGGTGTCGGCCTCGCGGATTGCATCGAGGAAACGCTGTCTCATTTACTCACGAACCCATGAGGATAGGCGGTGTATCTACATGTAAGTACCATGCGTCTACTTACTTCATCTGATTACATGTATTCAATATGAATTATGAGAGGTCTCTCGAGCCGGAAGACAAACGGCAAGAAAATTCCAAGTAAACGCCTCACTCCGGTGGGTTATCACATGATCTCTTGGTATCACGTGATATGATAAAAATCCAGGGGGTTATGGATGGCATAAAAATATGCGCTTCGATATAAAGATATTCTATCTCATGGTATTTACATATGTACTTATACCATCTTCAACTTATGAATACGGGTTTTATTTTCATCTGCATCTTTACAAATAACAATCGTGCCACGGCTTCTTAACCCTTCTACGTTTCCCGTAAGCATATCACCTATGTCAGCAACTACCGTATTTGCTTAAGCCGACAGCGCGCTCCGTCCAGTCCCAGAGATCCATGGCCACTTGGGAATTATCTGCATGTCGGGCTATGGCCGAGGAGACGGTGCAGTCCTCCAAGTATGCTCCCGAATGTTCTAGCAGTTAAGAATGCCGTTAGCAGCATTCTTGAGGATTGATTCAGCGTCCCTCTTGCGTCACCTGGGCACCCACCAAGTATGTCAGGGCTGAAAGCGGCCACGAGGATGGTGGCGGCACCCTGTTCGGGGCTCTTAGTTGGTATCGACTCCAGAATGTGATGCACTTCGTCGGGCGGCATATGTCGCCACAGATTAGTCGCAATGACTGTATCCCGTAGTTAGCATAGAAGACGACATATAGAGGTAGTTGGTCTTGCCGCCCGGATTAACGGAGTATGCCAGGATCCGGCTCCCCATTGCGCCACCAGCTATGGCCTTGGCATGTAATATGCCGGCCGTTTTGGACTGCCCGTATGCGACTAAAGGTGCGTAGCCCGCGGTGCAGGGGATTCCAAAGTGACGGCATGCCTCGGGGATGGGTTGTTCACGTAGCGGGAGAGTTGCGGGTGGTGTATCAAACTGGGCGTCGGAGAAGCGGAACGGGCTCACGGTGTGGGAGCTGCTGGAAACATTAACGACTCGCCCTGGGTCCGCGGCGGCCAACTGCTTGCCGATCAGTCTGGTGAGTAGGAAAGGCCCTACGTAATTGACGGCGAGATGCATCTCGGTGCCGTCGCCGGTCACGGTCCGATGTGGGATGCACATGACACCGGCGTTGTTCACGAGAACGTGGACGCGGTCGCAGAGGCGGCCGATCTCATCGGCCGCCTGCCTCACCGATTCCCGCGACGCCAGGTCCACGCGCACCACCGCCGTTCGGAGGTCCGGATGCTTGGCCGATACAGCCTCGGCGACTGTCCGAACGCGCCCAAGGTCACGTCCGGCCAGGATGAGTAGACCCGGGTTGTGGGGTGCGACGGCCTCGCACAGGGCAACTCCCAGGCCGTCTGGACCTACGCCCGTGATGATGATGGTTTTGCCCGATACTTCAGTGCCGTACGCGCGGGCAACCTCGGCCGCCGAGGTCCACTCGTTGAACGATTGCATCTTGGGCTGCATAACCCGCCCTGACTCGCTCTGACCTACCATTCCTACATATCCGGGGGCCATGAAGCCACCTTAAGTAATGATAACATTCAGACGAAGCATATGCAGGCATATCTGTAAGTAGGTAGGTCCATATTCTTAGTGGGATGGGAAACCATCCCGCCGGGTTTAGTATTTTGTTGGTAGACATCAACCAAACCCCGCTTATGGTTCCAGGCCCCAACATCAAGGATACTCGTGAATACACTTCATATGAGAATGCTCTTCAAGCATTCGACCCATGAGCCAGTATTTTCGCACGAAGGCTCAAGTCTCGAGACGATTAAATCAAATGGCACAGACTATCCGCTGTGTGCGGCACGCTCAGGGCCTTCACAACCTCAGTCACGCAAACCACCATCTGCCCGACCCTGGACTGACCCCCCTAGGTGAAGAGCAGGCCCGGAGCCTGGCTCGTAGGTTCCCCGAAGCTGGCAAGACGGAACTCATCTTGGCGTCCCCTTTGCGCCGGGCGATCCAGACGGCCCTGTTGGCTTTCCCCTCGTGCACGTCAGCAGTGGAGGGCGGTGGTAAGCAGATGATGGTGGTGGCCTGGCCCGAGGTGCAAGAAGCCAGCCATATTCCCTGCGACACAGGCAGCCCTCTGTGCCAGATACAGGCCCAGTTTGTGCATGCCCCGGTGGACTTTACTATTGTAGAGCCGGGCTGGCATATCAAGGTATGTGCCCACTCTTAAGTATGTGGTTACACTCGAAGGTATGGAGCAGGAGCTGAGCCGATGGAATCATCTATGCATGCAGGAAGGGAAATGGGCACCCACGGTCGAAATGCTTCTCGAAAGAGCAAAGAGGGCGCGACAGTGGCTGAGGCGGAGACCCGAAAAGGACATTTTGATCGTTTCCCATGGCTGCTTTCTGCATTTCCTCACGGATGATTGGGCGGACGCTATCAATTCTCACGGTGAGTGCACCCCAACGTGGTCCAAGAGGCGGCGCAGTACTTGGCATGACCCAGCGAGTAATGTGATATGGAATTAATACAATCAGCGACGAGCTGGGATAACGCCGAGATGCGCTCCTTTGTTTTCGCGGACGAGGACGACAGCGGTAACGTAGCCCTGTGTGAGATGGAGGAATCCAGGCTTAAGCGAGGACTGGTGGGAGCGCCCCCCACCGAGGGAGAGCGACGTGAGCTGCGCGAGACGTCGTTGAAAACGTGGACGGAATGGGGTGTTATATTGCCATAACGCCGTACAAGTATAGAATAATCACCGTTACTTACCCCCTATCTGCAAAAGGGGAAACCCCCTTCCCCCTCCCCCCCAAATCAGCGTTTACCAAGTCGAATAGTTATTTGACTTGATTTGTCTCTGATTGGCCTTGACTAAACCAGATTCAACTTTTTGCTTATTTACATGCACCTAAGTACATGTAGGTTGGTAACCAGCCAATTCAAATATTCGATCCTAATCGAATTGGTATAAACGCTGCCCTCAATTAATGTATTGTCCTCGGACCTTGCAGCCAATATTGAAGCTTCCTTCTCCCCTCTTCTCCCTTGCCATGAAGCCGAGTTCAAGCCTTCTTGCCCTGGGAGTGACAGCTAACCAGCTAACGAAATGTCGGAGAAGGTCCGCAACAGCTACGCTGATGTACTAAGTCGACAAGTTGACATTGCCCCGGTTAAAGTATCGGTATGGACTTTATACCGATACGCGACGGGGTTGGACCACACGGTGCTCGCCGTGTCAACGGTTTGTGCGATAGGCGGAGGCGCCGCGCTACCCCTAATGTCCGTCATCTTCGGCCGACTAGCGGGTATCTTCCAGGACGCTTACGGGGGTGCACTGAGTCCGGACGAGCTGACGGCCCAAACCATCGACATCGTGCTGTACCTCGTCTACCTCGCCGTTGCCGAGTTTGTTCTCGTGTCGCTCTCGACCTTAGGCTTCATCTGGACGGGCGAACGGCTTAGCTGCCGAGTGCGAGGGAAGTTCCTCGAGGCGTGTCTGCGGCAGAACATTGGCTTTTACGACGGCGTCGGCGTCGGCGAGGTAACAACTCGCATCATCAACAACACCAACCTCATACAGGAGGGCATCTCCGAGAAGCTCGCGCTAATGTTGGCTGCCGTGGCCACTTTCGCCAGCGCCTTCATCATCGGCTTCATCATGTACTGGAAACTCACCCTGGTGCTGTCGTCGGTGGCGGTGGCCATCATTACCATCATGACAGTGGGTTCTCACTGGGTCGTCAAGTACAGCATCAAGTCCCTCAACCTATACGCGGCCGGGGGCGGGCTGGCCGACGAGGTATTCCGCTCTATCCGCACCGCAATGGCATTCGGCTCCCAGGGGAAACTTGCCGATCAGTACGATGCCCATCTCGCAAAGGCTGAGAAGTACGGCTTCCGCATGCAGGTGGTCGCCGGCGTCATGTACGGGCTGACGTTCCTCGTCATGTATCTCGGATACGGCTTGGCCTTCTGGCAGGGCGCCTACTTTCTGCGCCGCGGCGAGGCGGCATTGCCCGCGATTGTTACTATTCTATTGGCCGTCATGACAGGAACCTTCTCGGTGGGTAATGTATCGTCCAACTTCCAGGCCCTGACGCGGGGCATATCGGCGGCGAACAAGATCTTCGAGACCATCGACCGCATCTCGCCTATGGATCCTTTGTCGACTGAGGGGAAGAAGCTATCGATGGGGGAGTTGCAGGGTAGAATCGAGCTGAAAAATGTGCGCATGGTTTATCCCTCGCGCCCGGAAGTGACAGTCCTAGAAGACGTTAGTCTCGTCATCCCCGCGGGCAAGGTCACGGCAATAGTCGGGGCTAGCGGATCGGGGAAATCCACAATCGTCAACCTGCTGCACCGATTCTACGAGCCTGTCGCGGGCCAGGTGTTGCTCGACGGCCACGATGTGACGAGCCTGAACCTGTCTTGGCTGCGTCGCCAGATGCCCGTGGTGAGCCAGGAGCCCACGCTCCTACGGACGTCCATTTACCAGAATATCGCATACGGTCTCGACGAGAGCGTCCTCGAAGCAGACAAGTTGGCACGCGTCGTCGAGGCGGCTAAGCTGGCGAATGCGCACGGCTTCATCTCTCGCCTGCCTGAGGGCTACGATACGTGCGTGGGCGAGCAAGGTGTCTTGCTATCCGGTGGCCAGAAGCAGCGCGTGGCCATCGCGCGTGCTGTCGCGGGCGATGCTCGCATCCTCTTGTTGGACGAGGCGACATCGGCTCTCGACGTCGCGAGCGAGGCCGTCGTGCAGGCTGCGCTCGATGCTGCATCTGAGGGGAGAACCACCATCGTAATTGCTCATCGCTTGTCGACCATCAGAGCCGCAGACCAGATTGTCGTCATGGATCAAGGACGGATAGTGGAACAGGGAACGCACGCCGAGCTGATAGCACGGGGAGCCTCCTATGCTAAGCTCGTTGCCAGACAGGAAATCACTGATGCGGCCGAGTCTCGTTCCCATAAAAAGGGGCGAAATGGAGAAAAGGAGATGGAAATAAGGGAGAAGACCGAGGTCGTCCATGGACGTTCCAGTTCGCAATCCAACCGGCCGGCCCCTGACGACGACATCAAGGCGTCTTCGCACTCTTCTACGTGGGCCCTAGTCAAATTTGTTGCTAAACTAAACGCGCCGGAACAGCCATGGATGATAGTCGGCACATTCTGCTCTATGCTGTGCGGCGCGGCCACACCCACATCGGCCGTCTTCCTGGCCGAGTTGATCGTAGCGCTAACTGAATTTCATGTTTCCCATGACGGTGACCGCCTCACCCGCGACGCCGACTTCTGGTCCCTCATGTACGTAGTGCTGGCGGCGGTGCAACTCCTCGCTTTCGTTGGCGAGGGGACGCTCTTCGCCTTTGGCTCGGAGCGCCTCACGCGCCGGGTGCGTGATCGGGCCTTCCGCTGGATGCTGCACCAGGACGTTGCCTACTTCGACTCGACGAGCGCGCACTACCTGACGGGCTTCCTTGCCTCGAACGCGGCCGAAATCTCAGGCCTCAGCGGCATGACACTCGGCACTTTGCTTAACGCGCTCACCACGTTAGTCGGCGCCGTCGCGCTGTCGCTAGGCGTCGGGTGGAAGCTTGCGCTCGTCACGGCGTGCACCATACCCGTACTCCTGCTCTGCGGATTCCTGCGCTTCTGGGTGCTGGCGGGATTCCAGACCCGCACCAAGACGGCTTACCAGGAGGCTGCGGTGGCCGCGTGCGAGGCCGTAGCGTCCATCCGCCTCACCGCATCGCTGGCACGCGAGAGGGATGTGCTGGGCCAGTACCGGGGCGAGCTTGCCGGACAGAGACGGCGAAATCTCCGACCTATGATGATGTCTTCGGCATTGTACGCCCTGTCCCAGTCGTTGACCTTTTTGTGCATGGCCCTCGGATTCTGGTACGGCGGTACTCTCATCATTACTCACGAGTATACCGTGCTACAGTTTTACATTTGTTTTGCTGCCATCATCTTTGGCGCACAATCTGCCGGCACTATATTTTCCTTTGCGCGTAAGTCAAGCGTTGTATTTTCTACCCGGAAGAATTAACCATACATACATGTATGTACGTACTAGTACCTACATGTAACTAACCTGTATTATAAGCCGACATAGGGAAAGCCCGCGAGGCCGCCCGCAGCCTGCAGCTCCTCCTGGAACGTCGACCAACTATCAACACATCGTCGTCAGATGGCCAGCCGGTCGAGTCGATGGATGGCCTGGTCGAGTTCCGAGACTGTCATTTCAGTTACCCCTCGCGCCCCGACACCACCGTGCTTCGAGGACTAAACCTTACCGTGCGGCCGGGCCAGTTCGTCGCTCTGGTGGGCCCGTCAGGCTGCGGCAAGTCAACTCTGATCTCGTTGCTACTGCGCTTTTACGACCCGGACAGGGGCGGCATCTTCGTCGACGGCGTCGACATCCGATGCCTCGATATCAACAAGTACCGGTCTTTCCTGGCCCTCGTATCCCAGGAGCCGACACTGTATCAAGGCACGATCCGGGACAACATCCTCTTCGGAACTGACCGTAAAGACGAGGTGACGGACGACGAGGTGATGGCGGTGTGCAAGCAGAGCAACATCCACGATTTCGTCGTTTCCCTCCCCGACGGGCTCTCGACCGTGGTCGGGAGCAGGGGCAGCATGCTTTCCGGCGGTCAGAAGCAGCGTATCGCCATTGCGCGGGCCCTTATCCGCAACCCGCGCCTCCTGCTCCTCGACGAGGCGACCAGCGCCCTAGATGCCGAGTCGGAAAAGGTGGTACAAGCGGCTCTCGACCAGGCGGCACGAGGTCGGACTACCATCGCCGTAGCGCATCGGCTTAACACCATCCAGAAGGCGGATAGGATATATGTCATGGATCAGGGTGTGCTGGTGGAACAGGTACGCACCAGGAATTACTATCAAAGCGTGGCAAGTACTACGACATAGCACAGCTGCAAATGATGGATCGAAATACTTCGAGCTCCGAATAAACCAGTTTGTGTCGAATTTTTCCACATGTATATATAGCATCCAAATACATACATGTATATAAGCACGGCTACCATTCAAGCTTAAATGCATTAACACGGTCCGTAAAGTCTCTTAGCTCCTCCTTCGTCTTAGCAGCCATAATCACGGCCGTCGTACTATATCCCTGGTGTGCGTCGTACGACCAACCCGTGATGACGAGGCTACCGGCGTAGTATTCCTCCCCAAAAGCCCTCTCAAACTCGTCGCGTGTGCACGACAGGAAAAGCGGACACAGCACGGCGGCATGGTGCAGGCCCCGGCGCTCGGAGAAGTGGCCTCGCAGAACCCCTAACGGCGTCGTGCCCGACACGCGCGGGTTCACGTCAATGGCCACGTGTCTCCCCCCTTCCGCGTCCGTCATGACGTCGACCCCTAGCGGGCCGCGGTAGCCCTTAAGACGGCTGTACCGGGCCACGTCCTGGGCGATGTCGGCGTACTCTTGTCGGAAACGGTCCTGGTCAGCGTACGAGATGTAGCCGCCGATCCACTGGTCCTGCGTGTCCAGGAGCTGCTCGCAGCACGATATAAAGACGGGCGGGCCCTCGGGCGTCACGAATAGGGACAGAGCGACGGCGTTCCCGGCGACGACGTCCTGGACTAATACCGTGCTCGTTCGTAGGTGCTGATTCGCCTCGTTCAGCAGCGGGAGCACGCGTCCGAGCTCAGCGCGGAGTACTTCTAGAGCATGCTCCTTGCCGTCCGTGTTCCGTACCACGATGGTCCCTTGGCTGCCGAGCGACTGCTGCATCTTGAGAACAAAGGGGGGTTGTCGGCTCTGCACGCACGCCGCCATCCGGTCAACCTCGGCGGCGACGAGTCCGTCGTTGCAGGCTTGACTTGGTTGCAGCTTGGTGTCGATGACTTCGGCCGAGGGCGTGGGTATGCCAGAGACCGCCAGGGCCCGTTTAGACTGCAGGTCGTAATGCGCGTCGGCGTTGACTAGGTGCGCGAGATGGGCGAAGCAATCCATCGGGCTGCTGATGGCAGCCTGAAACCCATCTGGACACACCAGCTTGGCCGGGTCCGGGACGAAGCGCACGTCGGGTTGCTGCTCCGGGCAAAGATGGCTGAAGACGCGCTCTATCTCTTCCCGACCGGTCGGGAGTAAGCCCGAAGCATTGGGACCGGCATTGGCATCGTCGACGTCGACTAGACACACGGTCATCCTCCCCGCCATGAAGGCGTAGTGTTGTGCTACAACCTGCAGGTGGATCCGACCTAGAAAGTTGCTGTCTTCGGGGCCAGACAACGGCGACTGGTAAATGTAGCGGGTGCCCAGGGGCATGCAACGCTTCATCTGGACTTGGGCACTGGGCACTATGCTGACTAGAACGATGCGCGGTTCGCCATCCGTCCGTAGCCTGTAGAGCTCTCGCAAGGTCGTGTCAAGCACGATAGGGGGTGGAGTCATCAGTGTCATGGTAGTAATTTCGAAGAATGTCTTGTTTTTGAAACCTCAATGTCACCTACTAATAACGCAGCCAGTTCCAGGATGGGTTCCGGGAAGTACGTCGGGTTAAATACGACCTATAGTCACTAGACATTTCGCACTCTTCAAAAAACTCGACTGCCAATTTTACTGATCAAAAGGGTTTCTTATACAACCGGGTTACCAGCAAGTTCTTTATTTCCACACGATGCGTAACTCGCTCCTCACTTCGGCAGCTAACCGTAACGCCTCAGCCCTCGATTTCCTGGAAAAGACATTAAAGTAGGCGATAAACATGTTCTCGCCCATGCTCGGATGAGGCACCTTGTCGCCCCTCCTAACAAAACACGCATAATTGCTAAGATGGCCAGCAAGGTGCGGGCGGCGGGCAAGCAAGTCGGCGCAGATATCTTCCGAGTCAAAAACGCCTTGATAGCGAGTAATGTCGTAGTCGTTGCCGATGAACACCATGACTGAGGTGTACTGGGCCCCATCTTGGAAGGGCCGCGACAGGGCGGCAATGCGGGCTGTGTCGCGTAGGGGCGTTAGGAGGTATAGCCCCCAGTACTCGACGCCGTAGGTAGTTTCCGCCACCTTGGAGGCCGTCATGCCGGGGGGTCGTGGGTTTACCTCATGTAGCCATGCTCGGGGCTTTCTGTTGTCTCCGGAAACAAGTTGGGGGACGAGCGGGATTAGGTCAACCAGTCCATCCACGGGACCGTACTCGACGGCGGAATCGGCCACCCGGTACTCGCAATGGAAGACGCCGTTCTGGAATCCCATGCGGCGGAGAGCGTCGAGACACGAGTCACGAAGCAACTCCGTCTCGACAGTCGGTAGGATAGACGGGTACACACTCTGGAGCTCGAGGAAGCTGCTGCCCTTCTCGGCGTCTGCGGGCTTGGGAAAGTCATCGCAGATGTCGAAGAAGGCAATCTCCCCGTCCAACAAGACCATGTTGACGTCCACCTCGGGCCCGTTACAGTATGGCTCGATAAGGAACTCGGTGCCGTGGCGACTGGTGTCCAGCAGCTTGAGGGCCTGCTCGAGCTCCTGGCGCCTGTTGATCCGCACCACGCCCTCGGAGCTCCACCCTCTGCACGGCTTGACGATAACGGGCCACTGGACGTCGGGAAGGGAGAGAGCTTTCTTGGCGTCGTCGACAGAGCGGCACAGACGGGCACCGTGGTCGGCCAGCGTGCTGGTCTGGAACTTGTTGGTGGCGATTTCGTAGGCGCGCGGTGGGTCGGTGGGCAAGCCTAGTTCCTCGCACGCCTGGGCAACATGCGGCTTATACCACTCGCAGAGCGTCATCATGCCGTCGATGCGGCGTCCGCATGACTTGATGGCGGTGACGATGCGCGAGGTAAGGCCGGCGTCGGCTTCGTCGTCCGGGAGTTCCACGGGCACGAAGTTGGCGCGCCAGTGGGCGTATTCCGGACCGTCCAGCCAGTGCCCCGGGTTATCTAGCACCACGACGTCGATGCCCAGCGCCTTGGCCGCAAGGTACACGGAGGACGCGTACCCGCCGTTCCGGGGGTGCACGTGACCCCCCTCAACGATCGCCAGCGTCTGCACGGCGGCGACGGGCGAGGTAAGCAGCCAGGGTACGGATAGTCGGTTCGCCAACCCAGCTTCGATCACGCTGCATAATTCGAGGCCGTCGGCGCCTGTCTGGTGCGTAACTATGAGCCCGGCCGCCGCTGCCTTAAAGAGCGCATCGGGAGGCAGTCGGTGGATGGCTGCGACTCGGCCGTCGTAACGCTGCCGGGGGCGGCAAAACGAAACAATGTCATCAACCAGCTCCTGGTTCGCCAGCCGAATGGGAATAATGTCGGCTCGTACCACCTGCCCACTAATATTAGGGAGGATGAGTTTGGCCCAGCAGTAATCCCTGTGGCTGCCGCCCTCAGAACCGATGGTTGCGGCAAGACACCGGTGCAGGAACTGCAGTGCGCTGGCTGATCCGAGCGCTTGCGCGGTTACGGCAGCGTCGTCGATGAGTAGAACGTGGTCTTCCGAAAACACAGAGCTGTTGAGTGTGGATGTCTCACCATAAGGCGTGGTTCGCTTGAATGACATGTCGACCGAGAACCAGGACGCCCCGGGAATGGGCGAGTTTCTGTAAATGGTGGCCAACCATGTTACCTTGCCTGCGGCGGCAAGCTCAATCAGATAACTTTCATCCGTGGTGTTCATAGGATGTGGGATACTTACCTTGAGCGCCGTCCTGGAGAGAAAGAGTAAGCCGAGCCTCAGCCATATTACTTACCTATGTATTTTAGTTGTCCGCTTACTCTTGACGTATAGGGGGTGAACGTTGAAATGCGAAATATCTGGTTGGCTTGAAGTCTTTATATACCCATCCCTGTAGCAAATGGTCAACTACTACCTACATGTACTTTCTAGACACTTAATCATCGAAACAAACAGCATATACTACTACTATTTACGATCCAATGGTTTTATCGTCACTTGACGGAGCTTGCATGAAATGCACGGCTATGAGGCTTCGCAAATTCTCACGTACCGCTCGCTGCAGATACTCGGTCCTAGAGTCTGCCGACAGGACACCACCGTTTTGGCCTGGGGCTCGTCCAAGACGGTAATCCTGCTGCTCTAAAATGCCCTGCAGCGGCCACAGAGGGTGGGCCTCGCGTCGCGCATCAAGCAGGCCCTGAAGCCGTGCTATCCAGGTTTCATGGTCGACCGGCTGCAGGCCAAATCCGACCTCACCAACCGCGGCCCACAGCTCCTTCTCCCGGAGACCTTGTTGGGGGACTTTCAGAGTCTCTAAACTGGAAGATGGTGACGACAGGACTTGATCGGCGATAGCATGAGCAATAATAGGAAGCGTCGACACAGCAATCCACGCGTCCTCGGTGCTGCTGTCATATACGCCCAGCTCAACGGCAGACGCGAGAAAACGCCACAAGTAGTCCGACGTATTGGCCACTCCTCGATCCGGTGCGCCGATGATGAAGCCAGGC
Source organism: Hypomontagnella submonticulosa (assembly GCA_022984865.1). NCBI lineage: Eukaryota > Fungi > Ascomycota > Sordariomycetes > Xylariales > Hypoxylaceae > Hypomontagnella > Hypomontagnella submonticulosa. The sequence goes on from JAJKLF010000016.1 coordinate 846,515, forward strand.
TTCACCACCGACATTTCCAGGCCAAGTTTCTTCTCTCTGCTCGCCCGCGCACAATGCTGCACCAGGGTCTGGCCAAGCAGTTTTGTCTGGCTGTACCCATCCCTCACCATCGTCAACTGTCGCTCCACAGACCCCTCGACAGCGGCGCCGCCCGAGACGTACACGAACTTGTGTATGAGGGCGGATTCCAGAGCGCACTCGAGCAGTCGAACGGTCGAGTTTACGTTGACAGGCCATAGCGTCGTGGCGCTCTCGCTCCAGTGGACACGAGCCCCGTTATGTATGACGGCGCGGATGTAGTCGTCTGTTGTTTTGGCGCCATGGCCCGATAGACGAGCCAGGCACTCGGGGGTGAGACCTAGATCCGCGCGGGACAAGTCGCCGAGCCAAACTTCCACCTGCTTTTCGTAGCTTGGACACCAGTAATGGGCTGCGCCGTCTACGAGCCGTTTCCGCCCTGCCTCGACGCTGGACGCGCGCACGAGCACCACCACCTTAAGCCCGGCGGCGAGGAGCTGTCGCAGGATCTCCTGGCCAAGGTATCCACCCGCCCCGGTCAAAAGCACAGGCCAGTCCCTCAAGCATCCAGATGAGGAAGATGACCGAGGTGGCGCCTGTGAGATCTTGGTATTTAGATATGTCTTCAATCGGTTGAATTGTGCCACGATATCCATTTGTGGCGGGCGATACTCGTTTCGTCCTAGCTTTTGCGAGCGCCGTATATGTTCGGCAATGGATGTCGGGCTCGCGAGCTCGTCTATTAAGGTTGCCACGGGAATCTTAACCCCGAATTGCCGGTGCAGTGACTTCATGAGCGTGATGGCTTTGATGGAGTCGATCCCCATCCGCCGCAATGGTGCATCCCGAAGACGGGTGCTGCCCGGATCCAGTGTGGTTTGATGCTCGAGTGACGATCGGAATGACGCGACTTCCCGCGCGATATACTGTGCTATCACATTGTCCGGTGGAATAAGATGGCTCGAATCATTGTCTGTCTTTCCCTTCAATTTCCGGCGTTCCAACTCCCGTTCCACCTTGCGTCGGTCCAGCTTGGCCGACGGAAGACGAGGGAGTCGACCGGACACCACGAACCAGAAAGATGGAATCATGTATTCCGGCACTCTTTCTCGGACGTAGGTGGAAATTCTCTGCACATCCAAGTCGTTCTCCACAAGACCACCGTCCCCATTCTCCCGCTGCTCCTGCCCCCGCTCTTGCTCCTGTTCCAGGCCAAGCTCGGTCGGTCGATGGTGTAATTCCAACACGGCTACCAGAGTATTAGCGTAGTCCCCCGTCCGCGGATAGAGCACCATGCAGAGCCGGACACTCGGATGGGTGCAAACGTGGTGCTCGACCTCGCCTAGCTCGATCCTGCGTCCAGCCACCTTGACCTGCGAATCGATGCGGGAGACAAAGTCCAGCGTCCCATCGGCGTTTTGCCGCCCGAGATCACCTGTGCGGTAGAGGAGACGACAACAGCGTCGCGTCTTACGGTACGACTCCGACTCTGTAATAGCCCGCATCCACGCTGGAGGCTCGATGAAGACCCGTTTTGTGGCTTCGGGATTCTTGATGTAGCCGCGCGCCACCGTCGGACCCTCTATCAAAACCTCGCCCACGGCACCGATGGGCATCGGCCGTTCGATGTCATCGGGATCCACGATCCAGCAGACTCCACCCGCGGGCAGGCCAATATTAGAGGGACTCTGCCCGGCCTCAGCCGGACGGCTGATGGTCGTCACGACACTGCACTCGCTGACGCCGTACCCGCTGAGCAAGCGCACCGACCGCGCCCAGCCGTCAATGTTGGATTGCGAGAGCCGCTCCCCCGCCAGCACCACGACATCCAGGGTCGGTACCTCTCGGGGCTCCATGGACGCGACGAAAGACGGCGTTAGGACGGCCCAGTTAACGGCGTGGTCGTTGATAAAGTCGGCGAGCCCGTCAGTGCGCTGGTCCTCGGACGGGCTGCATACAGTGCCGCCCACGCATAGCGTCGTCAGCGTCTCTACTAGACAAGTGTCGTGCGTGTAGGACGCGAACTGTAGGACGCGGGATCGCTCGTCGAGAAATTGTGCGGGCGCATGCAGCGCCAGGCCCGAACAGAAGGACGTGTGCTCCACGACGACGCCTTTAGGCGTCCCCGTGCTGCCCGAGGTGAAGATGATGTACGCCGCGTTGTTAGGACTAACCAGAGGCGACGATTTCCAGTCCCTCGCCTCGAGCAAGCCATGCAGCATTGTCTTATCGTCTGTCAACGTGATGATTGTCTCGACAAAACCTTCAAAAACGTGCCGGTGAGCCGGCGAGGCCATGACGATCCTGGCGTCTACCTGCTCCATCATAGCCATAGTGCGAGATGGTGGTTGTCCCGGGTCCACGGCCACGAACGCCGCCCCGGCCTTGAGGACGGCCACCATTGCCACCACCATCCAGGGCGACTTTTCCGAGCACAGCGGCACTATGACTTCGGGACCGACGCCGAGCCGCGTGAGCTCTAATGCTAACCGTGACGCCGTCCTATCCAGGTCCGAGTACGTTAGACGGCCGCGGGACCAAGCCACAGCCACCTTAGCGGGCCTCGCGGTCGCCTGCCTCTCAATATGGTGGTGGATACATGATGGTACTCGTGCTGGGAGCGGGCGGTTCCATCGCAGTAGCTGCTGCCAGTCTGCTGTGGATAGTCCAGAAGGAGTACGCGGTTCCGACATCATGGTGGTATGAATAGCAAAAGTGTGCATGGCCTGCTGTCACAGGTTGTCTGTAAATTTAAATAGTATTTCATTTTGGTATTAGATTTATCATCAATAAAATATTCGCTAGCCGCACAAAAGTGTGATAACATAGCTAAAGTCATAGGATTGCACACCTTTAGGATGAGTGATGCTATTCGCGGGTTACGTGTTTGTTTTGTTTTATTTTCGTCTGTTTCGTCGGGCCCGCGCAGCCTACTACCGGTATGTACCGCGCACTGTACATATACTGTACCTACATGTAGGTACATGTTCAACCCGCCTGGCCGCAGCTGGCCGCGGCCAGCTCACCCCTAATTCCTGGAATAGCTTCGAATATCGATCTGACTATCGATCTGACTAAACAAGCATGCTACATCCCTCGCTAGTAATTTAATTCTTATAAGTATACAATTCCTATTGTTCCAACAAGTCATTAATAACTTGTGCTTGCTCTCACTCTTAGAATTGGTTCAAATGATATCCATTACCAGCTGCGCCCAGCTGTTCCAGATGGCTGTAAAATTGATCTGCGAAAGTAATCTGTTGCAGTACGGTACCGCTCTTCATTAAGGCTTCGGTCTTTCGTCTAGCTGATAATATTGATGAGTAACCACGTTCAGTCCCAATTATTATCAGCTTATCCTATAAACAAAGATGTTGCCAGTTGAGGCCTTGGTACAATGTCTACTCGCGACGCCAAGGACGGACCCGGTCGCACTCAACGTAATGCATCCACCTTAAAAGACATCAGTTGAAGAAGTCGGTGAAAGGGCTGAACTTTGCTACAAACTTGTTGGGCCTTGGATACCCGAGGTATATGAGGGATCCTTAGACCTCTTGACACTATAGTTCCGAGAAGAAAAAACACTTAGTCCTGAAGGAAGAAGATGTTACTTCAAAGAGCTTGAAAAAGCGGCCTTAGAAAAAGTCCGCCAACAGTCTGAAAAAGGCATCGCCCAGTTTCGCGCAGTAATCCACCTTAAAGTTGGCGCTATTCAAATCGCTAACGTTCCTTAATTACATGTATGCTGGCACCAGCAGTATAAGCACATCAGAACCCGAACACAAGCAGAGGTCAAAGGGAACAGTGTCATAATAAAGCAATTACTCAGCAAGAGTTACCCATTCATCCTACTATGGCTCGACCGGTACGCTTGGTTCAAATGAGATTGTATCGTAAATCGTGGTCTAACTCCTGTAACCTGTTTACCTGACCATTAGACTTAAATTCCCTGGCTAGCAAATCTGTGATAGCAACGAGGGTTTTGACGAAGCTCAGCTCAGAGAAATAGCTATGACATGGCCAGAATTACTGGAGTGGCTTATTGAGCCGAAAAGCAGTTATCGCAAATTATCCCACACGATTTCCTCCTACAATCGGTCGAGGCCGGGTGTCCCGATAAGTCGGTAGAGACTTTTGTAAACAATTGGGACAATCACTTACGAAGGGCCACGCAGCGCTCCGATGCAAATATGCTCAAACCGTTATTAGCACGAAAGCTGGGAAGAATCGCTATCTTTGACGAACTTATCGGTGGCGACTTCAGCCGGTCCTTGGCGGACCATGTTCGTGGGGGAGATGAACAGGTCAAGATTGTCGAAACATTGGTAAATTCTTGCGATGTTGAAATCTGTATAAGCGACAGTGCGCTCGCTGCGTAGCGAGTAATCCTAACTATGGACCTGATAGACGAGGTTATGCTTGCAGTCATAGGCCAAGACTGTTCTACTGATATCTTTCTTTGGTTGTGCAATTCTCACCCAGGCCGTATTAAAACTCAAACTACGACTTTAGACGAAGTTTAAACAAATATGACCGTACCAGGACTAAGTTACAGGATCTAGAACTAGGAGTTTGTTGATGATAGTAACAATCTGGAAGGGATGACGACCGTTGTCAGGACGGAGAATCCAACCCGAAGGTCGATAAATGAAGCTTACGGCGATCACTTAGCTACCTAGGTAGGAGTTGGCGATTCGTATGGAATTGATAGCTACAATAACCTGACAATAGAGAATTGGGTGACCTAAGGGTACCCTAACAAAGGGATACCCCATAACCTCACCGAAGTTAGCCCCTTTATGCGATGCTATGTTATTGTTTATTCATACAAAGACCTTTGAATTGGATGCCCTTATGCACAACTTCCAAAGTCCATAATGTCCTTGTTTGAAAGCCCTGCCTTCTTCACCGAGGAAGCTAACATAAGGCCATATATTCGCCCAACTTCAGCTAAGCAGCTCGGTCAGCGAATCTGGATACCTAGCACCTCTACAGCACTAGGTCTTACGCCTCACGCCTTATCAGCACAAATAACATGCCGATCTTCATAACCTGCGAGACGTACGCATGCGCGCACGTCCAAGACACGCGCGACCGGACCCTCGGCGCCGACGGAACTCTCAAGATCGAAACCATCGCGATCCCGTCGCGGTGTCTGGCGTGTCTCTGCGAGTCAGCATTGCAGACCTGTTTCGCGCTCGACCACTGTTATAACTACGAGTACGACGACGGTCCTGGCGTACATCGCGTGTCTCCGCCGTATATAAGACAGCTCGCTAAGCACCTGCAGACGCTACTGGAACAGAAGAGGCGGTGTGCAGCCACGGGCGTTCATGGCGCAGACTATAGGGTCGAGTTTGAGTTAGCGCGGCGCCTGGAGGAGTTGAGCTGCAGCGTTCTGACGTCCGAAGGCGCAGGTGAGTTCACAATTGCATTTCTTGCTCTTATGAGATTAGCTCTCGGTCTACAGCCTGGGGTGACTACTTCTGTAGATCAGAGCCTATGACGTTGAGGAAGAGAGGGTTCTAGATACTAAAAGTGAGAAGAATGTAAGTTAAGTGATGAACGTAGCCTCATTATTATTAATCTATAGATTTGATATGCGTCTATCAAGCGCTCTCGAGTCCTTTCTATCATATATGTTCGTGTGTCCGCCACTTCCTGTTTGTACAACCTCAAACGCCCGGTTCGCTTAATGCTGATCGCCATGCCGTACGTGCTAGCAGCTCGTCTCTGCGGAGGACCAGCGCCACGTCAAGACACTAACCGTATGTTTACTTCTTACCTAAGTAAACATGAGTTAGATACAGCTACCCTAGCTAATTAGCCCCGTCTTCCAAGCACCTGAAAAGCACTATCGTAATGATATGGAATATGTGCCAATGTTCGCAGTAATGAAAACTCATCCCATCTAGGATGCAAATAACTAAACACGCTTTTGTTCCATTCCTGATAATTGTATGGTGCATATATAATGGTCAAGTCCTGAGAAGGAGTGTTCAGGTCTCGCCATGATAGAGCATATGCTTGCACGTGTTCAGTCGACTACAAGCCTCCTTCAACAATTCGGAAGGCGACTCAAGCGTAAGGGTGCCGATGGCGTCGAGCAAAGTCGGCAATCCATCTTGGAGACTTGACAATGCCGTAGTGGAATCCAGTTCCGAGAGTTTTGTGACTTTGGAGAGGTATTCGACGATCCCGGTTGTGTTGCGTTGCATCTGTTGCGGGAAGGGTCGAAGCGTATTAGATTGATCCCTTGTCTGGGTGAGCGCCCGTACGAAGGACCAAATACTCAAAGTCGCGTAGTACATGATCCACGGCCGATGCGGATCAGGGTCACGCCGGCACGAGTATTGAACTACCGCATACAGATCGAGACCGTTATTGACGTAACCGTTATTCTTCTTCTGACGGGTATCCACAAGAATCCTATGAAGAAGCTTAAATGCGTGGAGGATCGCGTGGCGCGTTGTTACCTGAGTCGACCATACCGACATTCGTGACACAACATTAGTATAGTCCCGCGTGGAAACTTTGCGACCAAGTAATCGTTTCGCCCCCGCGTAGACTTGACAATCGACAATGTCAATGTACAAGCTAATGTGCGCAAGATGGTACAGCACGGACGCGCTCTGAATAAGCCCGTTTGAATGGGCTTGTGGTCCAGGGCCGTCCGACTCTGAGTCACTTGACCCAATCGCAGTATCAAAGGTAGTTTTCCAGTAATCAAATGCCTTCAAAAGCATATTACACCACTTATCCCGTGTATCTGAAGCGCCAGCCCCTAGTTCCAGCCATTTAAGGTGCGTATCGCGAAGCCTGAGATGCCAGCCGACGCTTAGAAGACCACACATAATGATCATCCGGCCGAAAGCATGTGTTTGAACTTCCTGCCCATGAATAGCACGTCTCAATCCGTCCAAAAATGACACAGGTTTTACACCATATAATCTGAAATTTGAATCATGATGTCGGACGATCTCGGGACTGGACGCAGACCACAGTGACTCGTCACAAGGCAAAGGAAGACGAATTTCGTGCGGGGCCATGTCCGCCGCATGTCCGAACATCGCCGCGTGGACTATATCCATCATAAATGCGGCAAAAACCACTCGATGCATCGATTCTGTCCTCGCCCATTTGATCCACCACGTCCTCGCGTCCGACGTCGCGGGGTGCTCCGTTCCGTTTTGCTCGTCGGATGGGGATTCAGCCCCAGCTCCTCCAATCAAGGGGCTTCCACGCCTGAGTAGAGTCAGAGTCACCGAATGGTAGACGTGAGCTCTCTCGTGAAGGTTCCTAGATGAGTACATCTTCTCGTAGAACTCCAGCAATAGCAAGGCCTGAGCGACCCATAAATCCACTGGAGGAGAAGCCTCATCCGCCGTCAGAATTTCGAATCGAACATTGGAAATGATGAGATCCGCGAAGGCCTTGTACTCTAGCAGTTCCCGCGTTGCTTCGCGGCTATAAATCTGGGCAGCGCCCAGCGCAATCATAACCATGAGAAGGAAGATAGAGCATTGCGCAGACGAGAAGGTTGGCTGGTGAACGATGGGCAGTCTTGGCGATACGTAGTCCCAGTAATACCGTATGCAATCCCGTAGAAACTCCAGGTTTAAAGCCGGTAGGTCATCGCCGGTTTCTTGCATGAGACTAGCTAGCTTCGAATCGAACCTGGTTTGTTTCTGATAGAACAATTTCACGTACCGCAGGACCTCTTGACGGCGATACTCGGAAATAAGCTCGTCGGGCATGTCGGGGTGCCGTGGGGGCGTAAGATCAAGCTGCGACCGACTCGTAAGAGATTCATGGTCGTAATGGATGTTATTATTAAATGGAGACTCCAGACCGCCCTCGAGGAAGGGAATGTTGGTGAAACTGAAATCTCTGTACGTCTGCTGGGTGTCAAAGAGCCAAACACCGAAATTCTCACGGATTTCCAGCTCGCTGGTGTCAGCCGGTAGTGGCACGTTAGGATACGGTATGAATGTGGAATGATCATGTATGGCAGGCTGCTCACGGCCATAAAAGTTGGTCTTCTGGCGAATAAGGTTGACGCCATCCATCGTAGACGCCCAAGGCACACTATGGACTAGCGGACTTGGTTGCGCCGGCACCATGGGAGGTGGTAACTGCGGAGGATGAGCTTGGACTGGAGAGTCTGAGGTCAAAAGCACGGCAGCATTGCGAGGAGCACTCGCGGGCTGCTGAGGATATGTGGCCGGGCGCGGTGGACCAGCAGGATTGGCCGCGATACTGGGAGATGGCATCACAGGCATATCTTGGGCAGGGTCCTTGGTAGGAATGCTAAAGCTACTCGTGCGGTTCCTGGGGACATACGACGCGGAATGACGCTTCTTGTGACGTGCTAACAGGTCCGGCCTCACGAATGTCTGGGTGCAATCCGGGACATCGCAGGTGTAGATGGTCTTGGGATCATCTTGGGCATCGGGTCAGTATGGCGGGGTCATGATGGGCACAGATGCATAAATGACAATGACGGAATGACGGTCGCAGTCTTACGATTCAATTGATGCCTCTGGAGATGTTCAGCCCTTGAGTATATCTTGTCGCAACCGCCGAAGGTGCAAGCAAACCGCCTCGGGGCTCCCTTGCGGCTCGCGCGTTTGTAGGTGCCGGGTCCGCCAATACCGCCACCATTCCCTCCTCCTCCTCCCGGTGATTGTTGCTGGGACGCCATTTAACCGCGACATCGCTCGTCCATATCAGAGAGGTGTGACTTGCATATGCGCTTCGCCGTTCCGAGGTCTATTAAAAAATAGGAGAAGCAGGGAAGTAGACTAAAAGAAAGCCGCGGGCGGAGTCGATGGGGAGTCGAATTGGGGGTCCAGCCTGGTTTTTCAACAGGAACGCACAGGCACAGGATTGCGCGACATTTCCCACTGCTCGGGACGGCTGAGATGGGAATATTCGCCAAGAACTCCAAAGAACAACAGCGCGGGGGTACCCCCGGTCTAGTTTAGCGTGGGGGTTTCTCCTTTTGTACTAATTATCCGGGGTAAGACACCGCCTATAAGAACCGGGTGGCGTTGTGTAAGACGTGGGCCTAGTTCGAGTACATATACTGTCACAAAACACTTCAAAATATAAATGATATCATCTTATTATTCAGTATTAATTATCGAGGATCCTTTGAGCCACATCAAAATTCCTAAGTACTATAAACCATATGATCTCCCCGTATCACGTGATTATATCTCTTTACCATCACCTGACTTAATAAAGATCTTAGGGGTATGGATAGCATAAATCTAATGGCATAAATACGCACATCGATATAAAGATATAATATTATCTCGCATGCACGGAGTAGTCAGAGTGTAGAGGCTTCAAGATAGATATATGTGTATGATTATAGTAGCTCCTACTACATGCCTACAAAATCATTAGTAACTACCCTTATGTATAAACTTAGACTAAGCTTCAGGTTATTCTAATTGTCGTTAATTCGTTGTTAGATTTAGTGCATTATGGTTGTCATTTGACAATAGAAAGATCCTGTGTAGTTGAAAGGAGCTTCGAGTGCCATACAAAGCATCATGTACAAAGGCGACTCAAGAAAGAGCTGCCACAGGAATTTGTCTTTCATAGACAGCCCAGATAAGCTAACAGTTTCTTTGCAATCAACTTCTAGCATATATAGAGACATTTATACTTTTTGGTCCATAATGGGCCCGTTCTCCTGTCACTCTACGCTTTAATATGGGGGTGGTTACAATTGAATCGATCTGGTCCCTCGGCTTTCTTGCCCTGTTGACCTGGACGTTGGCCTACTTCCTTATTGGGACCTGTTTATTGCCCACTGGATGGGACAAATTATTGGAACTCATTAAAGGCGAGGATGATAACAAGAAACTGGCTAGAATATGGCGGGAATCGAGAGAGGGCGTCGTCTTCGCCTCCATCGTTGTACATGCTTGGGATCTGGACCACCGTAAGATTACCGACATAGGGATATCAATATGGTGGCCCCGTACAAGCAGCGAGTTGGACATGAGCTGCCATCATTGGCAAATTGAAGAAAATAAGGTCCTTCAGAATACCAAGGTGCCGAATGAACCCGATACTTTCGCCTTCGGGGCCACCCGGGTGATCAGTGAGGCTGAGATAGCAGCATGTCTCGACGATCTCTTTGGATCCCTGGTGACTTTGAATCGGATCATACTAGTCGGCCATGATGTTCACTCTATTTTAAAATTACTTAGGAAATATTGGAAACCACCACGACCAACAACCTTTCTTGACACACAAAAAATATGGCAGGTCCAAAATCAGAAGGCAGAATCTACGACGCTTGCGAAAGCGCTTGATATGACATCGGCAATAGGCTACAATACTTATCTGCTCAACAATGCCGGGAACGATGCCCGGTTAACATTGCATCTGCTTCAAGCACAAGGCCACACACTAGTTAAAGATGAACACGAAGCCCCTTTAGACTCCAGAGGAGTTATAGTTTCCCCTCAATCTTATAAGCCAGCATCTTCGAATTTCTGCCGGGAGACGCACTAGCAGCGCACTGTTGACTCATACATTCACTCGTTAGGAAGCGTAACTAAGAGTTGGGGTTCACGGAAACGTCCAATGCACCATTCATAGCTTATATCATAGATCATCTTATCATTATACCAGGTTAGTTAATCGTACGTACATGTATGTTAAGCGAAGGTTATACTAAGGGTCGTGTTTGGCTGTTTGTCTCCATCCCCATATCGCTTATCTGAAAATGACATCAACTATTAGCTCAGGGTGCTCAAACACATCTCTGAGGGGTTCCTTCTCAATACAGATAACCGGGACCCTCTCTTGCTTCATGTAACTGCTTAATGATGCCTCGTGGATTTTCTGCAACCTCATGTGACATGAACGCATAGCGTCAACGTTATTATAAGATCGTAGAGGCTGCTCGTTACCGCCAGCTCCCAAGAGACATTCCCACGCTACCTCGGAAGTCATGTGGCCACTGGGTCTGAGAGTCGAATCGAGGATTGTTGTGTGTAGCCACTCCTGGGGTGATCCATTACTATCCCAGAAAACGGAAAGGACTACGGAGAATGTACCATTTGATACGAGATGATTGGAGACTGTGGAGGCCTTTCGCTGCCCGAACTGTACAATAGAAATATCCCCTAGGGGGTATACTTCTCTAAAAATCTGCCTAGGTGAAATATTCCCGGATGCGACTCTGACCATTACTCCAGCGTATGTGTCTAATGGACCTTGCCCCGGCATTACTGGAGAGCTCCCGAGCGGCCGACCAAGGTGCGCTCGATGTGTATCTAGGCATAACAACAAGTCCGTAAGTGTTTGGCGTGCTAGCTGAGGATATGACTCCTCTAGATATACCTTGGATGATGGAGAATGTGCCCTGGCATACGTATTGTCGTTTAGGCGGCATAATGGAATCCAGATTCGGAAATGTCTATGTATTTTAGCACCATTTGGTAACCTTGAGTGAGGACAATCCCGGTGTAGCTCCTTAGCACAGTTCAATCCAACTAGGACCATGCCTGATTTTAACATTCTGATAAGTACTAGAATGATGGATAAGCCCGAGTTTGTCGTGGAATAAGGTTTCTGGTCGTGGTCGTGGGCTGGGACCACTGAGCCGCAGAAGCGAAACTCGGCCGGAGATGGAGCCAGAGCACTTGTCAAGGGATGCTCGCTGGAGTCTTGCAAGTCCCAGGCTAGGATGCTTTGGTCTGCAGAGACTTCGATAATCTCTCTTTGTAGCCTCTCAAACGCTTTAGGGCCCTCTCCGTATAGTAATGGCATATGGATGCCGAAAATTCCAAGAAGACAATATGCAATGTCTTCCGGGCGGGTTGTTTCGCGATCAGCGGCCCACGACATCCGCTGGGCGATAGAGTACTTATGAATCGTAGAACGATCCCCCAAAGCACCGATATGAATCCTTGTGATGTCGGAGATGGTGCTCGCCAGCTCCATCTTGGTGCCAATCGGCGTCCAGTCTTGATCGTAGAATCGAACTGTGCTTGGCGCAAGTAGCTCCTGCAACGTCCAGCCCCGACGAAACCAGCGGCTCTTAGAGAGTGTATCCGTACTCGTACCCGCTCGGACATCGTTGAGGTATGCATAGCAGACCTGGGAGTCGCGGTACCAGGCGTACATGCTATTGATGGCTTCGCTGAGCTCGGCGGAACTGGTCTTGTCGATGCAGTTGGTATCGCACCAGAGGTACTGCCAGCCATCGGCGCGAGCGAGGCGACATGCGCCTACGATCTTGGCGTAGCCTGCCTTCTGCCGGATGCTGGCATCGGTGGCGGCACGCTCCCACTCCTGAAAGATTACCTCAGTGTTGCCATGCCACGTGTGGGACAGGATGGCGTATTGCGGGATCTCGGAGCCGATGAACTCCTCGAACTCGAGGGTGTTGACGTCGATGAGACGCATAATGATGGATGGATATCCGAAGTTAAGAAAAGCGAAAAGTGTTGGCAGTGGTGATAATGATGATGATAGTGTTGGTGGTGGTGATGATAGCTGTGTGGTCTGGAATAGAATAAATGCTAGGGCAAAATGGGTATTCTGTTATATATTTTCTAGGGGAGACGAGATGTAGCACATGAAGGCCAACTCACTAGATCTGTATCATGATCGACATCATCAATTCACCTAGAACTATGCTCTGGTATAGTGAGAAATGACAATGTGGAAGCTGTAGCGTTCAATGATCACTTAGTATATTTCAAGGGGGGTGTTTTGCATTCAAGCAACAAGTCGAAATATCCCAGCATCGTCACTCGGAGAACTCTGAAAATCCAGTAAGAGTCTGACCAACAACCATATCAATTCACCTAGCACCCAGCTCTGGCATCGTGAAAAACGACAACTAGGAAAGCTGTAATATTCAACTGTCGCTTAATATGTTCAGGGAGGATGACTTACATTGCAAGTGATAAGCTGAAATATCCCAGCAACATCACTTATATAATTCCAAGAACTCAACAAGATCTGACCAACAACCATCTCAGGGGTATTCCAGCTCAGGATGGCACTAAACGCTGGTAATTCTGAGTTGGGATAACACCACGCATAGAGGTGAATCCGTCCAAAGATTATTGAAATTGGGTATACGGACAACTGAATTGAAAAGTATTCGTTTAATATTCATATCCGTCATCGCCACCGACCAATGTGACTTATCAACTCTAGCTGAGACTTTTCTCTAGACCTGTAGAAAAGTTACATCCTCGTTAAAAATTATAGGTCAACATAGGCCACTTTCATACAGCATCCGGTAACCGCACAGCGATGTCCCCTGATTGAGTGATGTACCTGACCCAAGGCAGTGATGGATATTGCAACTAGAGACCAGGTCAGTACACAAGTGGCTGAATTCGTTCATCCGGAAATCGGTCGACGCACCTTGGGTTCTGTGATCTTGAGGTATCGCACTTGAATACCACTTGTCGTGAAATAGGGGATCTCAAACTTAACCTGAATGGGTCTCTTGCCAGGCTTGCCCGAAGTCGCGCCACCCATGCTGCCACCAAATCCACCAGTCATTCCTCCGCCATGCTCATCGTCACCTCTGACGCTAGGAAGCCCCAGCTCAGCCCGCATCATAAACTCCTTACCACCACCAAACTGTTTAATCTTCCATACGATAGCACTGTCTTCAGGGGCGTAGTGGACACCACCGATATTAGTTCGGAACCGCGGTGAATCGGCATCATCCGGTACCGGGACGATGATCTCGACGTTGTTAGCCGTGCTCCTCCTCTTGAACTGCGCCTTCGCCTTCACCATGTACTCGACCCGGGATCCTGAGTGGCTTTCGACCAAACACTCAACCCAGATCAGAGGCTTGACCTGTGTGTTCAACCGGTAGCTCATCAACTCGAACTCGCCGTCCGGCGGGATGAAAGAGATGGTCCGGTCGTTCTCGAAACGCGATAATCGCACGCACTGGTGGAACTTGACATCCTCCATCTCGATGGCCTTGCCTCGTGTCGTCCTTCCCGTCGTTTCGAACATGACTTTGTCGTTTAGGCCCAGCCGCAACTCAGGCATTCCGGATAGATAGCACTTCATCTTGATCGCGCCTAGGATCTCTGACCTTAACACATTTCCGTTCGCGGATACCAATAAATTCAAGCTCTCGATAACGTCCAAGAACACCTCGTTCTTCCTATACCGTATGCCCTCGGATCGCCACGAGACTGCATTTGTAACTGCGATGGGTGGCCGGGCCTGCACTTCCAACTTGTGTGATTCCTGGGTGATGTACTCCTGTAGAATCTTGGACTCGGTTGTTTGAGGGTACCCAAAATCCATCATCTCATCTAGTAGCTCGTATATGATGACGAAGTTGTCGCGAATTGACTCCTCCTCCAACGCTTTGAAATACTCGGTGAAGACCTCGACGACTTTGTGTAAGAATAGTAGAATCTCGGCGGCATTTGTGTTTCGCTTCGTGAGGGCAAGGAGGTAGAGGTTGTTGTGTCGGATATATAAGTACTAGTTATGATGAGTTCTTGCTTGATAATTACCATCCATAGGATACCTACGTTAATTCCTTCGTGGGAGAAACATGGCGGTACGGCAGAGGACTCTTCTTCGGCTTCGCTAAGGAGGACGGGGAACTTCTCGACAGCCGACATGGGAATATCACCTCGATAGTTTCGGGCAAGTAGGGTCTATCATGGCAATCTGTCAGCTATCTCGTACCATTTGCCAGGGTAGAGGTATAAGTAGCCATACCTTGCCCTTCAGATCGAGGAAGAAGACTGCTGATGCCATGATGTCGGTCTAGTACTGGATTCAGGGGTGCAGCTAGGAGAGGATGTCAATTGGCACCTAGGCCAGACAACAGCTTTTAGAGGTTCTCGATCATGCGACCAATGAGATGCGGAGGTTTCGTGGTATGTAACCGGAGTCTATGAATGAAGCAAATGAACTCGTCGTTATGTGAAAGCTGTCTATCTAATCTGTAAATCGCATGCGCACAACAAATCCTACATGTAGGACAGCTTTCGCGGCCCCACGTTGCTTTGAGTTTCGGGAAGTTGAACCTTAATTTCGTCACAAGCCACATGCGCTAGCACCATGTGGCTGTGTAAGGTGCACAAACCACCCGAGAGCCAGAACTACGCGCTATGGATACTTAAAGTCACATGACTTCATGCGGAGCCCCGTCCGAGACCCACCTCAATTTTCTTTCATGAAGACTTTTCCTGCACGCGGCTCCTGGGCTCCCTCTTCCTTTCTTCTCTTTTCTTCTTCAACGCGTCCAATAGACAGTGCAGCTCATTATTATTAACCACACAATCGGTGCCGGCATTCTGTTGGTTTCCTACCGTGTTGTCGTTGATGTAGTATGCGATTTCGAGGCGCGGAGAAGGATTCATCTTAGATACGGTGCCATAAGAGCCGCCCGAGTATTATCTGCCGTATTGGCAACATACTGTTGCTTGGGCAGCGTCAGAGGGACCGAACACTTTGTTTTTGATATGCATATACTTGCTTATTTGATTTGCTTCATGTGTGAGGCATCCTACTTAGGTAGGTACTTGGACGTCTTAGATCCAATCGGCCTTACCCTTCAAGATAGCCAGCCGCCAACCGATGTCCAGCAGTAACGTGAGGCCTACTGAAGTGTATCAATGCTATGCCACTAATCAATTGCATGCGGCTGATGATGCTAGACCTGTGCATATTTTTCCAGAGTCGAAGTGGGCTCGTAAGTTGGGATTTCATCAGTGATGATGGGCTTGTCAAACATCCGACGATTGTTGAGTATGTTAATCAGTCGATGAGACCTATTAGTTGTATATTCTCATTTGGATTTGGATCGATCTCTTCGTGCTAAAGCTCTGATTATACACTATGATCTCTAAAGTTCCGTTAGAGAAACGTTGGCGAGTTGGGATCTATCCAGGATTATCCACTTAGTCGGCAACTATTTTCATCACCTGAGGCTCGTTCATCGCAGCTGAGGTCCGAGGCTGGTTCAGTGACGTTAAGATCAGATCTAAGTGGAACTCTCGACTAAAGTACGATGATAGCAACCCCAAAGCAGGAATACGTAGTAATTAAGGGTCCGGGTGTTTTCACCGGATCACCATACCAACTCATCTGAAAATACTTAGTACGATTAAGAACACGTTCTAGCGGGAGGAATGATTGCCCTTTCGTATAGCTCGTGCCGGTTTTCCATAGGACGACTCTCGGAACCTCAAAACGAGGGAGGCATTATCATATGCTTTTTCTCTTTTCCTTTTTCTCTCTCACAGTGCCAATAGTGACGCAGCCGCCTCATTTCCTACTAGCTAAGCAATCATATTAGTTGCATGTGATCACCAGGACACATTACACCACACAACTTATGCTGGTTGACACGTGCTTGTACCTCCTGTATTATCTTGTTCCCCAACGCCGTCGGCAAACGCCTTCCAGCAGCCGTTGATCTTCTGCTGTTTCTGGTCCCATTTATGACAGCATATGATTGCGCTGAAATTTGCCTTTGATCCTCTTAGGCCTATTCAGTTGCAATGTGTAATAAATGATAAATCATATGGCACATGCGCTTTATTTGAAGTTGGCAGATGCATACATGATAATCATTTCTCAGTTTTTATACTATGTTCTAGACAGTTTGATCAACTAGTATGGGTAGTAATGCGCGGAATCGATTCCATCTCGATTGGGTAATTGGTTCGTGTAGGAAATCTAAAATGGTTTGTAAAATCGTACGGAAAGATACGATGGTAAGGCTTTCACTTTCACAAGCCGATCTACATAGCAGTCAGTACGGTATGAAAGGCACTGTATTAGATTCGGTACTTTCATACTATCTATCTTTGGCGATGGTTTATATGGGGTCATTACTTCATGGTGCCAATCACAACCGAAACCGAATTTTGATTGACCATTCAGAATGCAAGATCCCCTGTGTTCCACTTAGACCCTGCCGGTTGCCGCGTGCTTTGCCTCTCCCCTGCGGGACATGGTAGTAGCGAACGATGAGCGCCTGACCTATCGAAAATACCACTGAAAGTATAGAAATTACGGAAAGTACATCCATTGTATTGCCGCTGATAGGAAGTTTTTCAGTAGCCTAGGCCCCCCAAACGTTACCAAAAGTTACCCCCAATACCTTACCGTATTACCTTTCCGCTATTCCCACCTTTTTTCTACCCTTCTTTCCCAAATCCAAGTCTCAAGACAGGTCACCACGGTCCACCAAGAAAGCACCTGCATATTGGAAAGCCCGGGGCCCCATAATGATTTTTGGCGGTCCATGTCTCTTCCCATGCTTCCCATGTCTCTGACATCGGCTCTATCTATCGCTACCCTCTTCAAGATTGTAATCCCTTCCATCACCTCTCACACCGAAATCTGATTCGGGTCTTGATTTCTTTATTCATTCCACTATTCACTGTACCCTAAACCAACTCATTCATATCACTTCTCTCACTTTACTTTATTTTTCCACTTATTACCTGTTATACACAAGTCTATTCTCTTCGTCAACCCGTGTATTTGTGTGCTATTACTCATTTATTTCATATGAATAATCAGGTAATACGGGTTGTTACTAGTCAAGAATTCCTTTGACGTCGACCCAACATAGTAGCGAAGCGGCAGCGATCGCCCAGGTCTGTCTGTATGTATAGTACAACACCAACATTCGGCATTGAGCGCACTCGAGATACATGATACCAATATCCTTTCCACCAATTCTCTCGCCAATGCGCAAATAAGCGCGGTCTGTTCCTTTGTTCTTGCGACTCATCGCTGGCTAGGGTGCTTTCGATAAAGCACTCTCGGCTGTCTTCGACATTAAGACAGAATAATGGAGCAGCACAATCACATGCCTCTCCCCCCACCGGCTCACGATCATAAGCACGGTCTCTCGCAGCAGCCAGAGCCTCGACATGTATCAACACCTTCCGACCCAACGGTGGTTATGTTCGATCGACTTGACCGGACCTTTAAACTTCCATTATATCCTCCACCATCCTATGCGCAAGCTCACGAACCGACCGGCTTAAGGTTTCCCGATCCCCCCAAGACCGAGCTCGCACCAATCAAGTCCATTATCACTCCGAATAACGATGACAAGAAATCTTCCAACCATCTTCCTTCCCTATCTACTTTAACAGCTTCGTCTGCGCCTATGTACACTCCACCTCACCCACCGGAGCCAACATATTCTCCCCCGGCGCCTCCGCCCCTCAGTCACTGGCCGAGTCTTAATCCGCTTACTGCATATTATACTCCGAGCCATGCACAGAACGCTGAGTCACCCATGCGGATGGACATAGATGGGAGTAGTAGTAGCGGCGTCAGTGCTCCGTCGCCAGATCGTTTTCAAGATGGACGGGCCAGTAGTGTTAGTTTAGACGATCCAGATGTGCGCATGGCGGCCGAAGCACTGGGCGATCTGAGAGCAGGTTAGTCATTGCCAATCGCTCGTCATGAGTAATCTTCCGCTATTTCACATCGCACGTACATCTTCAGCGATATCGATGGTCGCGATGCTAACAATACGGTATTCTGTAGACTTCGTCTCTTCTCCGCCAAACCAACACGCTCCAGTACCTGGATCGCCTCATTCACAAACAAATGGACCGCATCCGGAACCCCTGATTTCACTGCTGACTACGTCACATCCCCTACTAGCTACTACCATCGAAGGCGCCACTTCGGCCTACGTCAGTTCTAAGAATTATTCGCCGCGGTTCAAGTCAGGCGCCGAGTACGTGGAAGGTGTCGTGATACCCATCGCAAATACCGTAGGATCCGTCGGCCGCGTAACAGGTGTAGAAGGCGGTGTTCGTTGGTTTTTGGGAGGCGGAAGAAGGCACAAATCGCAGAGTTCCGACCTGGAGGCCGACTTGGGCTCTAACAAGCGCCGTAGGGTTGATGGACCTGGAATCTTCAGGGAATCCACGCCGGAACCTGCTTCGGGTACGCAAACCCCTCGAGCCTCCTTCGACAATACGCATGATCGTCGGCTCTCTGTCGCAAGTACTGTCGATACCTTACCTGCCTACGACGACCTTCGATCTCCACCCTACGCTGAACACTTTGCGCCTCCTGAGGGGCGATCGAATAACGCAGCATGGCAATCTCGCCTGATCATGTCGACCTCAGGGTTGAGCATTGCGATGAGCGAAGAGAGCTTACGCAGTCTGAAGTACTGTTTGAGCTGGCTTCGGTGGGCCAACGTTCGTATTGGGAACGTTATCAATTCGTTGAAGTCTACAATGGAGAAGTACGAGAAGAGCCGACCTGGACGAGCGGATGTTGACCACCCGATGGATGGTACAACATCTGCCGGCGAATCATCCGACAGGAATCAACTTGCTGCTAAGATTGCGGATCTGAAAATGGACGTGCTTAGGACCCTTCAGGACGTCATCAACACAGTCAGCAGGTACGCCGGCGGTGCTCTGCCGGAAAATGCACGCGAGCTTGTTCGACGCCATTTAACGAGCCTACCTCAACGATTCAGAGTTGCAAGCATGATTGGAGACGAGCAGCAGGAAGGTCGTCGGGCCCAGATGAGCGAGGAGGAATGCCGAGAATCACAGGAGAAGGAGACGCGTGAGAGCGCCCAGCGAGTGTTAGTACTCGCTAAGGAAGGCCTTGACATGATGTCTCAGGTATCTGGTGTTCTCGACGGCACCATCATCAGTGCTGAAGAGTGGTGCGACCGATTGGGCAGGCGGAAGCGTGAGCAGCGGGAAAGTCTGCTCGTGGGTCCGTCGGTCTCTCAGACCCCATTGGATGAGGTCAAGATCGGTTGAATGATATAAAGAAAATAGCATCAAAATCTAGGCGTTTCATGGGGAAGACAAAAAATTATTATATGATGCACATATAAATGGGAGGGACCCAAAAAGGGCGACGAAAATCACCGAGGGACGAGGCAAAAAGAGCCAAGGTTCAGATTCGGCTAACTGCCTAGCAAAGGGATCTAGAGCTTGGCGATGTCGGACACCTACCACTCAGTCTGCGCCTGCTGGCTGCTGACTAACACACTTGGTCTACTATGACTGATTGACCTACTACAACACAGACTTTCCTTATTATCACGAATCTTGCTAGAGATATGGCTTATACCCACATAGCGGGATTTTTCGCGGCGCTTCTTTGTTTAAGTGTCGCAAAGAAAGCCGCTCTTGCTGTCACTTCTACAATGCAAATTCTGTTTTTATACGACGACGTATACTATTACTATGCTATAAATCCTATCAGGATCATCCCGACTAACGTGAGGTGAGGGCTTTAGCAGGCTATATATCTTTACGGGCATTTCGGGTTTTTGGATGTCTCTGTACTTCTTTTCATTGATGTCTGTGTGGCAAAACGAACGAATGGTTGGGAACTTGATTGGAAGGAGTTCGTGACAAAATGATTCGGAGTGTTAGCACAGCACAGCACATATGATACATAGCATTGTGAAGTTATGGTACTGGGGCATGGCGATGTAAAGACTGAATAGACACAGTTCTGCTTTGGCAAGTTGGGTTATTATTGCTTTCGATCCCGAACTTTGTTGAGAATATCCCCGGAACCCAGTAGTCATACCCCTACCAATGAAGTGGTAGTAGTCATTTCTATTCTGTTACAAGAGTGTATACAAGCACTGAATCCAGTCAAACCAACAGAACGCGACGTTATTCTAGAACACGCCGCTCTCACCCGCGCCTCGATAGATGTCGTGAGTTGTTGACTGATGAATTAGCTTTCTGGCTGGTTAGCCGTTACCCGAATACAATCTCCGCCCATGGAATACAGTATAGTATGCCCCTTGATTCTAGGTCCTTTGTTTATTTAGTAGGATGACATCGTTACCAAGCCGATACAAGAGGTTAGTAAGTTGTGACATTGTTCAGGCCCGTTTGAGACCCTGGAGATAATTGCGACTCGTCATGGAGACCTTTGTTACAATGTAATCCTTATAGTCCAACGGCAGACAAAGACGTTATATGCTTAGTATAATAACCATTATTAAGAAGACAATAAACAATGTTGTTTGACTCTGCTTCAAGGGCGTCACTTCGAGACGACAATTGTATAAATTTGCTCCGGGGACCACCCCAACAGTCTGGGGTGGGTTCTGGTTCTACAGGTGATACCGCAACCTTCACTGTTCCAAGCTAGGAGCTCCAGCACATCGACCTATGTTAACTGGATAGGTAGATACCGCTGTTGTTTTAGACGTGTTCACAGGTAAGGTTGCCGTCACATTTTAGCCACGTTCCCAGCGACGCAAGCGAAAATGTCCCAGCTTAGCCCGAAGTCTCCGTGCCTATGCAGCCCAGGTATGTCACCTCTTTCCAAGGTAGGCCCCAAGCCAACCCGGTCCGGGAGGTGCAGTGTCTGCAAGACATCACGGCATCGCGAAGGTCAAGTCTTCCTCACCGAACTCCCTAATGAACTTGAGCGCGTCTCTTTACGGAGTCGCCGTTGCGCCCATATTAGGGGTTACAACGACGACAACATATCCTCTCGTCTTGCGGTCGTCCGGATCGTAGCTCAGATGACTAATGGCTTGACGCATGAGGAAGAGGCTAATCTGGCGGAGAGAGTGTACACGCAGTTGAAGCTGGAGAAGAGCCCCTTGGTGGACCCCAGACTGGCAGAGTGCGAGCTTTCGGCGACTATGTTTGACCAGCTTCATGCTGCCATGAATGCTCAGCTGGGGCCGTCGTATAAGTACTATATCACTGATGAAGTCAAGAGCTGGGTCTAAGCTATTTATATCGTTTAGAGGGTTTCTTTTGTCCGCCGCTCTTTGCGGGTGAACTATTCTGGTATAGCCGCTCAAGAATTGGAGGAATATAGTAGAATAGGTAGGTACATAATACGGGATTAATATCAATGATATTGCTGAAACCATTGTTATAGCATTGTCGTATCTACGAGTAACCATGATATGTCACTTCCCCCGGTGCTTTCGTTTCCTCTGGTCCTGCAGTGTAACTCAGGTGTCGTAACTTCTGCATATTAATAAGCTTCAAATGACCCAGCCAAGTCTGAATAGAAACAAGTAATGGTGATGCTAGGGTATTCGGGAAGAAAACAGAGGAAAGGGTTTTATCAAGGGGTTACGTTAAGATCCCCTGGGCGCCGAGTTAGAGTTTATGCTTAGTAGTACCATATTACCCCTAAAGCTTCACGTGGAATAGGGGAAGGCCACACGTGACCTATTAGAGTACGATCTTGGTGATAATTCTCTCTAATTTGGCATATTCGAGATTTTCACGTTCCCTTGTCACTCGGATGGTTGGTAAATCTTAGGGCTGCCTGGCCGGCCGTCGCATGAAACTTTCAACGCGCCTCCCCTCGTCCATGAGAATAGTCTCTACAAGCTCAAACCCGTGCTTCGCGTAAAGGGGGGCACCAGCTGGACTTGCGGCCAGGTACGACTCCACCCCAGCATCATCAACTTTAGCAAGACCCCATTGCAGAAGTTGCTTCCCTATACCTCTCCCCTGGTATTCTCTTCGAACACCTAACATATCTAAACACCAATGCGGGCGAGTTTCCATGATCTCCTCGTGCTTCCTCTCTATCGTCCCGAGGAACTCGTTAACGAATGTTAGGTCCGCGTCTTTGGGCCAGGCGGGAGGTGGCGGAAGACGACGAAGAGGAGGTGAGGAAATGAACTTTTCAATCCACTTCCCAAATGCGATGAGCCTTTCCGGATGCGGTGAGGTTGCACTGGTAACGACCACGTAGTGGATGTCTGGATTCTGCAGGTCTAGTGTGAGTGTTTCCCGCCAGTACTCCCGGGCCGGCCCCGAGCCGGAGTTGAGGACTCGGTGAGTGAACGGGTGGTCTCGGAATGCATCGAAGAAGACTTCTATGATATCCGGAATGTCTGAAGGAGTTGCTTTTCGTAGTTCGAAAGACATCTTAATGCAGGATAATTCCACTCTTCTAGATATGATGATCTGATGCGAGATTTGACAAACTTGCTGTACTAATGTGGAGATATAGTCAGCACGACTAGGCGCTTGGGAAAACCGACGGTCCTCACAGCTACAGCTATAAGTGCGGAGGTTGGAGAATCCGAAATGCGTGCATAATCATAAATGTTGCAATAGTAAACCCCAAAGAGAACTTGTATGGACTCGGTATATCGGTATTTATGACGTGTTACTCCGCCACGTGGATTGAAACGACTTCTCATCGGCGGTATAGTCACACCTAGTCCGAACCACTAAGACGTAACTGGCTACCTGAAGCATGGGTTTTTCGTATTTGAGTCAAGCATTCTACAGTACGTATGAAAGCGTTGTCATTGTAGCTCTTGGAGGTATACTGGCAATATTGGGTAGATATCTAGGCCGTACAGTCTTTGAGTGTATGGCTTGTTGTATTTAGATTCAATACTAAGGTAGAGAAACAAAGGCCCACAAATCCCGCAGAGAGCGGATGTTGATAGTCCCCGCAGCATCATAGACGCCTATTGTTTGGCTGTACGTCGTCTGGCTTAGCTAAATATTCAAGCGTGAGGAATGCCGTACAATAGAAACTCGTATTCACGTTGCTGAGTAGCATGGGTATTTATCGTGTATATGATACTCAAAGAAGCCGAAAGGAATCATATCGGTGTTCATAAGAGCCTATCTTACCTTTGGGGCTAGAACCAGCTCCAATTTGAATCTTATATGCTATCACCGAAGAGAGTAATTTGGTCAGTGATCTTGAGGGGTCCTGGTAATAGTCTCCAATTTAACGTTAGTCTGCTGGCTCCCCCAGACTGCTGCCGAGGGGAGAATACCCGGGCAGCCGGCTAGCCAGCCCCCCTAAGCGTATGCATGATATAGTGCTTGCAATATACTACACATGTCCTCGATGTATTATACCGGTAATCTGGTAGGGGATAAATAACGGTGCCATCTGTGATTGGGGAACCCGCGCTGCTTAAACGTGCCACCGCTTAAATTGGCGAGTGGCGATGGACGGAGAATGTAACTGTATCTCTGGGGTTTTCTTGTGTGGTCACGCAAATAATACCCAAAATCTGGGGTAGTATGGCGGAGCAATAAAAGCCAATTGCTGAGGCAATCACCCTTTAAATGGGCAATGAATCCCCATGTTAATTCCGGAGGGACTGTCTGTCATAACCGAGTAACACCCATCACCACGTAGGCCAAGTAACGATGACTTGGCTTTGGCTCCTCTTAGGTGCGACCCTTTCGACACTTGTCGGCGCTGCCGAGTCGTTCGAGCCGTATCTTGTTGATCGGACATGGAACGGCACCAAGTATGGCTGCAAATGCTATATAGACGACAATTGTTGGCCTAGTAAACACTCCTGGGGGAGGATAAATGGGACGATGGATGGAAACCTTCGGGTGCACATCCCGCCCGGCGCGGCTTGCCATACTGTACGTAGACATGAAACTAAGCTCGGTTGACAGGTAGTTATGTGCCATGACGAGCTATTGCTGATATGGGCCATCCTAGAAACTTGACAGCCCCCTTGGTTCAATCTCAACTTACGATGCTGCTGCTTGCGACGAGGCCAGGGCCATGTGGTCTAATGAATCATGGACGTGAGTTACGCCGGACTGCGGTCTGAAGCGATGTGCTAATGCGGCGTAGAGTCGACAAACCTGGAGCAGCGTTGTGGACTTATTTCACGAATGATACTTGCATCCCGACGACGAACCCGGATGAGCCTTGTACGCTTGGGTACTATGGCGTGTATGTGGTTGAGGCTAAGACTAAAAACCACGTTGAACGCGGTATAGCTTTCGCTAGGGACAACAGCCTGCGTCTGATTATCCGAAACACTGGACATGACTTCATCGGCCGCAGTACCGGATGGGGGTCCCTGATCATCAATATGCATGCCTTCCAAGATGTTGCGTTCACCACTAGGTATAGTGGCCCTGGTGGCTATAAGGGAAGCGCTGTTACGATCGGCGCGGGAATCCAAGCCCGACAGCTGCTCACGCTGGCGAACGCTCAGAACCCCCCGGTGACCGTGGTAACCGGAGAATGTCCGGTGAGTAGACGGCGTGAAATGGGTGCAATACGAGTGCTAATATGACGATAGACTGTTGGTGTGGCAGGTGGACTCGTGCAAGGCGGCGGCCATGGTCCACTTACACCACTTTACGGACTCCTCGCCGATACCGCATTGTCTTTCGAGGTGGTTACAGCAGATGGTCAATTCCGCACCGCCAATTCGGAAGAGAATTCCGACCTCTTCTGGGCATTGAAAGGAGGTGGGCCGTCGACATATGGCGTCGTACTCTCTGCAACCCTCAAGACATTCCCGGAGCAAAAGTCGGCTGGTGTCATCCTCAACATCAACTCGACGCACACCAACGACACAGAGGTGTTTTGGGAAGGCGTCAAGACGTTCCACAAGTATTCGAATAGGTACGTTTCGGCCGGCCTCTACGCTTATTTCGAACTCATGGCACTACGCCTACACGTACAACCTATTGTCGGCGTTGGCAAGACTTCCAAGGAAATGCAAGCCCTCGTCCAGCCGATGTTCGACGAGCTCAAGGCCAAAGGCATTCCCTACAGCACTGTTAGCAAGGAATTCGATACGCTGTTCGACCTGTATATCGACTTGTTCGAAGAGGAAACAGCTGGCACTTCAGCGCTCACGGGCGGATGGATGTTCACCCATGAAGATGTCGAGGACAATAACGATGGTATTATCGAAGCTTTCAAGACGGTGGTGTCACCCCGTGAGGACCTACAGAACCAAGGGTTCCTAATTGGCCATCTCTGGGATGCTGGGTTGAACACCAAATCGAATAGCGCAACCAATCCGAGATTCAGAAAGTCTACGGACTTCGCCATCGTGGCGCTCCCGGTCCCGATTGGCGCAACTTGGGCTCAGAAGGAGGATCTTCAAAACGTGCTCACGAATATTCAAGACGCTGCGATGAAGAAAGCCGGACCGAAGGGATGTGCTTATATCAATGAGGTAAGTTTCCTATTTTGACAGACGAGAGTAGATTCAGTCTATGATACTAATGCCTCATATAGGGTGATCCGTATCAGCCCAACTGGCAAGAGCATTTCTGGGGATCGGAATACAAGAAACTGCTCGAAATTCGCAAGAAGTATGACCCTAACGGAGTTTTCTACGCCGTCGCGACGCCGGGCACTGAGGATTGGGAAGTGATCGAGTATGGCACCAGGCTCTGCCGCAGAAAAGATGAAGAATAGGTCGTTGCCAAGGTATCGGTCTACTGCCCTTGACGGTGGGTTGAGTATGAACGGATAGAGTAGAACAAGAGCTGTAAAAAGAACTACTCGCGTAACTAGACTTTGCACCAATATATTTCAAGTCTACCATAGCTAACCAAGCTTGATCTGAACAAAGCAACTCTCGTGGGTCTCGATTCTTACGTCCAACCCTGCAATCGAGACCTGCTCAACTCAGTGCTGTCGTATGGGAAAGGATATCCAGCCATGATTTGCCTGAGAATGAAGACGAGGGTAGTGAGGCGTATTGCATACTCGCAGTCACTGCAATTTTGATCCATCGCGTCGTTGAGAGATTCAAGCTTGACACGTAATATAGATTCCCTTATCCAGATGGAGGGTTTTGGAACAGCCTATAGCAAGTATAGAATTTGATGCCTACATAGTAGTAAGGATTAAACGAGCTGTTGATACCTCTTTCTGCATACTACTTAGGTAAAGTCTGAGTTGTGATGGTTGGGTACATAAGCTGGGTTATCGATTAATATATGCAAGTAAAAGTCGCACTTGACGTCAGAATATTCATATCCGCGCTCTCTTACGCTAGGTTATGGAAATATCGAGACAAAAGATGTCGTCTTACCTAAGATTTACCCAAGCTTCTCAATTTCAACATTGAATACTTTACCGTTGCTATTGCACCCCGCCAACCGTTCCCCGAACCCGGATACAAAACGACGGGACGCGATCAATCAACGCCAGATATCCCACGGCTCGCATAACGTGTCCGATTGGTTCGGTAACCCAAGTATAGTGATAAATAGCAGGATTACCGGAAGTCACAAAGCTTGTCACGGGCGCGACCATCTCGGTCCTCAAGGCAAGGAAGATCGAGTAAGACCATGCACGAGCCAAGTTGAACGATCCTCCAACGTCGCGTCGAGACCACGACGAACCTCCGCGATACATTATATTTCCTATCTACCTATGGAATAGTTGGAATCGTAGTGGTTGCCTAGTCTCGTGGACTTCCACTCTCTTAAGTACATCATGGCGGACCTTGAAGCGTCGACGCCTAGCCTAGGCGCGGCTAGCGAGCTTCGAAATGAGGTCAAGAAGCCTAAGAAGAAAAAGGTGCTTCTTATGGGCAAAAGCGGTTCAGGCAAGTCGAGTATGAGGAGCATAATATTTAGCAACTATATTGCGAGGGATACCCGACGTCTGTGAGTCGTAATTCCTAGCCTTACTTATACCCGAATATGAGGAATGGCAGAGGGCTGATTTATCTGACAGTGGTGCGACCATTGATGTCGACCTTTCACATGTCAAATTCCTGGGAAATTTGACCTTGAATCTCTGGGATTGCGGCGGACAAGAAGCTTTCATGGAGAACTATCTCTCCCAACAGCGCGTCCATGTCTTCTCCAATGTCGGTGTTTTGATATACGTCTTCGACATAGAATCCCGAGACGTCGACCGCGACATGGCTACCTATGTCTCCATCATATCGGCTTTGACCCAGTTCTCACCTACTGCCAAGGTCTACGTGCTGATCCACAAGATGGACCTAATTACTCCGCACGCTCGCGAGGTCGTCTTCGTTGAGCGCGTGCGACTCGTGAGACAGAAGACGTCTGAATTCATCCTGGGTGCTGGTTTTGGTGGCGAGTTAGACCTCATACCCTTTGCTACTTCGATATGGGACCAGTCGCTATACAAGGCATGGGCGAGCATCATCCACGACCTTGTGCCGAATCTGTCCGTTATCGAATCGCAGCTAGGGTCTCTTGGCATACTAATCGAAGCCGAGGAGCTACTCCTGTTCGAGCGGACCAGTTTCCTAGTCGTGTCGAACTGGACATCAGAAGAGGGCCAGAAGAACCCGACGGGAGACCGACAAGAGCGCATCTCCAATATCCTCAAGCACTTCAAGCAGAGCATCAGCCGATTTACCGGCACTCCCCGCAACGCGGAGCAGTTTACCCTCATGGTAAGTGGATCGCATGCCAAGTCATGCACGTCGCCAACACGTCCAGGTTGTAGTGTGGTGTTCGAGAAGCTTTTCAGTTGCTACATAGCTTCCCCACCCGAAGCTACTATTGCTACTACTGCATCCGGCGTGGGGTTGGGTATAAGTCACATATTATTATGGTTGCTAACTGATTTGCGTCAATGATAGGAACACAAGGCCGGTGCTAGATTCTCCATGTTCGCTTGCAAATTCACCACCAATACTTATCTCATGGTCATTCTTCCGCCCGGCGAGGCAAGGTTTAATTCCGCCAAGTTGAACTGCCAGATTGCTAGGGAGAGCTTCAAGTTTCTTGACGGGCCAGTTACCGTCGCGGGACCGGGACAGAGTTACAGCTCGTGACCTATATAACCCGTAAACGGGGGCCCTTTTCTAGATCCTGCTCGATGCCGAATACCCGCTGCATTGACTTTCATCTGAGATTTATCTATTTCGCGATACCCAACGGAATATTCCCCATCGGTCATCTCACAACGCGCTACGAGCCGCGTCATCATCTAACCTAACGAAGAGCCTCGCGGTTGATGTTGATTTCGACCAAGATATAGAATCCTTTCTTTTCATGCTATTCAGCGGAGCGAGAAAGGTTGGCGTCTATACCCCATGTTACACCTCGCAAGCTTCGTAGGTTTCTGCGAAACCATGACCAGATTCGGGATATGAGGCTTTAGCTGGTGTCACCATTAGTATAAGGCGTTATAGACGACTATAGTTCGTGGGCAGAGTGACAGTGGCCTCGTGCCATTGCGTCGAGACACGTTTGTTTGTTGCGCCGCTTTCATTGGTCTCGAGGTCCGCACCGGGGACGTGGTGGTGTTCAAGTTCCCGTTATGTCCTGGTCCCTGAAGATCGGCACACCTCCTGGATTAGGAAGGTTGGTCGCGACAAGCTAACTGGCCAATTACGAGCGCTTACTACGTGGTATGCTATGCACGACTTGATGAATAGGGAGCTTGATATAGCTTGATACCTAGGTACGGATGTTTAGCTGGATTTCGATGAAGAGATGAATATCAACCCGTGTGATATGATATAGCAGTTATTCTCATGAATGCGTTTTGAACGTATTTTTAGAATGCTGGCATAGTTGAGATATGAAGTACTACACCGCAAACCAGCTATGTGCTTGTAAGATTCAAGTGAAGACGCACATGCTCATCCCCATTATCTTTCTCTAGCTGCTGCTGATCGTCGCCCCGTCCCGATCTCAGCACGGCTTCGATCCCACCCACCGGCTTGTTTAATCCGGCAGGTCCGGCTCAGCTTCGCACCATGTAACGCAAGCCGCGAGATAAGTACGATTGATTGACCTGCATACATACAGGTACCTAGTAGTGCCCTCGACGCTCTTTCGGGGTAGCATGCCCCGCCGCCGCTCGTCATCTCGTCGCGATCCTATGAACGTTCGCTTTTGTGAGACCTTCTCCGATGGCTGCAACTATTGGTCTGAATGCGGTCACCGATTGGGAAGTTGGCGCTTCTGGGTGAGGATATATAGGATGGTGATAGCCGAAGGGGGAAGAGGTCGTCTGGCGCTTGATTCTTACAGCAAGCTTAAAGGGCGGACTGCCGTGCAAGACCTTAGATAGCATTGTCCAGGTATTACCACTCATCCCACTTGGGTGTTCAATCGCTTGTTGCCCCTCCTTCTAATAGCCTAACTCTTCTAACAGTTGCTAGATCCACTAGCCTCAATACCGTCATCATGAAGTTCTCGCACGCTCTCGGCGGTCTCCTCTCCGCGACCGTGGTCCTCGCTGCGCCGGCGCCGGTTCCGGTTGCCGAGCCCATGCCGATGCCTACTCCTGTCCGTAATTTCTTCCTACACGAAAATATTTAACTAAACAGAAACAGCCCGGGATCCCCTCCGCCTCCTCCGCAAAGTCACAGCTCGCCGCCCTGACCGTCGCCGCGTCCTCCGACACCGGCACCTACGACCGGGACCTGTTCCCGACGTGGGACACCATCTCGGGGACCTGCAACACGCGAGAGTACGTGCTGAAGCGCGACGGCACGAGCGTGACGGTCGACTCGGCTTGCTACCCGACGGGTGGTTCTTGGACGAGCCCGTATGATGGCGCCAAGTGGACCAGTCCGTCGGATGTGGATATCGATCATATGGTGCCGTTGAAGAATGCTTGGATCGTGAGTTCCCCCTTTGCCCTCCTCTCCCTTCCCTTATTTTATAGGGGTCTGTTCTTGCAGTGCTGTTCTTGCTAACGATCTTGTAAATGTAGTCCGGCGCGAGCAAATGGACCACCGCGAAACGCGAACAATTCGCCAACGACGTGACCCGACCCCAGCTCTGGGCCGTGACTGACAACGTCAACTCGAGTAAAGGGGATAAGTCGCCCGACGCGTGGAAGCCGCCGCTGACGAGCTTCTACTGCACGTACGCGCGGGCTTACGTGGGTGTGAAGAGCTATTGGGCACTATCTATTACGTCGGCCGAGAAGTCGGCGCTTAGTGATATGTTGGCTACTTGTTAGATAGACCAGAGTAGACCTAATGCTTGTCTTTCTGATATATATAGGGTAGTGCTGGATGACAGAGAGAAATGGGCACTTACCCACCCCCAGGTACCTACGCGGGTAATCTTATATCCTACAATTTAGTCTTGTTTCCGTATAACAAAGTCACAGGATCCGGTATCACAGGCATTACGTCCAAGACACGGGACCTTTGATTTAGTGTCGTCAATTCCTCAAATTATCGTAATAAGATACGCAATTCTTTAGTGTCTATGCATACCGACGTTAGACACCCCAGCTAGGCAAGCCGTCTAGCAACCAGTTTTATTGTATAACGAACGCCTAGCCCTCCAGGAATCTTGTGTCATTGCTCATGTACTCCTCTTCACCATCGCAGTGCCGCCCTTCTTGAACTCGGCCATCTCGCCAAGTACCAAAGACTTGTCGGTGTGATCCTTGTTGGGGAAGGTAGTGGCCAACACCCATCCACCGGCGCGAAGTTCCGGCGAAGCTCGGGTGATGAAGTCGTAGACGTCGTTGACTGTCTGCGTCGTGTTGAATCGAGCCGGCAATCGTGTACCGTCGGGCATCTGGATGCGGATCATAATTGTAGGCCGAGACTCGTCTACCGATGCGCTAGGAGGTGCCGCTGAGGAGGATGAGGCGGTAGCCGCCGTGCTCGAAGTTGATACGGCAGGTAGCGATGCAGTAGTAGCAGACTCTCCCGGCACTGGACTTCCCAATCGACGACCCTCACCACCGAATGGCTTGTAGACCTTGGGGAGCTGTCGGTAGTTCTCCTCATGCTGCTGAAGCTTGACGTTTAGAGGTTCGTCGTATCGGACATTCATCAAGTGAATAGGAGCACGGCCCTGTTGGATCATGCGTAAGGCATCGGCGTTGGCGGGGTCGTCAAATCGACGTAGCTCTCCATCGTCAACGCTAAATCCATCGCGCCAGAGATGCAGTACTCGCTCCTGAACCTCGCCGCCCTGCGGACGCGTACGAGCACTAGGAGCGGCGGGTCCGGAGGGGTCAGGAATGGTACGGCTGGGAGTACCTTCACCACCGAGGGTCTGTCCGGAGCCACGGAAGGCGGTAGAGCTAGAGGGGCCGGCGGGGGACGAAGCCTCGGGTCGTTGCGCATTACTATTGCATCTAAGGTTAGTTCTTCACAAGCCCAAATATAACAATAGTACCCAGTCTTACCTCTTAGCCTTGGCAAGAAGATCGTTGATCATGCGTCGAGGGTCGGAACGTTGGTTCGGGTCTTGCACGGCGAGACCGCTCTTCTCACCTCCAGCATAAGTGTCTCTGTGCAAGTCATCGCCGTCGTTCTCGTCGTTATCATCATCGTGATCGTGCGCATGGCCACCAGTTATAGAGCTTAGGGTAGCAAGTCCCTTCTTCTTAGGCGGTCGCTTGGATGAACTAGAACTAGAAGTGGTGGGAATAGCCTGAGGGGCAGGACGACCATCGAGGGTTCGTGGGCCTGTCCAAACGGACTCAACATCGACGCCATCGCTCGTCATTGTAGCGCCCTCCGAAAGACGACTTTCCGCCTCTTCCGCGTCGGCGAAGTAGGCCTCGGTAGCGGCGGGGAGATCCCAGTTGCTCCCGGAAAGGTATCGAGTAGCCTGAATGAAACGGATCTTATGTTAGTTTTTAAGATGGAATAGATATACGTAGCTGATATTAGTTGAAGGGACGAGTGTTTACGTACCTGTTCCGTCGTAGCCCCAGTCAGATTCATGAGCTCACCGATTAGGGCATCATGGTTGGTCTCATCGCTGCTCGCCATTGTGTTGTGGCCGATGGGTTCTCGATCGATGAGGATGAGAGTTTGATTGGAAGGGTGGGATGTGGGAAGGATGGTGAAATCGACGGCACTATTCGTAAAGGTTGTTGTTTAGTCGAGTCACGCGAATCGACGAAATGTTGTTTTATCTAGGTGTGTTTTAAAAGGAAGAAAGCCCCACCAAATTGTTTTCGTTGATCGATATGAATATCACTGGAAGGTGCAGCGCGAGGCAAGGCTCTTTCTTAGGCAGCTTCAGCGACGACGTCAAGCTCTCCACAGTAGCCTAATTGAGTTGATTATTGAGATAGTGGGGGAGCACCTTCACCCCTCCAAAAGAATGACGAGCAGCTTCCCCTAGTTGACCTGAGTATGGGTTATTTGACGTAACACGGTACCTAGTAATTAGCATGTACTACTGTACCTAGGTACATAGCCTCTTTTGCCCAGTGAAGAGTCGGAGCTAGCTTCTTACCCAAATAGGCTTAGAGCTATTATGCTACTGTACAATTAACCCACCTAGAACTTGAGTCAACTTACCTTACATTTGACTTACATTAACCCCGATTCTCAAATCAATGTTGAGTCTTCTCAACCATTTCAACCCCGAAGCACCAAGAGCATATCGGCTGCTATTATTCACGCTATTGCGCTCGAGTTCAAAGGGTTGTCGCGGATGATTGTTTACGGACTACTTCTAATTTCTTCTCCGTAACCCCCCCTTCACCAGTTCCGCCATGTCCTCCGAAGAACCGAACCCTCTCGCCGAGTCTGGCATCACGATGCATTCCGACAGCGAACAATATGAGGCCGGCGAGGACATATCTACGTCACCTCCCTCATCGTCTTCCCCGCCTATCATACTATACAAGCCACCAACCGCCTGGTCCCTACTCCGAGGGGCCGCTATTAACTTGCTGCTCCCATTTATCAACGGTATGATGTTGGGATTCGGCGAGCTGTTCGCGCACGAGGCCGCTTTCAGGTTAGGATGGGGAGGCACAAGAGTAAGCGGAACTACGTAATATACTTATATACCGATACTTACTGTACGGCATAGGTCTTCCCTCTATCCCGAAGAAGAGCACATACCATCGGCCCAGGCATAGAGATTCGTGATCGGCCGAAGTCACGGCCGGACTTACAAGATCTTACAAGCATGGAGTGATATTTTCGGGGCGGTTTCAGTGGTTGTAAATCTACGAAAGGGTCAAAATCTTGAATCATACAACACGGACTTTCGTGCTCCAATGTTTGATAATGGAAAACATATTTCACTAGACCGATGGGAGAGATGGAGAAGGGAAAGTCTAGGAAGGAGTTGGCTCTAGGTTACGGTCTGTGTATAAACCCTCTCTGGTAAAGCGACAGCACGATCCCATGAGACTTTAGATATGGAACGGCAATGTAAAATGCAAATTCTATCTGAATATCCAAACTAGGTAAGCTTCAGGAACGGATTCGATGCTGGTCTTCTTGAAGGGTAGTTTTTAGAGAGTCATAAAACTAGTTGGGTGACCGGGTCGGGTTAACAAATGCTATTGATACATTCACATAGGCAAGACTATGGAGTCTTGATTCGACTCTGATATCTTTCTTAATTGCTCAACGACAGACCGAGCCGAAAGAATACGTAGTACATAAGTAACATTGAATTCGGGGAGTTTAAATAACGGGTCGGTGAATGCGCACCCAACACCGACCGACCAATCCCATCGGGCACCTGGCATTGATCCACATGTGTCGTACTATGTATCGATACATACATATCGATAAGCGAGGTGTACCCAAGTACCGAGTCGAGCAATAAAAACTTCCACGGCGCAAAATCACGTCGAACACTTGATTCCCTCTACGGTGCCCAGATATCGCCATGCTACCGAGTAGGGGACTCTCAATATCGAACCCAGCCTCCGTGCTGCGGAATATACGGTCTCCTCAGATACAGGTATACCAAGCTTCCAATAGGCAAATATCCGCCACTTGAATGCTGACATCTTGCCCGGTCTCAATGTAGCCTACCCGATCTTCGTATGTATCGCTACGGCACTTCTCGCAAGTGCAGGCCCGGTCTACACCATTGAGTCGAGTCCGGGGCATATCTTCAACACCAATATCTGTAATTGGTTCCCGCACTACTCTTGCGGCTACGGCATCTGGGGTATTCGCCCAACGTTCCGGAGCGTCACGCAACTTATCGCTATGGCCCTTCTCTTCTTCTAAACCGCAACTTCCGGCCGAGACACAGTCTACGATACCTACAACGCCCTCAGCACCGCCGGCGCCAGTCGAGCATGTTGAACGCCCTGTGGAAGAATCCTTTACCAGCACTTCCTCGGCCACGGTACCGCCGAATCCGGAACATGCCGTCGATTTCGGCTCGGCGCGACCGCCGATAGACTCGTTCAACGAGATGGACTTGACCTCCGTCCTCGACATACCCGAGCAGATAGGATATCTCAAAAGCCTCGGCCTGGACTTCGGATGGGGCCCGACGAGCTGCTGCGAATGGGTCGTCGAACACCTGTACATATACTCGGGTATGCCCTGGTGGGCTACGCTCGCTACCATGGCCCTCGCATGGCGTGCTATCCTCTTCATACCTACCTTACAGTCTAGCAAGCACGCTGCCATACTACAACAGGTCACTAAGGACCCCGAATTCGTCAGGGCGAAGGCCGAGTTCGACGCGGCTACTTGGAGAACTCAAGACCGCGCCGCGCAAATACAGGCTCGTGCCAAGATGGCCCTGATCAAGAAGCAGTCTGGCGCTAGCACCCTTCGATCCCTGGCTGGCCTTTGGACTATTCCCTTCAGTTATGGCATGTTTCGATTATTCCGGGCCATGGCCGCTATACCTGTCCCCAGCCTCGAGACGGGGGGTTTGGCCTGGTTCACCGACTTGACTGTTCATGACCCCTACTTCATTCTCCCCATGGGCTCTGTTGCCCTCGCGGTTGCCATGTTTAGGGTAAGCAACCTCATCACTTTGGGGGCTGGAATTCATTATCTAATATATATATGACTAGCAAACCCAAGCTGCGAACATGACCAACTCAAAGGACGCCATCACGAAAAATATTTCCCAGGGAATGAAATACATCCTCCCCCCCATGCTATTCCTCTGTACCGCCTGGCTACCGGCTGGTATACAGTGGTTCTTCCTCGTGCTCTCCGCCGGTTCCGTCGTCCAGACAACAGCGACTCTGAACCCGGGTATCCGTCGCTGGGCCGGGCTCCCTCCCCTTCCATCTGCGAACTCTGGTCCCGCCGCTCATATGACCACCCCGACATGGCAAGCACCAACATCGTCCAACCAGAGATCTGCCAGTAGCAGTACGAGCAGTACGAGCAATACAAGCAGTAGCGATGGCAGTGGCACTAAGAGCGTGAAAGACTCGGCCAAGAGTATGTTCGGCGTCGACAAGCAGAAGGAAGAGTGGAAGAAGGCCCAGGCGTACGAGGAACGCAGGGCGGCCGAAGAGAAGGAGAAGGCGTATCGAAGGATGGAGGACCTGCGCCGGAAACGCGCCGAGAAGGGGAGGTCATGAAAGTACCTGCCGACATAGGTATGCTCGCTACGTCAATGAGTGTACGATGCGGGGACGAGGATTGTACTATAACGTGGCATAGACGGAGTATTCCCCCCTCTCTCATATGATAGGGGGATCTAGCTTCGATGAGGAATACCCGCAACTGTACCTAACTACATTGTAATATGTATATACACGATATACGCGATATCCAATCCAAGCTCCCACAAAAGCAGTTAAAGAATTCTCGTCTATTTTCTTTTCTCATAATTAGTACATGTACGACCTGTCTACTTCACATCAATGGGCCCATCAATTGCAATCTCGAAAATGGCTCAATCGGGTGATTAATTAGGCTGGCTCTTTGGCAATAACTATCCTAATCGATTAAGTCTCGATCTGATTGATTCCTAATGATCATATCCCCGTACGCAAGAGAAGCAACGTTTTGCAAATTGCATAGAGAATAATCGGCAACGGTAGCAACGTCGTCATCAATGCCGTGTTTGTGCCGCGTCCATGAAACAAACGAAACGGGCCTAATACATAGTATGCTCGTTTCCCCTGGCCCTGTTTTATCCTGACCGATAACTAAATTCAGGATTCGGATGTAGGTAGGTAGCCTTGATAACTGTTTCTTTCCCGCCGGTTTGGTTTGGTTTGGTTTTTACAATGTCCGCACTCTTTCCGTCTTTCGTTCTTTCTCTCTTTCTTGGAAGTTAATAAAGGGGAGGGGAACCATATCAATCCCCAAATTCTAGGTAACTACATGCGATATAGTGGCTTGTTTATTGCTGCTGAATGTTTGTTCGCACCAAAATGGAAGAAGAGCGCGCTGAGAAGAGTAACGCAAGACGACGTGACACGAAGGAGGATAGGGTCCGACGTCTAAAATACAGTCCCGTCCGAGTCTATCAGGATCGGCGGTTCTTTCGTATTCGGTCGGCTGACCTCTGCGATCTCACGACCTCCCTAAAGAGTTTGCGTTAGTTCTCATCCCTGGACGACCTTTTTCGATACCCTTTCGATTTTATAGGGGTTTGTTGCATCGACTCACCTTCCAACTTCCCGCCTCAAGCAACTGCGCCAACGTCAACTCGCCGCCATTCAACTCCTTCCGGAGCGCCTTGTTGACCTCCACCAGCAGCTTGTCTAGGAATCCCACCGTGACGCCGCGCCACTCTACGATCACGTCGTCGCTCGGCTCGAACATGGGCGCTACCTCCACGCCCTTGGTGCCCGTCCGGATGCAGTGCTCGTTGTAGTTCTGCAGCCCGCGCTCCAGGTCGTTCGGTTTGAGGGTTAGGACCCCCAGGTCGATGAATAAGCCTCCATTTCGATACTCCGGTAGTCCTGTCAGGAGCTCCGTGCCGGCGAATTGGATCTTGAGCAGGTTTTGCATCGGCTGCATGAGTGAATATGTGAGCCACTGCGTCAGCTTGTGGAAAGGGAGGATGGATTCCCAGGGCGCGGCGGTAGGTCCGGGTTGGGAGTTGGGGAAAGGAGAGAGGCCTGGGGAGCTGGGTGATGGCGTGTGCTGTGGCATCGAGGAGCATGGCCACGCGTCACCCAGAGATACTCCGTCGATGGCTGTTCGTGACGGAGGCCAGATAGGAGCCAGTCCAGACATAAGCACATTCCAGAGAACGGGGAGAATCACGATAGGGGTTGAAGAAGCTTGCGTTGTCGGGTGCGCGAGGAGGTAGTCTGCGCGTTTGCACGAAGTCAGCCATAAGCACGGTTCCCATATATCAAAAGGGGAACAAATTCCATGAGAGGAGCCACATACCAATCATGTTACCTGGCCGTCCATCGGTACCAAAGAAATCTGTCTTATCCGCCAGCGCATTGCTCAGTCGGATCAGGAGCTGTGCTCTGCCTTCGATACCGGCGACCTCGTTGCCAGGTCGCGACTGCATGCCCTTGGCCAGTTGCTCGACGGTCAGATTCCGAAGACCGTCCTTGTCCACCTGGAACTTGTTGCTCGGGTTTCCGGAGAATACTCCCTATCCAAAACCAGTCAGCATTAATCCCCTTCCAACTTTATTCTTCTGGTTTAGAGATGCAGTCCTCCAACTTCGGCCCTAGGGGATCCCATTTCTAAACGGATGCACACGTACAGCCTTAAACATTTCCAAGCTCGCAATAGCTAGGCCTTCGGATCTCCTGTACACACGGCCATTCTCTGCGCTTTTGAAGCTCCAGCTCGTGCCGGCGCCGGCGTCCAGCAGCACGCTGACGAGGAACAGGTCGATCAGGCGACGGCATTTTTCCGTGGTATCGACGGTGTCGGGGAACGTGGCTAGCAGGTTCGCGATGCGATCCCGACCGCCGACGCAGAAGTGCTGGTACCGGCCGTGCGGCGGGATCGACGAAAATGGAGGGTCGAAGTCTCGCTGTTGTCCCTGGTTAGTCAACATGCACCATACAAGACCGGATGTGCTAGTGTTGGTTTCTTTTTATCTTCTGAATTTTTGTCTTCCAAAATAAGGGAGGAAGGAATAAAATAATTTCGGACCTTGATAATACCGCACACGAAAGTAACGACATCGGGAAACCTGGCCATATCAACATCGAAATGGTGAAGGGCATTGCGCAGAGCCTTATCCGTCACGATCTTGCACCGCTCGCGGACGGAGCCCAAGCTCCTTAGGTAACCGGCGGCATCGAGGGACGGGTCCGGTGGCTTGGGGAGGTTGATTCTAGGCATGGGATGCGGCGTCATGGGCGTCATGGGTGTCATGGGAGTAAGAGGCGTCGGTGGTACGCTGCCGGCCGAGGCTCGATTGTTGTTGTGAATCTGGATTCGCGAATTGAGTGACGAGGTCTTAACGTTGGACCCTTCCGAGTTCAAGCTTGCCGAGTCATTGCCAGCTCCAGCTCCAGCTGAAGCGTTGACTGGCTTGGGCGTTTTGGGTTTTCTGGAGAAGAGACCCATTGTATTGTATGTATGGTGAGTCGTATGTATGTATGTATGCCCAATTGCTTTTTTTTCTTGTCGTTATTCTCCTCTCCTCTTCTTTTTTCGTTATCACACGTCACGAACGACCAATTTTTTCCCTTTTTTCTTACACTTTTATTTTTTTGTCTTAGGTAGGTCGATGTGGTTGGTTGGTTCACTTGGCCAGGTTCGGTATAAGTGCAGGTCAAACGGTCAAACCACTTGCAGATCAAGCAATCAGATCGACCAGGACAGCTAGAGGTAAGCCAAGGTAAGCCACCCAAACCAGTAGAAGAACAGGGAGGGGTAGGTACCCGCACTAAGGTACCGTTAAGGGGGAGGGGCCTTCAATGTTCTTATTCGCTTCGGGCAGGTCTACCCAGTTAGTATTGAGGCCGACTAAGTACAAGGTAGGGAGCTTATCTGGGTAGGACAATCGGACAGCTTCCAGCCAGGTTCAAGTGGAGAAATTAAAATATTTGAATGTGGGGGAGCGAAAGAAAAAAAAATTGAATCGACAAAAGTTCAGGGAGTTCAGGGGGAAGCCTCCTTATTTTAGAATGACGATACTAATGACCGGACGAAATATCCAGACAAGGAAAAGAGGAACTTCAGATAAGATAAAAACTTCAACTCAAAATACCGGAAACTAGAAGACTCAGGAATGTTACGCAGTTCATATATAATATCTCTATGTATGTGAGTATGGGAGTCTGGTAGTAGCTAAAAAGATAGACTGACCGATAGATCAAATAGGTAACGTTTTGTAGCTAGGGGTGGGCAGGAGATCTAGAACGAAGAGGGGGTCAGTACTAACAACTTGATGATTACTGTTAGGCCCTTTTTTCTCCCTTTCCTTTCGTTCTGTTCCCCTTTTATTTCTTTTAATAGTCCGTCAGACATTTTTGGTCTACTAGAAATGGCACGATCACAAATCTTTAATACACAAAAACACGGAAACATAACATTCTCTCCAGGAACACACTACCTGGGAATATATGCGAACAAGCTCTAACAAGCAGTACCTAGAGCTCCCTAGGTGTGTAGTCCTTTTAGAGCGGCTACCTATATTACAGTGCTAGAGTGCTTAAACGTTCTACAGATCGATCCAATAGTGGAGATGTACACTACCAGGATTCATCAGGATCAGCAGGAACCGCCGAACTGGGGACGGGGAAGTACAGGGATTCAAGGTGTGCTAAGGCCAGCAAGGGGCCAAGCTTAACCAGTTTAGACAGCTAGGAACCCCTCTGATTTGTTTCCCGTCCCTCTTGAATCATAACCCGGTACAGTCAGGGGCACGGATCCAACAGAATCTTCATTAATTATTCTGTCTACCAAAACGGCAATTCCTCGTTAGTGTCGACGTCGATTTGATTTTTGTGATCATCTCTCTACTCTTTCCGCTTCGAAGCTTGTAATTTCCAAAGTCCAACTCCTAATACCCTCATACACGTCATATTCCTTCCATTTCGACGCGTTGCAATCGCGTACATTTGAGGTGCGATCCTTCGAGAATGTACAATGGCACGTTCTGTGACCTTGGGTGGTATTTTCAAAGGGACGGGATGTCATGCAGAGATACGACGCTGTTCTTCAGTGAGACGAACCTATCCTTGAAGCGCTTGAGAGGTAATTATATTGCTATCCTGTGGGATATACTGTAAATCATCCTTACGAATCATCGTCATGCAATTGTTGTGAGCCAACTTATTCATCTAAGAGAGCAAGTCGCTTGGCTTGGCAGCTTTTTTTTTCTCTTGAGTGCAACTACACCCTAGACACAAAACTATGGCATGATGCCGAGCATCCAATCGCGTACTTACCTGTGCCGTTCCTCGCTTAGGTACTAGGTAGTCAAGTCTTCCATGGGTATGTGTGTATGATTCGGCGACGTCACTAGTTGTGATACCTACGATATCGCCGGCGAACACCTGGATATGAATCCTTACAATCTCGCATACTACCGCTTACAGAAATTTCCAATCGCGTTCCGTAGCACCGCCGTCTACAAGAAGCTCGACAATCCGCATAAGCGAAATGCATGAACGACTTTTATGAAAGGGGGTAGGCGTCTAGAATCGTACGACAGTTTGGTAGACCCCTAATTACTGCGTGGAATGTGTTCGTGCGACCGCTGTCGCCAGCACGGCAGCCATGGCGCGCGCCGGATCGACCATCCGTCGGCTCCAATACTTAAGTAAGCTCAATGCCCTAAGTTCGGAAGCATGTAATTCGCGGAGAGGGGATAGCACAGCAAGTCTTAGATCCATCCTTCGGGCAATTCAAAGGTAGTAGTTAGATCCAAGCGGGCGGTTCTCTTCCTCGGACAGTTTAGACTAAAGGCTTAGCTTCTAGAGTAGTTCGGCGCGAACGCTTTCCCAACGGCGATAGCTCCGAGGTGTAGGCCATGGCCGCCGAGTAGAATAGTGTCCGTGCAAGGAACAGCCCATTTGGCTGGCTTTAGATCTATGTTTGGTCACGCCCCCGAGGCTGAACCATCCATGTCCATGTTTTGTATCAAAACACGGCAGCTTAGAACCTTTTAGGTACTCCTTGACATCTCGGCTGGACCCATAAAAAGGCATACTCTCCGTTCCTGTCAGATAGACGACGATAACAGTAGTAGCTCTAAGTAAAAGCGAAAGGGTACACCCGAATAGCTTCCTTTTTATTTCCAAGGTGAGCATATCTATGGACTCACGTATATAGCAGTGTAGATGCCTACTTCTACCGGTATTTACTCTCAAGACGCGGCCGACAGTAAAGGTGTGTACCACATAAATACCGACAGATTTAGTTCTAGACTCTGCCAAGTCGAAATGCGTTCATTATCGCTTAGTTCGTCGAATGATTTGATACATAGTAGTAATAGCAGCAACTGGAGAATATAATAGTACGGCTTAGCCTAGATGTCTAAAAAGCTTCGCGCCTAGGCATTCACACGCCTCGGTCGACATATTGAATAATGAGCCGTCAGTTCTTCAGCCCGTCTCCCCTCTATACGCTGGCTCATAGGTCCAAAAACTAGGTAAATTTTGGCAAAAACAGCAGAGGCGAGTTTGAATCTCGCTAGAACTTGAGGTTATCAAAATTAACTTTAGATAAAGGGGTACGTTTTGTTGGTATATAGAAAATTGCTTCAACCGATTCTTATACAGAGGGCAAGGGGAAGCTGTAATTCTAAGAAACCTACATGTACGTAAAGCATAGTAAGAATACGCGTGATTATTGCATAAACTTAATTGATGCGAGCGGAGTGTGTATTTATAGACTTACTAAGATATGATATGGGGCTAAACTAACTCTCACATCGTGTATATCGTCCTTAGAAGGCTCGCCGCTGAGGTAGTACATAGGTATATCATATAGCCCTGGGGAATATTTAGTAATTCTACGGTAGTTTCTCAACTCAAAAATCACCATACTACGACTAAATATATTTATCTTAATCGAACATAAGGGCACGTGTAGTCTTCTATCACATCGCTGTTGGATTGATGCAGTAGGAGGAGCATATCCCATTAAATCACTCCCGCGGTGGCATCGTCACAAATTAGATCTTGATAAATATCTGCGGACGGGGTTCTCTCCTTGCCATACATACACCAACCATAGTCGCGTGCCCGTTCCAAGCCATTTCCAGATCTCTGACAACCTAGCTCAACTTCCATCCTATCAATGCAGCATATATTTGCCCCTTTAGTTCAGAGTTGGATCGTCGCCAATTCTCCTTAAGCCTCAAAGCCAATGCACGTGAACGAATGGAACCCACCTCCCCAGTTCGAAGCGCAGTTGTCGCTGCCCCAGACGGCGGAGTACTTAGGATTCTGACAGTTGCCATCCGTAAAGAAGATGCATTCGCAGTTCGGCCAGTCGCAGTTCGCGATGTTGGCGCTGTTCGAACCGTTCCATTCGTAGTTGTAGCAGCTCCCGTCGCTGGGCACGTTCTTTATCGACGTGGCGTAGTCGCTGCACCCGCCGTCCTTGTAGTAGTTGACTTGGATGGCACTGCCTAGGCAGGCGAGGAGAGACACGAGGGCGAAGGACTTCATTTTGGAATTGAGTTATGACTTTGGTAGTGAGTATAATAGAGTCTTTGTATGGGCCTGGGTTATTGCGCTGAGTGTTGTGATCGATGTTGTGATGATGTTTTGATATTCGTCTAGTTTGTATGAACCGTCACCCCATATTTATATTCATTTTTATTATCGAACTTGAACTACTCGGCTAAGATCTTTCCACGATACTTTTCTCTTAAACCCGGCCGGGAACTGAAAAGAGTCCATAGAAGGCATCAGATCGCTCATATTATGTCAGCTGATACGAGTCGAAACTGAATATAGTAACAGCAGATGACTGTCTGACTGAGCCACTTGTGTAGCGCGTAACTAGTAACGGGTAAGATCTTCTATAATCAGATCCTGAATACCCGATTACGAAGTTGATTACTCATTATAGCTCCATATAGTCTTGTTCAGGTGAGAAGCTATTCAATAGTCTCGTTAAAAATGGTTCCTCTTGAGTAAGCTCTAATGTCTTTGGAGTGTGCGGATTGGAAGTAGTTTGCGAGACTTCCAGAGTTAAGATGGGAACGAGGGCGAAGATCACGAAAGGGAATAAACATCTTGTCTTTGATTAGTAAAGTGTGGTATATTTAGTTCGGTAACTATAGTCTCGGGAGATCCAGGGGACAACCCATCGTTTGTTTATAAATATGCAGCCTCGCCTCGAGCTTGAATAAATTTTTTTTGATAGAGCATCCTATTATCACCAACTCATCGGAGAAGCCAAATTCCTATATATTCCTATTCGCATTTTTCGAGTCCTTTGAGTCTTCGACCTTCAAAATCTGGTTTTAATACTTATCAACCTGTGTGACTAGCTTCTCACCTCTCCGCA
Source organism: Hypomontagnella submonticulosa (assembly GCA_022984865.1). NCBI lineage: Eukaryota > Fungi > Ascomycota > Sordariomycetes > Xylariales > Hypoxylaceae > Hypomontagnella > Hypomontagnella submonticulosa. Next base: position 890,403 of record JAJKLF010000016.1, read on the forward strand.
AGATGCTGTTTAAACTGGGATTCTTCACGTTGGCTTGCGCCACGGGAGCTCTGGCCCAGTGCGGTCGATCTGAGTTTGACTACGAGTCTTTGGGCCACCCCGACACCTGGCCGACCATTAAGTACGATGGGCCTCGCTTCAACATGACGGCAGAGAGGAAGGCGGAAATTCTCGAGCAACGTGCCAACAATGCGTCGTGGGAACGACCCGACGATATGCCTGTCATCGAGCTCCAGCCTGGCACGCACTTGGACTTCGGATCCGACTCGGACAGCCAGCACGAGAAGAGACGTGGAAACCGCTTGATCGCTGCCTATGGTGGCTACAACTGCGCTTCCGAAACTATCCTGGCTGATGTCACCAACTTTGGCTGTGGTACCGGATGTGTCACCGTCCCAGTCACGGCAAACAGCGGCGTGGTTCTGCAGCAATACCACGGCAACCCCTATCCCACGATGGATGTATGGCGAGGAGCAGGTTGCCGAGGCAATCGGTTGGCCCATTTCGGCGTAGTTGACACTCGGTCGTGTACGAACATTAATGACTGCGGTGGGTATAGGTCGTTCATCGGTTGGTGGAACTGTTAAGGGGAATACATATATCGGAGCTGAGTCCTTGGGCGCTAGCGGGCATTTTTGGAATGAGTACTGTGTTGTCTCTACGGTTAGTGAACAACGAGCTTCGATGTATTTTGTTCTCGTCTGGAGGTGTCGTTCGGGTTGATGACGATTGGGCGGCAGAGCGGAGAATAGGGGTTATGTTATGGATGTTGCGTTTACATTCTTTTAGTTCATCCGAGTATCGTGTAGATATGATCCGATAGATTGAATTTTCCACCAAGACTACTTCGGATAAATAAGCTACCAGATCAAGACGATGTTAGTGCTCCTTACTGCGTGAGCGATGCGGTGGCATCTATGCAGTGACATCTTTACCAGACAATGAACTGAATGATACGTGACCAAGAAGACTCGACGATTGGTATCTCGAATTACCTGTCTATTACCATTCGTGTAATAGTCCTTCAGAGCCGAATGAGTAGGAAGAGGTGTACACCCATTGATACCAGTAAACCGTGCCACCTTCATGACATATTACGGGCAACGCGCCGTCACCCATTGGCGGCCCCCACCCGTTCCGCATAATACCTCGCACTAATCCTCCACTTCCTCCTTCGCCACCGCAAGTATGGCAGTTCGAGCAGTAAAAGCATCCAGGTCCTTCAGACCGCGTTCGAGAACAGCCAGTTTCTTCGTTAGCTCGCCACGTTCCTTCACGGTACTGTCATCCTCAGAGCCTAGTTGCTCGACAGCCTCGTGGGAAAGGTCCCATACGACATCAGGGCAGAACCTAAGAAATGTGTGTTAGCGCGCTGCCTCCAATAGACACTGCGGTCTTGGTTTGGATGACTACATATACTCACACTTCTGGCAACCGCTGGATTAAACAAGCTTCGATGGCGTCCACACTGATGTCGTCGGTGAACTTCTTGAGCGCAACCTATGTAGTGTTAGCAGAAGTCAAGAACTTGAACGGTATAGCTTGGATGGCGGTGGATAAAGGTACCTGATAATACGCCGCGGCAACATCGGCGGCGAGAGAGGCCGAGTACGCTTCGACATCGGGTCGAGTGCCTACTTTGAGTGACCTAAGGAGACTTGATAACGCCACATGGTCCGCCCGGGCTGGTGCCGTTTCTGCCGTGTATCCGCATGCTGCTTTGGACAATGCGTTGAACTTACGGTCGTGACGCTTGGTTTGGATTTCCTGCACGGTAATTGTTAGGTAGTCGTTGTACGTGATCGGATGGATTGATAAGTGTGGCTCGAGTAACTCGTCGACTTTATCTTTCAAGTCTTGTCGGAGACGATGTAGTGCTGGCTGGATATGGCCCTTCATGAGACGAGATTTGGTGTTACTGTCGCAGATTTCCGACACAAGCTTGTGGAAATGGGTGGCCGCGGCTTCATGGATTCGTTCGACTAGATTCTGGGTAATCAGCTCCCACGGCTTACATTGCCTGGTGAATAAATCTGCGACAACTAGCGGGTTGTACGTCCCCGGCAGTTCCCGGCCTCGGCATTCAACCAGGAGGTCCTTCACTACTTCCAGATACTCAGCTCTCATAGTGTATCGCCTAGAGCTTGTTCTAGTTGGCTGCAGCTCATCTTCTACAATCTCTAGAGCATGGCCGTTTACACGCATCTCCTCAGCGTATTCGCTGAGAATCTTCTGGACGTGGGCACGTAGTCGTCTCTCGAAGGCATCTTGCTGACCGGGAAAAGACTCGAACAACCGATCAGCGTAGACTCCATCAATAGCGGCTCGGACAAGTTTGGAAAGGCGGCTGCTGATTCTCTGAAGGTAGGTATGCTTCTCTCTCATGGTGCTTCGCGCCTGTCCAAGTTGTGCTAGCTTTGTCCTGCAGTCCTTGATGCCGTACTGCACCTCGGTCTTGACACCAGGCAGTCCCGTTTGAATTTGTTTCCACAAGACCTTGCGGAGGCGATCCCTTAGCGATTCGACTCCGAGCTGTGATGGATCGAGGGCACTCCAGACCGAATTCGCAAAGAATTCCGCCTCTCTCTCATCCCTCTCCGCAATGCTATCAGCAGCTGTAGCATGGCTCCGGTTACGTAGAACGTGCCAACCCAGGCTCAGCTTTACATTCAGATTCTGCGCCAACTCGACGTAGTATCGCTCGCTATCCGAGCCCATGTCGATCTTGTCGGGCTTCGTGATGAGACCGAGAGTCCTCGTACCGGACGGATCGATATCTCGAGCAAACTTGGTAACCGGTTGGTTGGCGAAAGGATTATCAGCCGCGACAACAGCAAGGATAATACTACGGCGCTGGCGCATGTAGGACACGACAAGCTCTTGGACAAGAGCGGCATCGTCGTCTGACTGATTCTTGTCGGATGCACCAAACAGGCCGGGGAGGTCGACAAGTGTTAGGTTGGGCGCGGATGGAGAGGTGCTCTCGATGCGCAATACGTCGGTGCTGAAGACCTTGGAGCCCTCGGTTCCGGTGAGACCCATGGCTTCCTTGGCGGCTTCAACGATCTTGGGGAAGTCATCCTCATCTTTCGTACTTCCCGCGAAGGCTAACAGGCGATCCTTGTCATCCTTGCTTCGGCTAGCACTTGGCTGGATGTGCACCCTGATCCGAGGCTTGTCACCACGCCGAAGAATGAGTTCGGTAGCGAACCGAGTGCAGAGACCTTCCGCAGTCGGGAAGGCAATTCCGGAGAGCGACTCGAGCGTTGAGCTCTTTCCCGACGATTGGCTACCACATACGATGATCTGTGGTAGGTCAACATAATGACTGACGCCATGAGATCTAAGTGCGTCAACTATATCGAGAAGATCTCGATGGTTACTGGACTGTATGAATCCGGAAGTTTTCTGAGAGATGTCCTCAGCCAGGTCTAGGTCTGTCGTCATCTTGGCTTTTCCGTTCGTTTGTTTTCGCGTCATTGAGATAGAATGGTGGAAAGAAGATGTTAGAGGGAAGAATCCTTCCTAAAACTCAATTCCAGAAGCGCGAAATGTAAAGGCGCGCAATTATAGGCAGCACCTCCAGGGCTAAGAGCAGTTGATGTGTATGAAACTCTTGTCTCTAGGGCAACTTGGCGCAGACGCGGTCGAATTCTCTCGTGAAACGCGATGTTGCTTTATTGTCCGTGCGTTGGAAGAGATCAATTCAATACTTTAGTACCTAGTAGTAAGTAGTTTCTTTTCCTAAGGTTATCATGAGTCTAATGTACCTAGCAGGCACCAACGCAATTAATGAAAACCGCCCGTTGTTGATAAAGCAAACCAGAGGAAGAAGTTACCTTGTGGAAATGCTATGCAACGCCTGATCCCATACATCTGGTCTATCGTACGTACAAACATATATATACATATAAGGTAGATACATAAGTAGGCCAACCGGCCTACAGACACTATGTAGCGACTTAGTATCCTACAGTATCTGATACATACTAATAGATGGGTACCTAGTCTAGGTAGGTTATTGATATTTCTGATCCACATCTTAAAGAGAATATTCATTATGTTTTCTGTCATAAAGTAGGGTACGTATGATATGGATGATTCAATATGAATGATGAATTGTCTGAAGAACCAAAAACACAAACGGCAAAAATTTACCACATGCAAGTAAGCAGCTTATACCCGTGAATTAACACGTGACCAGGTAGTGCCACATGGCCTAGGCTCTTCGATATCGCATGATTTGCATTGATACATGTAGATCTCGGAGTGGATGATGATGATGATGATATTAACGTCTAGGGCGTCAGAGTATCTACAGTACAAAGTCCTCCTCCCTGAGCCATCGCGTATCTAAGACGTATGAGACGTCTAGAGTAACCTCTTCGAGGAGGCCAGAGCTAGAGTTTCGCTTGACATAAGAGATCCTCCTTTCCTGCCGTTGCATACCCCCCCACCTGCCTATAGCCCTGGCCGGGCTATAGGCCTCCCCAGCTTGACCTATAGCCTCCTGGGCCACAGCATTACACTAGCCGCCGGGCTAGCCGGGCCACCTCGTCTATTCATTTAGGGGAAAAACCTTACCCACATGCCGATGTCGGCGGGATGAAAAACCCTGAATAGGTGGGCCCTAGGGACAGTTAAACCACAGCAGGATTCGAACCTACACACAGCTGCTTGCCCTAAAGCAGTGTGAAGCCAGGCGCTTAACCACTGCGCCATGTGGGGGATCTCGGAGTGGAGATAGCATAAACATAGTATATGCTCATCAATATAACGATATGCTCTCTCACAAGTCCCGTTGCTAATGCTTCATATACCATCGTTTCTTTGTTGGGAGAATTGATTTCTAGGTAAGGTCAACATTTCTCACCAAAATTGAATGAAACCTACGTAGGTTTCCTCCATACTATAAGGTAAGTTGGGTTCAAGGGAAGCTGTGAGATTGGTACGAACCTTACAGGGAATACGGAGCTTTTCAAGGATGATATTATGCTGGAGGGATTTGAGGTAGTGATGCTGAGTGTTTTGAAAGCATTGCACCACTTAAAGAGTGATTATTGAACGTAAAAAGAGATTCGTCTAAGTTAATATTAATATCTTTTAGTACCACCTTAGATATCTAGGAAGAACACTAAAACTCCTATTTCATACCTAGATACCTACATGTGACTATTAATTAAGGTCCCTGGAAATTGATCAAGAGATCACCATACGCTTACCGTCCGCTAAGACGTATACAAATCGAATCGACCTTAATGTTGCTCTTTAATCGCTTGTCTGGGTTATAACCGGGAGTAATTAGAGCACAGTGAAATGAGAATGACATACAGGCGTGTTTTAATTTGAATTTATGTACATGTAAGCGCTTCACTTTACACAACCTTTTAACATGTCATGATCTTTCCCAGGACTGTTGTATATTTGTTGTGACGGTAATACTGGTTTGCGGAAATGGATCCTGCTTCTTCGGTACATCATGGTCGCTGATGTCCTCAGAAAGCTGTTCGAAACCGCCACTGATACTCCAATTCCTCATTGCGATATCCCTCTGACTTGCCTCCAATGTACCACCCGGCCTACGATCCTCGGTTTTAGCTCTAGTCCCATAACGGTATCCGCCGACGCGCAGAGAACCAAGATTAATCTTGATCTTTTCGAGTAAGGGCCGGTACATGAGTATACATGAACAGAGCAGGTAGATGCCTGGCTCTGCATTCGTCCAGATGACAAGCTCAACAGCAGCGTAGGTGGCATCGATGAACGAGTTCGTATTCACGAACGCCTGGAAGCGCATTATAGACGCAACGAGACCCCTATCCTCATGTTAGCCAGCGTTCTGGAATGAACCTCGAGGGCAGACATACATGCTACCGATCACAAATGTAACGGTGAGTGCTATCTTGAGCTGCATTGACGTGTGTAGTCGCCATATTATGGGTAACGGTAGAACTAACATGACCGCGTCTGTGACAATGTTCGGGAAGGTGCTCCATATGAACAGAGCTTCCTTGTCGATGCAGTGAGCGGCTTGCACATCCGGTGGTCCCCAATTCGCCGAGAATGGCCTACACGCAGCAAGGTCCGCTATGAAACTGGCGATAGCCGTGCTGATCATAACACCGGCGAGGATATAGATCAAGATGTGTACTTGTCGCTGCGGGAACAAACGGTGATACACCACGCAAATGGCTAGCTTCGCGATGCTTATCGTCACGTAGTACCAAGCGGAAAGGGCAACGAGATACTTGAAAAAGGCGGTCACTGCCGCGGGGTTCGTCTCTTCAACATACCCAAGATGATATCCAACTCCTCCTTCCTGAACACAACCTGCATCGGCCGATTAGTCTCAGCAATGGTGTTGACGATAGCTTTGTTCTTGACAAACCTATGGCAATTCCCGCAGCAACAAATTGCCCTATTAGCGACGCAATTACCAGCCAGTCATCCAAGCCGTAACCCCTCGCAGTAAGACTTCGAGCATACCATCGCAAGGCAACCGCGGCGATCTGAGCAGCCACGAATACGCATACGAATACCTCAAGTTGATATCCGATATAGTCTGCGGAGTCGGAGCCAGTCGCCATGGTTGACACTGCTTGGTCACATTCGGAGGGTTTCTAGAATAGTTTCCCTAGCTTGTATATTCGACCTGTGTGAACGTAATTCAACGTCTGAGACAGATTGTGGAAGCTCTCGCGTTCAATGGACATTAGATATAGAGATATGATCAATAATAGAAACGACGAAGCACACATTATGGATCTTGGCAGGGTAGTTTATATATTTCACGGTGACTCGGCTGCGCGCCTGCAGGAGGATTCGTGCAACACACCTATCATGTAGGTACCTATGAGATAGGATCCTCCACCTGCGCAGGACTGCATATGCCGTGTCCTTAAGTCCGAAGACAGAGGAATAAATACAACCGCCCTATGTGAGAATCCCTATTTTCATTAACCATATCATTATCCTCATAAGACTGAGTAACTGGGTATATCCGAAAAACGAACCCGTGAGGTTTTCAGCTGTACTGGGAGGGCATACTCCACACGCAGGTACATATATGTTGTCGGTATGTCTCACGTCAAACTGGTTGCCTTTTAAGTATGAATGACAGAATCGTTCTTTAGGACTCGGTTTGTTCAAGCTGAAATTCATTAAGCGCCAGCGCATCATACTCGTAACAAATGCCCTCGCCGCTCAAGATCACCAGTCATCAATACGTATCCCGGTCATTGGACCGGACGCTTTGGGCTCTACAGACCCTCAACCCGACAGGACTGAGCGAACCTTATCCCACTACCCGCTCGGTACTTGACTGCATAAGCTGACATCTAGTCTCATACGACAGTAACTCCAGTCGTATCTGGACTACGCGTATATATCCCTAAGCAAACCTATTATTCAAGTGTAACGCGAGATCAGCGCATGCGAGATATCGGCTCACCGAAGATTCGATTCATTACTACAAGACACGGGAGTTTTAAGTGCAGTAGTATACCTCTCATTCGCCAGAGCACAGTCCGGACTCTGACGTAGTCCATATCTTAAAATTAGCATCTCTAGTCCTATATTATGTCCATATTTAAGGCTTGCTTAGAGACTCGTATTCATGGAGGACTACTATCGCTCATTCATAGCTGTGAAGTTGTCATCTCGTGTTGGACTATGCAAGCCTGTTTCAACATCACGGCTTAGGATCGATATCGTGTCAGGTCCAACATTCCACCCACGAGATATCTTTGTTATCAACTCCCCTGGCCAGCCAAAAGTTGGAGTGAACGAATTTGCGGGCCTCACCTTGCTGAATCCTCTTCGTGGCGTTACTCACTTGCCCCTTTTGGAGCTCGGAGACGGTCTCCCATTGGTTCTTCACCAAAGGTCTAGTAAGCTTAAGATGGTCATGCAGGGCGGCATCCTTCAACGGGAGATCCCCGAACAACCCGCTAATCCTCGCAAGATCAGGCCTTAGATAACTTAACATAGGCTGTATAACTGTCTTTCTCCTCTTTCGAGGGATAGTCGTTCACTTTAACAAGCCACATCTGTAGACACCATTCCACACAACGTGTGACGAGGCGCTTCGTTACACACTGGTGGATACTCACTCTGTTAGAAGGCAGTCTTAGCAGCCTGTACGGATGGAGTCGTGCCTGGTACGAAGGGAATAGTCCCTGATATCAGGGAGCCAACCCTCAGGGCCCATATCCTGGGATAGAGGCGTTCATAAGGAATAAAGGACGCCTAAGGTATATAGGTCTGTAGTCCTAGCTAGATAGGGTTTGAGGCTCCTTGCGCGACAACATAGTTGCTTCCTAGGCTTCTTGGTCCACCTTGTGACACACTCTTCGTACTGAGCATGGTACATTAAGCGCTTAACAATTCTCGGAGGAAACAATTATTCTCTAAATCATGTTACATTTACATGTAATTAAGGCCAGGGGTAAGGTGGGATTGAATTGGGTCAATATCGAGTCAACACACGAGGAGTGTAATATATGCTACGTGAACACTCGTAGGATTAAACTTCATTCTCTGACGGCGCATATTAAAGTCGTATCAAAAGCGCCGATGAGAGGAATCTTGTGTCACCTACTCGTACCGAGGCTAGGACGGATTGAGCAGCGTAGATCCCTCCCATAAGCAGACCTTAGTTTCGACGTACCGTGGAAGGGATCTACATACTCTAAACTGGGTGTCGGGCGATCCCTATTCAGCCCCTGAAGCAAGTCCGCATTCACGAATGAAATGGGAGAGGAACGCCCGGTAACCCTTCGATTACCTTCAACTTGATATATATGAATGTTGGCATAGAATGTTGAGAATGTGCTGTGGTTGCCAGCACGCAGGACTTTGGTATATACGGTTTGTGTCAGAGCTGTTAATTCCAAACTGTCAACGACGGGCAGATGGATGATCATAACAATTAGATGTAAGCACATGTACCTAAGATTTAATGCTACCTCTCGGCTTACGAAACCCGCCTGCATGCGCCTCGGTCTCCCGCGAATTTGCAAAATCTCCAACTACGAGACGCCAAGTTTCGGCGAAAGCATGACATTAGGTGCTAATTCTTACGAAGGTTTATGACCTTTTGCTGTATTTCTTTAACAGGTACTCACAGAAAATGTACACTCGCAATAAACAATCATTAGGAAACGTTTCAAGCAGCCAATCTACCTATCTTGTAAGACAGAAGAAATCAATATTGATTTCCTATTCAGTAGGCTAGAGGAAATCAATATTGATTCCCTTCATTTTGTATGTGGCTTGACGGCTCGTTTTAAAAAATCCAACATTGATTTTTTTTATTGATTTTTTTCGTAACCTTAACTTTGACGAATTTTAAAAAACGCGTTTTACAGCGTTTTAAATAAAAAAAACGATTATTAAATTTTTCTTATTTTATTTCTTATTTAATCCTTAAATAATAATTTAATATTTCTTAATAAAATAATTTTTTAAATTCCTTATTTTATAATTATTTTTAATTTTTTTTTTTTTTTACGAATTTCTTTATTTTTAATAATATTATTTAATAAATGACTGATATATTATTTACGTCATATTTTAAACTCATTAAATAATATAATAAATTGTTAGAAAGTACGTGAAGTTATGTATAAATAAAGCATTAAAACTTTTATATATAAGTGTTTATAAAAGCGTAAAAGTTAAGAATAATACTGGCTTATAATAATATAAATATATATATATTATATGTATATATATATATATATATATATATATATATATATATATATATATATATATATTTATAATAAATACTTAAGATAATAATCACTGTATAAAATCAAGTGTTTATAAAGTAAGTAATGATTATTTTGGTTATATTATATATAAATTATAATGAGTGGATTTATCTTTTCTTATATAAAATTTATATAATAAAGAAATATTTTTTATTTTTTTATTTTTTTTTATGTAATATACGAAAATGGTTAATATCTGGTTTTATTTATTAAATAAAGGAGTGTTAATGTTGATGATTTTTTTATAAAAATATAAAATCAACATTTCCATGGTTTCTTTATCTATTTTTGTAGTTATAAAATAATTATAAAATAACTATAAAATAGTTTGTATGAAATGTAACTCCTTTAATTTAAATCCAAATGATTAATTATTATATTTAAAATAAGGCTTAAATTTAACTAATTTTAGCTTTATTTAATACCACTTCTTAATTAATTATTTTATAAGTTTAATATGATTTTAAACTTAATAACTATTGAAATTACTATTGTTTAACTATATTTAAAAGTTTAATTAAGCTGTTTGCAGTCATATTATTAGTAGATATATATTTAATATTTATTTAACCTGATTTTTAAGCCATTCTAGTATATTGAAATTTAATTAAAATATGTTTTATATAATTATGATGGGTAAAATTTTTAATTATTATTATAATGTTTGTATTATTATATCATAAAGTTATAAAGCCTTTTATAAATTGTAAAAATTTAATATATAAAGCTTATAATCATTAAATTTCTCGAATAGCTTTTATAATAATTATATATTTAACTTTTAAAGTAAATAATGCTACGATATTACTTTTTTTACATTTTCAACTTATAATTTTGCCAACTATTAAAACCATATAACCTCAGGTTGATTTTAAGGTTATTTTATAGTTTGTAAAGTCATTATCACTGTATATAATAAGCTATATAAATAACTATTTTTAATCGATTTCAAATGATTTTTTATATAAAATTCTTAATTCATTGTATTTTTTTAAATATCTTAAAAGAGATTTAACAACTATTAAATGACTTTTACAGGGTGCTTATATATATCGAAATAACCATTAAATAAAAAAAGCTATATTAAGCTTAGTCATATTTATTAAATATATTATAGTTTTGATTATTATTAAATATAAATAAAATTTAGTTTTATTTAATAATAAGCTATAATTTTTTAAGATTATAACTTTTAGTTGTAACGGGATTTTATTAAGCTTACAGTTAGTTAAATTAAATTTAATTAAAACTTGTTTAATATATTGTTTTTAATATAATAGTAAAGTATTTTCAACTTAATTTCGATTGATTTTTACTTTTAAAAACCAAGTAATAAAACCTTTATTTTTTATAAGGTAAGTAGTGTTTATTTTAATTTTTAAGCTTTTAATATAAATCTTATCAAAACTTATAATTAAGTAATCATCCATGTATGTTACGATAAACATAGTTGTTTTAATATTAAAAAATATTGATAAATCATTAGTTAAAGCTTTAAATTCTAAAGAATTTAATAAATTTATAAGCTTTAATTACTATTATTATGATACTTATTTTAAGTTATATAAAATAATAATTACTTAAATTATCTATTATTTTTTAAGCTTATATCCATGATATTTAATAAAGTTTAATATTTTAGGATTTTAAAATAATTTATTTATTCCTATTAGAAATAAAATATATATTATTTTATTTAAGGAATCGTTTAAAAACACCCTTATAAAATCGATTTATTTGATTTCTCAGTTATATAAAGTAGCTTAAACTAATAAAATTCGCCAGATAAATGAAATATTAATTAAAATAAAAATTTTAATATAATCGATTTCGGGTTATTATTTAAAGCTTTATATTATAAATCGAGCTTTATATTTATCGACTTTATCGTTTAGGTTTAGTTTTTTTTTAAATACTCATTTTATATTAATAGGCTTTTTTAAGCTTTTAAAATAATCTAAAAATTTAAACATTCCTGTATGTAATAATTAGTTAAATTTTAATTTTATAGCTTTAAGTTAATATTTTTTTTCAATTGATTTTAAAGCTTAATTTATTGTTAAAAGCTTTAATTTAACAATAGTCAAATATATTAAATCCTGAATTTTTTGTTAAATTAATGGATTTGATAAATTTATATTAACTTGTTGAATTTATTAAATTTTAGGCTTTTTAAGCTGTGATTATTAAATTTCAAGCTTTTTAAGCTGTAATTCAGCCTCTTTTTTTTTAGTTATTTTATTTAAAATATTTTTTAATATTTTAAAAGCTGTTTTACCTTATACTTACTTATTTTTATATTTATTTCTTTCTATAATATAGGTAATTTAGTTAGCTTATAATATTATGAACATTGTTATTCGTGCAGTATGACTCTGGCTAGCCGTGCAGTATTTACCCAAAAAAAAAAGCGGTAGCGAAAATCCGGCGCTTATACCTTATTAAACGCAAATTTCAACCAAAACGTAAATAATTTTACATCTAAAGGTCCGATGATTATATAATTACGATATTCTTAATTGTCTTAATTTAGCGATTTTAAATATATATGTTTCATAATTTACATCCCAGATTTAATCAGGCTATTAAGGTTAATAAAGAGATGGCAGCGATTTTAAAAACGCCTAAGTACGAATATAGCTGGGGAATAGCCGCGAGAGAGAGCCGGGCCGCTAGGTTCGCTATAAGATAGCCGCATCAATCCAGGGATGCAGCATATGGAACTTATACTATTAGAATCGCTAAATCGAACGCTTTTGAATGATATTAATTATTAATTGAGCAACGTTGTAGATGCGAAGTTATATAGCTTTTTGTCGAGAATTAAAGTTTTTATGGTTTTGGCGAGGGAAACGCCCGGCAAAAGCCCTGACCGCCCACCTTTTTAGGAAATACTGCACGGTTAGCTAGAGTCATATTGCACGAATAGCAATGCTTAATATTATATACGGTTAACTGTTAAAAAAGTTAACCGTAATAAAAAATAATTTCGTATTCAATTATTGTAATAATGAAAATGCCAGTTTTTAATTTTTTATTAACCATTTTTTAATGTTAATTATTAATGTTAACTGTTAATGTTAATTGTTTTATTAATTAATTATTAATGTTAATTGTTTTATTAATTAATTATTAATGTTAATTGTTAATATTAACTATTAATATTAATTGTTTTATTAATTAATTGTTTTATTAACTAATTGTTTCATTAATTAATTGTTAATATTAACCGTTTTATTAATTAATTATTTCATTAATTAATTATTTTATTAATATTAACTATTAATATTAATTATTAATATTAATTATTTCATTAATCAATTATTTTATCAATTAATTACTTCACTAATTAACTATTTTACTAATTAACTGTTTTATTAATTAACAACTAATATTAATTACTTCATTAATTAATTATTTCATTAATTAATTACTTTATTAATTAATTATTTCATTAATATTAATTGTTTCGTTAATTAATTATTAATATTAATTACTTTATTAATTAATTATTTTATTAATTAATTACTTCATTAATTAACTACTTTGTTAATTAATTGTTTTATTAATATTAACTATTAATATTAATTGTTAATATTAATTGTTTTATTAATTAATTATTAATATTAACTGCTTTATTAATTAACTGCTTTATTAATATTAATTATTAATATTAATTATTTTTTATAAATATTTTCATTACTTTTTTAATATATATTAAATAATATTATTTTTTAATTATAAATAATATTTTTTTATAATATACACATATTTTTTATAACATAAAACTTTATAAAATAATTAAATTATTATATAATAATGAAATGGTTTTTTATAAAAAAAAATAATGTAATTAATAATAACTTTATTAATTTTATTTCTAATCTTATTAAACATTACTTAATATAAAGCTTTATTTTATAAAAATACTTAAATTAAAGATTAATTGTTAAGCTTATTTAATGGTTTTATAATAAAATGTTAAATAAATGACGATAGTTTTTTTATTTTTTCTTTATTACTTAATTAATATTATTTCGGCTATTGTTATTTTCTATACTTTATTTTTTTGAGGTTTGCTATTTGCACCCTTAAAAATTGCTATTAAAGCTTTATTTGCACTTTAATACATCCGAGCACGGGGCTTTTAAAGCCGTTAAAGCCCGGCTGCAATTAGCTTAAATATATTTAAATAACTTTATAAATCTAAAGCTTCATACCATACAACTTAGTTCATTTAATTTGTTTTATTAAACGCTTTTAATTAATTTTAATTTAAAACGTTTGCGACATATGGTTATTAAATTATTTATATATATTTTCGGATAAAATCTACGCTTAAAATGAAATGTAACCGCCGAAAGGTATCATATAATATGATTCTAATGCCTTATTTACTTACGCTTATAACTTTACAACTAAATATCGTAATAAGATGTAACCAATGTTAATTAATTCATAATTAAGTAAAGAATCGACTAATATAAATTTCTAATGAGTGCATGCTGTTTTCGTAAAATTATTTAAATCTATTTTAGCTTTTACGACCAGGCTTTAGCGGCTCCGGGAAAGCCTCGCGCTTAAATATATTAAAGTATAAATAAGCCCTTAATAGTAAAAACGTAAGGTGTAAATAGCAAACCTCATTTTTTTATATTTATATAATTTTATAATTATTATTATATAACATATAATTCATAATTAATAACTAATCTAAGATTATATTATATAAAATAATTATATAATTACTTATAAAAGTAATGTTTTTTTTAAAATTAACAATTATTTATTTATAAAAATTAAAAATTGTTTAAATTTTATTTAATATTTTAAATTAATTAAATAAGATAGTTTATTATATGTGGTTTGTAATATTATTTTACCCTTATAAAATGGCATATTAATTTATAATTTTTTTTATTAATAAACTTTATTACGTATTAATTGATGTATTTAAAAAGTAAAAACTTATATTAAATAATAAAAAAAGTATCCATTAATATCTTTAAATTATAATTATTATAATTAAATAATAATATTTATTGTTAAGGTTATATAATATGTTATAATTAGCTTAATTATTAGCAACTTTTTAATTATATATATAAATAAAAAATTATATTAAACGTTAAGTAATATTGTTAAGTTATAATTAATTTAACTAAATAACACTTATTATTAAAATTATATGATATGTTATAATAAGCTTAATTATTAATTATATAATAACTTATAATTAACTTAATTACTAATTATATAATAACTTATAGTTAATTTAATTATTAATAACTTTTTAATTATATATATAAATAGAAAATTATATTAAATGTCAAATAATATTATTAAATTATAATTAATTTAATTAGATAATACCTACTATTAAATTTATGTGATTTGTTGTGATGAGTTTAATTATTAATTATATAATAACTTATAATCAATTTAATTATTAATAATTCTTTAATTATATATATAAATAATAATGTATTATATATATTTTTTATTAATTATCATTTTATTTATATTTTATATTATATTTATAATATATATTTTATATATTATAATTATTTATGTTAAATAAACAAAGTTTAATAATCATTGTAATAAGAATAAAAATAACTGTACAGTTAAATATCGTACGAATCGTGTATTAATTATTGTTGTTATTATTAAAAAAAAAAAAGAAAGTAGCTTTCAATGAAACGAGTATTTAATAGCTTAATAACGCAGTCATTGCTACGCACAAGCCACGCGCACGAGTTAAACCATGGCCACGTGACTGTTATCTCGACAATTTATTATTATAAGTTGTTACTTTTATTAACTTATTAATATTAAATTTATAATATATAAATATTCTCTTATCTTTATTTATTAATTAATTATTTTCACTTTTATATATACATTTAATTAAATTTTTTATTAATATTCATATTTTCCTAAATTTTTCATATAATATAAACTATCCTTTCACTTTTTTTTTTTATATTAATTTAATAATTTAATATTAATAAACTTCTCTAATTAACGTAACAATTTTTATTATTAATTATTATCTTAAATTTTTTCCTCCTTTTTTAATTATTTATATCAATTTTCATTTTTTTTTTACTCACTTTTCCACACCTTACTCCCCTTTTTTAGCCTCCCCTTTCTTTTAAATCCCTTTTTCTCTCGAATCCCTTTTTCTTTTAAATCCCCCTTTCTTTTAGATCCCCCTTTCTCTTAAATTCCTCTTTCTTTTAGATCCCCTTTTTTTTATTAATTTTTCTCCTTTTATTAAAAGCTTAATTAAATATTATTAGATAATAATTATAGTTAATTTAAATTTAAGTATAAATCCTATTCAAATATACTTACATTACAACAAAGATTTACTATTTTATTATAATATTCTATATCATAAGATTATTTTAAACATTAAAAAAATATTTCAAAAACATTTGAAAAAATATTTCCCTAATCTCCTTATTAAATAACGTAATATCTTAATTTTTAACTTAAAAATAAAAAACATATTATAAAAAAAATGACCTTATTTATATAATAAATTTATTAATAATCTTATATTTAACAAATCAATCTATCCTATTAAATATATAATTTATTATATTAACTTAACATTTAACTATAAATATTACAACTATAATATATTAAATAAATATAAATTTAAGGATTATATTAAATATAAATATCTTAATCACCCAGTTCACCTTAAAACATATTTTTTAATATAAAAATAATGCTTAAACCAAAACCAACACTACATCTAAATTATATAATCTAATAATATAAAGGTTTTATTTTTTTCTAACATATTATTATATACCCTTATTAAACCTAAACTTAAATCTATTTTTATATTAAATATATTCATAAATTATAAACTTAATATCTTCTTTAAGAAAATATAATTTATTGCTTATTTTAAAAATAAAAACCTATATTCTTATATTATGTTAATATAAATTCTCATAAATAATATATCTTTTTATAGATTTTTTAATTATTTTTACTTAATGTTCTTTATTGCGTAGGATTTGATTATTACCTTAACAACCAACTTTATTCGCTTTAAACTTAATTATTAATCCTTTAAAAAACAATTTTTAAAAAAATTTAACTCTAATGTTCTTAATTTTATTTTAATAATTACCTTTGGATTTAGGTTATAATCACTGCTTATACATATAATATATACATTTAAAATACTTTTATAAAATCCTTATATATATTAAATACTAACTAAAAAAAAGTTATCTAAACTTTTTTACAACTAAATTAAATAAAGCTTTATGACGTAATAAAAATGCAGCTACTTTTAACTTTATATTTTATTTATATAATTAAGAATTATGTAATAATCTTTTTTAAGATGTTATCCCTAATATATTTATCATAATATACATTAAAATAATAATTTTTTTTATTAATTAAAAGATATTAATATAATTTTAATCTAATTGTTTTATGGGGTTTATAAAAAGTTTTCCTTTTAATTATATATACATAATTTTTAAGGGTTATCAAGTGTTAAACCATTAACTTCATTTTTATTTTAATTTTTTAGAATAATGAATTTATCTTATACCTTTTAAACTTTATCTTACCCTATAATAATTAAATATTAGTTTACATAATTAATATATAATTTTAAACTTAAAGGATAATTCTCTTTAATTTTAAAAACCTTTTCGATATTATTAGCCATATGTTATGTGGTAGTAATATATATATTTAAAAAGAGAATTATTAAATATTTATAATTTAGATAATATATAATTAAGTGTGAGAAGAATCCCTTGATGTAGGTTAAATGCAGAGTGAGTGTTTTAATGGTTACAAAAGATTTGCATGTGAGATGTTAGTTTGATAATTTTATTAATGTTATTTTCTTTCTTTTTCTTTTTTCTTAATATTCTTTATTATCCTTTATATAACTTAGTATTCTTCTTCTTATAAAGCATTTATATATCTTTTTCTTTAGAGGTTTTGCCTTAATTTATACTTAATTTTTGTTAAGGTTTATATGAGATTTTTAACAAAGTTTATACGAGATTATTGCGTAAGTTTTTTTATAGTTTTGAGTTTTAGTTTATTCCATTTAAATCATTTATT